>CM050844.1:32883137-33395637 GCA_027580175.1 Siniperca scherzeri | reverse complement strand
GGGTCGTCATGGTGACGGTTGCACACGTGGTGACGCCTAACGCCCACTTTTTCAGAGCAGAAGGTGAGTTGATAGTTGTTGTTTTTTTCCCGAGTGAGACGTCGAACGCAGACGCTCTTTGGATCACAGCAGCAGATGCTGAGAGCCGTTCAGCAAAGTCACGCCGAGCGGCTTTGAAACTCTTCAATGGGTGACGGTGTGTGTGTGTGTGTGTGTGTGTGTGTGTGTGTGTGTGTGTGTGTGTGTGTTAATACCACCAAATCCCGTGAACGCTACATGTGGTAAACTGTGCACACATGGTCCTGTTCCCACACAAAACCTGTAGTCCCTGGCATGCTCTGAACACACACACACACACACACACACACACACACACCCTCCCACACTCATCTGGGTAACGAACTGCTAACCCCCCCCCCCAACCCCACACATACCTTTTTCCACTTTCAGACTGTTCAGGTTTTTGGTTTTGATTGTTTCTGTACTTTGAAGTTTTGCAACAGAAGATTGATTAACCGAACATCACTGCTGCAATTTATTTTATTTACTCCCTGGTTGATGTTTCTCCTGTTTTCGCCGTTTTAAGGCACTTCAGTACTTCATTTTAAAAATGTAGAAACGGAAGAGCACACACGAGCAGCAGAGTTTCTACACATTTTTTATTATTAATCTGCTTCTCATTTCTAATCCTGCTTCCACTACAGGCAGGGAGTCAGAGTTAGTGTCTCTTCGTCGGTCCTCCTCTCCGCGGGTTGCCAAGTGAGAGAGAAATCGGTATTTATTGAGCTCCTCTGGTTTTGGCAGGACGCAGCCAAATAAACAATGGCGTGTTTGTGTTGACGGTCAGCGCGGGGCCTCCCATTGGCTGTGATCAGAGGAGACGGCACAGTGGGAGCCTGTGGGACACACACTGGGCTGTGAGATCCCATCAGCCACCTGGGCGTCCTGAACGGAGACGGCTCTGAGGTCGGCTCGTCGCGACTGCGAGATGAGAGCGCAGCGAAGAGACGGCAGTAAGTCTTTACCGACAGATCAGGACTTGGAGCTCTTGAACATGAGAAGTTCTAAACTCTGCAGCAACAAGGGAGGAAAAATGTTGCATGCAGCCATTTTTGCGTGTCTCAGTGGTTTGAGGTGCGTTGTTTTTGGACGTTTAGTTGTTTTTAGTTGAGTGATGTGATTCACTCGATGCTCCACCTGCTGAACGCTGCACTGCGCTTTGATTTGGGGGTGCGGGTCTGTTTTTAAGCCACTTGTTACAGATTCTGAACTCCGCTTTGGTCACGCGTACTCCAGAGCAGTTTGTACCACACAGCTAAACAGGCTACCATTTTAGCAAAAAAGAAAAGTAATTGGAAGAAATGGCCGCCACTGAAAAGTTTTATTTTAGTTCTGTAATATGGAGCACACCGGCGCACACAGAGGCTAAAAATCCTGCGTTCCCGCTGGTATTTTTCTTGAATAAAGTAGCCGATTTTTTGCAAGAATTCCAAGAAATACCAGCATCTCAATTTCCCGTGTTCAAGCCCTAATTTCAGCATCTACCAGCCAGATTACCGACACTTTAAATGAATGTTCATGGTCCTCAGAGGATGAATCCTAATGATTTGGTGACCCTCTGACCTGCAGCAGGACAACATTTCCACTATTTACAATCTTACACAGATGTCCAACAGGAACGGACATAAATTTGCTCAACGTGTCGCAAATTGACGCCAAGGTGTGAACACACGGGTGGAAAAGCAAAAAAAAATTAAATCTCAACGCAACGTTTGTCGCGAGCGTGAATGTTCACAGCAGTTTAACTACGAGTCCACTCACTAACTGTTATTGTTTGACAACGCTCAGATGTCTCTGGGACACGTTGAGCTCGTCTCTCTGCTCAGTGCAGGAACGCTGCAGATGCAAAGCTGTTTGTTTCTGTACTGTGAGTTTGTGGCCGACCCTCCGGTGAAGATGTGAACGTGTTAGATCGGGTGGAGAGAGTGATGGTGACAGTGAACGGTTTTTTTTTTTTCTCGTCCAGATAAAATCCCCTTTTAAAATAAAACCTGTACTTCCTGCGGACGTACGTACGCGGTTCCTCGTCTCTGATGGATTTAGCGTTGGTGCAAAATGACCGGACTGAGACCAAAACCTATCTTTGTATAAAAGATTGTATTTCCTTTAACTTCAGCGTGCAGTTAGTGTTGAGTCATTTGCTTTCCTGCCTTCGAAACCACAGCACACCTCTCCATCGCTCTGTAGTCGTGACTAACTTCAGCCTTTTACTGAACAAAGCTGTGAAACTAACTCATGTTTATAGATTACCTTCGAATCCACCCACTCCGGCGAGTTGACCGATTCTTTGGAAATGGAGTGTAGCGAGTTGATAGTTCTGTCTGATATCAGGCAAGAGCTTTTACTTATCTTCTCATGTGCACACGTGCACGTACAGTCGATCACCGAAACAGAACGTGTGAGAAACCGTGACTGAAAGTTTCCCATACTGACCAAATTAAATCTGTGGTTGTGTTGTGGTTTTTGAGTTAAAAAAAAAAAAAAAAGAGATTAAATATATCACAGACAATAAACTGACTCCAGTTCAAAGAAACATGAACGGTTCAAAATACACCTTAATGCATGTGGTGATACCAGAGTGTGAGAGTCAGAGCTGAGAGCAGGCCCGGCTGTCTGTTGCTGTGGGTTCTGGAAAGAGTGAGACCTCTGCGCTGTCAACAGCCAGGCGGATCTCGGGTCAGTGCTGCTCCACAGGAAGCTGTGGTTTGGAGGAAGCCGATGTTTCTGTGTTTCTAAATGAATCAGACGCTGCTGAACCTGCTGACAACAGGAAGTAAGACCTGCACAGAACTGCAGCCTCTGCCTGCCTGTTTGCCTGCCTGCCTGTCTGCCTCTCTGCCTGTCTGCCTGCCTGCCTGTCTGCCTCTCTGCCTGCCTGTCTGCCTGTCTGCCTGCCTGCCTGCCTGCCTCTCTGCCTCTCTGCCTGTCTGCCTGCCTGCCTGCCTGCCTGCCTGCCTCTCTGCCTGTCTGCCTGTCTGCCTGCCTGCCTCTCTGCCTGTCTGCCTGTCTGTCTGTCTGACTGCCTGCCTGTCTGCCTCTCTGCCTGCCTGTCTGCCTGTTTGCCTGCCTGTCTGCCTGTCTGCCTGCCTGCCTGTCTGCCTGCCTGCCTGTTTGCCTGTCTGCCTGCCTGTCTGCCTGTCTGCCTCTCTGTCTGTCTGACTGCCTGCCTGTCTGCCTCTCTGCCTGCCTGCCTGTCTGCCTGTTTGCCTGCCTGCCTGCCTGTCTGCCTGTTTGCCTGCCTGCCTGCCTGCCTGCCTGTCTGTTTGCCTGCCTGTCTGCCTGCCTGCCTGTCTGTCTGCCTGCCTGCCTGTTTGCCTGCCTGTTTGCCTGCCTGCCTGCCTGCCTGCCTGCCTGCCTGTCTGCCTGCCTGCCTGCCTGCCTGCCTGCCTGCCTGTCTGCCTGCCTGCCTGTCTGCCTGTTTGCCTGCCTGCCTGCCTGCCTGCCTGCCTGCCTGTTTGCCTGCCTGCCTGTCTGCCTGTCTGCCTGTTTGCCTGCCTGCCTGCCTGCCTGCCTGCCTGCCTGCCTGCCTGTCTGCCTGCCTGCCTGTCTGCCTGTTTGCCTGCCTGCCTGCCTGCCTGCCTGCCTGCCTGTTTGCCTGCCTGCCTGTCTGCCTGTCTGCCTGTTTGCCTGCCTGCCTGCCTGCCTGCCTGTCTGCCTGTCTGCCTGTTTGCCTGCCTGCCTGCCTGCCTGCCTGTCTGCCTGTTTGCCTGCCTGCCTGTCTGCCTGCCTGCCTGCCTTCATCGTTCATGCTCCCCTCAGGATGAACTGTAGTAACTCTGCTGATCCTCTGACTTTCCATCTAGCGCCGCCATCAGGTCGACACGTTGACGCGTCCAACACTTTGGTTTCTGACCGAACACCTGCTCCAGCTGTAACTGCTAATGTTAGCGTTTAGTTAAAAGCACTGCTGTGCCTATATGCAGCCTCACAAAGCTGCTTGCATGGCTGTAGACTTGTTAGATTCAATGATCAAAGTGATTCACGCTCTCCGCACGTTATTATAAACCTGTTACTCTGCTGCGATGCCTACGTCATTCTAACTGGCCCGTAAGCAAACTGTACAGTGAAAACGAGAAAACAGCTTTGTGCTCGGTGTGTACTGCAGGACAGGCAGCTGCAAGATGAGCATATAATCAGAAAAATACAATACAAACGGAAACCAGAACGCTTCCGATACCAAAATCGCGTCCCTTGTCTACAGATTCTGCTTTCATATGCAGATATGTGTTTGTAGAGATTAGTAAAAATATGATCGAGGATCTTTTACTGACACTGACAAGAGCAACGAGTTTCGCTCAGCGCTTCTTCAGGCTTAAATACACAAACACACGTCATGTGACAGAAACTGGATTACTTTAGATCCTGAAGAAAGCGTCTAAACATGATGATTATGAGGCTAAACCTGAAGTTATAAGAGAGTTGTCGGACCTCTTTCTGATTGCTAAGCACATTTATGGATGTTATGTGTCTGTCTGTTCAGATTTGACAGTTAGGACTGAGAGGGAGGGGTGCAGGTTTTGATGCAAATTGGGTCGAAAGTATTTGAATGTAAACAGAAACCTTGTTTGTTCACATTCAGTGTTTCTCACTAAAACACACTGTGTGCATCCTTGAGCTCCAACAAACGTGTTGAATGCATTTCCTTCATCATGAAACATTTGCAAAGATAACAAATCGACATAAGCATCGATTCCGTCCGTGTTTACTGGCTTCACCTTTCAGTTTTCGTCTTCACCTAATGGATACTGTTTTCTGATTAGAGAAGGAATACTGTATTTATTAACTAACCATTTGTTTCCGTTCTCCTCAGCAGCCAGGGTGCATGATGGGATCTTTCCGGCGTCCCAGGCCTCGGTTTATGAGTTCTCCGGTTCTATCGGACCTCGCCCGGTTCCACGCCAGCTCACCTTCGCTACAGATCTCCAACACCAGCGTGTGGAACAGGTCAGGTTTCCTCTGCCCCTCAGTGGACAGGAAAATCAGTTTTTGTAGGTTTTAAGATGTTTCTGGAGTTGAACTTAAGTAAAGATCTGAACCTGGACCAGCGTTTGTAGTGTTAGAAGTGTGTGATGATTGAGTCAGAGGTTAATGTCTAACTTCTGTCGTCCACATCAACTGGCAGAATGAACATCAGATGTTATCAGTTGGCTTCATGTAGTCCGATTCCGCAATCCCACAACACAAAGTATTATCCTTATGTGTTTAGGACACAACCTGCACTGTGTGTGTGTGTGTGTGTGTGTGTGTGTGTGTTATATTATGGGTCCAAACATCAGCTTATATCAGCTTATAAAAGAAGACAAAGTGCTGGCTCATGTTTTCCAGACCTCGGAGAGAAGAACAGGTTCTGTTGAAGGTCAGGAGTTTCTGACCCGATCAGACTGTTTTGTGTAGGGTCGAAGTTGGGAAAGTATGTGAGATTTAAGGGTGAGACTTGATTTATCACGATTTAGACGTAGCTCAGACACAGTCTGTTAACCCAAGAAGGAAGAATATCTGAAGCACGTGGAGAGGGAATCCATCCATCCATTTCCTGCTGCTTCTTTGGGGCCGGGTCGCGGCTAAGGAAGGTGGTCCAGACGTCCCTCTCCACAGCAACGTTTCCCAGCTCCTCCTGGCGGATCCCGAGGCATTCCCAAGCCAGATGAGATATATATAATCCCTTCAGCCTGTCCTGGGTCCACCCCCGGGTCTCCTACCAGTTGTATGTGCCCGGAAAACCTCCAAAGGAAGGCGTCCAGGAGGATCCTGATCAGATGGCCGAACCACCTCAACCGGCTCCTTCCAACATGAAGGAACAGCGGCTGTACTCCGAGCTCCTCGCCCTCTCTCTCAGGGTCCAGACACCCGGCAGAGGAAACTCATGTCGGCAGCTTGGATCTGTGGTCTCCTCTTCGGTCACGACCAGATCTCGTGACCACAGGTGAGCGTCGGAACGTAGATCGACCGGTAAATTGAAAGCTTTGCCTTCCGGCTCAGCTCCCTCTTCACCACAACGGTCCGGTTCAACGTTACTGCCGCCGCCGCCGCACCGATCCGCCTGTCGACCTCACGCTAAGATCACATGAGGGGCTTTAGGCCTGCGCCAGTGCCCCCATGTAGTGTCCCCTTAGGGTTCAGATCTTTCCCGATCCTCGTGCGTGCTCATGCAGCTGAGTTTCTCAGTGCGTTGCGGTTATTTCGGATGTGGCAGTAGAAACTCACAGCTCGTCTGAGTCTTCGGCCTGTTTCCTGCTCTGCACAGCGCCGAGCAGGATGTTTAGTAGGAAGTGGAGGTGGCAGCCGGGCCACGTCCTGTCAACCTGCTGAGTCACATACGAGGACCATCACACACTGACCCGACACACTTCACTTCGGGCTCTGGGTCGTCGTGACGGCGTTTCTCACTATTTTCACAAGTTTTACAAACCGATCGATCGATGGATCGTTGGAGAAAAGAATCGGCAGATGGATCCAGAATGAAAAGCATCATCAGCTGCAGTCCGATACAAACCGGTTCAACATGAGCTCCGGCTCCACCAGCTGCAGCAGCAACATCCTGCTTTCCATTAATGCACGAGGAATAATAACCTGATGACAGAATATATAACAGCACAGCAGCCACAGGGACGCTGCGCTGCTTTAATGCTTTAAGCGCTTTTTCCTGATTAGACAGACTTTTACTGTAGCAGAGTGTTTCCACAGTGTGGTGTTAGTACTTTTACTGCAGTAAAGGATCTGAATACTTTGACGCACCTGTGGAAGCCCGAACTTCATGACAACCAAATGAACTCAAGGTTCGTCTTCAGAGGCTGCGTGTCGCAGCAGGCCAGACGTTCAGGTGTGAACCACAGTTCATGATGGGATAAAGACTGAAATCTTAACCTCTAAACGTCAACCCACAACCAGATCACGGAGGAGGCTTCTTCAGACGCCACAATGCGAACTGCTTTGTCCGCTCACAGATGTTAATTATGTTCAACTGAACTAATAAATTATGGCCACGACTAGATAAACAGGAGGAAACAGATCAGATCAGAAGTCTCTCTACCAGGATATGTAGCTGATATGATGCACGACTTGTTGACCTCTGACCTTACCTGTGTTTGTTTGTGTGTCCTCAGTGTCCAATCAGCTGTGATCAAGGTGTTCCAGGGTGGAGCGCTGCAGACTAACGAGCTGTACACGCTGAACGAGAGCATCAGGTGACGAAAGCGTCTTCTCCTCTTCAATGTGCCGTTACAGATACAACACAGATTCAAAGTCAGTACAAACAGAAAGACATGAACAGAGACAGGCTCATTCAAGGTCGCATGAATCTACTCCAGTTTCCATCATTCTGGACAACTTAAACTTAGTAGAAAAGGTTTCAGTCGTAGTCGTCTGGACACTGTTTTCAGAATCAAGACGTTTCGGCTCCCATCCGGAAGTCATTCTCGATTGTGAAAATGGTCTGAGAACTCAGAAATTTAAGCTACTCTGTGTTGCTTAAGCCCCGCTTAAGGGAGGAGTCTTCCTGAGTATCTGCTGAAACCTTTTCTAGCACAATCGAGAATGACTTCCGGATGGGAGCCGAAACGTCTTGATTCTGAAAACGGTGTCCAGACGACTACGACTGAAACCTTTTCTACGATGGACCACTCCTGGACGAATGAGGGACGACACCATCTTAAACTTAGAAGTCATGTTTTGTGTGTTTCTTCACCTATGTGACTCCTCTGAAGTGCAAAGAGGCGAGAAAAACAGCGGCTGTTTAGAAAACGTTCAAAAATCATGATAATCACCTGTTCAAGCAAGTTTTTGGGAGTAGTAGCAACTAACTAACTATATCCGAGCGCTGTAGCCCTAAATTTATAATAGTAGTAAGATAAGATCAGACTTGTTTTCATCCCTATGCAGTGGTGGAAGACGGACTCATATCTTTTATGATAAATAGCAAGACCGAAGTGAAAGTCCTGCGTACAAAAGTATTAACAGCAGGGTCTGTAGTTGGTTTCTCTTTGATTTACACACTTCATTTAGCAGGCCAGTCAGCTTGCCAGGACACCAGGAATTGTCCCGATGGCCAGTCCGGGTCTGAACGTTTAAATAATTTAAATCAAATCTTAAGAATTGGCTGCTTCAGGGTTCAAGTCATTCAACCACATATGCTGCCAGTTATGGGTATCTGCTGTTAGATCATAGAAATACAGGTGACTTACTGTGTGAACGCTCAAAGACAGACATGCACAGACGCATTCTTCTCGTCAGCTTTATAAAGCTGTGCGTTCGCCTGGTTCTGTTTTCGACATCTCATTTCACCTCCACCGTGAGACAGACGGACGTGGAAACAACCTCAAACACCCGTTTGCATGTCGGTGCTATCTGCTCCACCTCTCATTAGACCGGTCACCGAAGAAGAAGAAGTGCGTTGCATCGCTGAGGTCCTGCTGGAGGACCTCGGCGATGCACAGCTGGCTGTGGTCATCTAACACCTGTACCACTTATTCTTCATCAGCTGTGATATCTCACTCATCACCATTAAACATCAGAAGGATGATCAATGGTTCATTAATACTGAAACAGACTTTACAAACTGCTGCACAGTTGTAAATAAAAAGATCAAATTCATCACTCATTTAAGTTTATAAATGCACCTTTTGTTTGACATTTTACAGAACTCGGTGAAGCCTGAAAGAATAATACAATCAGAGAAACAACCTAAAGAAACAATGTTTTACTATAAAGTTACGTCTCTCACCTGATCTGAGTGAAGATGTGGAGAGGAAACATGGCGGCTGAGTCTTCCTTCCTGAACTCCTCTGTGTCTTTGCAGGTGGCTCCTTAAAACGGAGATGGGCTCCTTCATCACCGACTACTTCCAGGTACTTTCGCTCTTCATTTCCTGTTTGTATGTAATGAAACCTGACAGTGTAACTGAGTTCATCTCGACATCTGTTTGTTTTCAGTAATCAGCAGAAACATTAGCTGACGTTGATGTGGTCGTCTTCCTGTATCTGTATTTGTCACAGTTAAACGTTAATCAGTAGCATCAGGCGATGCTGGATATCAATATTCAAGTGTAAAACAATAATCTGATAACGATACACCGGCTGATATTTGTGTATGAACTAATCCCACAGCTGAAATGTACAACAAGAAACTGGCGACTTTAACCAGGAGCCAACTTTCAGACCAGTTGTCAGCTGGGCATTTAGACCGGTGGTTTTCTTAATGCAGATTTCCAGTCGAATAAAAGTGACAAATCTGTTTATTCTGAATAATGTTTTCCAGGAAGAGTATATATATTAATATGCACCAAAAGTATAATCAGGTGGCTCCATAAACTATCACAATAATAACTTTACGTATATAGCAACCTTTTCAAAACAAAGTTACAAAGTGCTTTACAGTGAAAAGAAAGAATAAAAGTAAGTCAAATCCAAAACACTCGTCGACTTCTTGCGTCTTCACAGAACGTTCTGTTTGAGCGCCCCCTGGTGCTTCGGAGAGTACTGCGACCCCCCCGTTTTTCATTGCCCTCTCCTTCTTGATTACAAAGAGGGACGTTCTTTCTGAGTACCAAACCAACCAAGAGGCAGGAACTCCTCCCCCCCCAGCTGGCCATTTCACAAGTCTTTGCCCACAGTGACTAACTGCATGAGTGAAAAGGTGCTTACGGATGTGATTTATATTTTAAGAGCAAATATGGAAATTTACAAGAAATAAATGAGGAAGAAAAGAGAACAAAGGGATAAAATAATAATAATAATGGGTGGATAAAATGTTTTGGAGCCAAGTGTAAGAGGTCAGTGAAACACCACATGGGAGCCCTGAAGGTATGTCAGAAGGGCCCCAAACCTTGTAAAATTTCTTATGATCCACGAAGAGCGTAGCGAATTTTCTCCAGCTTCAGGCGAGACATCGTGTTCTCCAGTCACCGAGCGTGTGTCGGTGGGGCAGCGTCCCTCCGTCTCGGTAATACTGCGCGTCTAGCCAGAGCCAGAGCATTGCGCTTAGCTGCGTTCAGATGTGCAGCTGCATCTCCAGGTGGAGCTGCTGTGGGGTTGGGTTCAGTTCCACAGTTCAGAGTCCATCTCTGCAGAGAGTTTCTGAGCCGGGACACGTGGATCAGTGAAGCATTACATTTATTGCAGCTGGGCTTGACTTCGGGGTACATACTAGATCATTCCTCTTTAGAAATGTGAGCTCTGTAGACTATTTTAACTTGAGTTAATGAGTGAGGAGCACATGTCGGAGAAGGAGTGGCCCGTGCCTCGCCCCCAAGAGGCACATGTCAGGCCTGATATTAAATAATAGAGAACGAATACTGATCCTTTGGTTAATGGACTGAAGGCAAGCACCAGATCGATAACACTGGTGTCAGGCGCCTTTGGAAAGCAGGATATTTGGGACTGCACAAAGCACCTACTCTGTAAATCCCTAAAGAAGTTAAACCTCGAATGAGGCAAAGCAGTCATCCGTGAAGCATGTTGGGCCTTTTCTGTGCCGGTCCTGGTGTGTTACATCTCGCATGGACGGGATAAAAGCTGGTTAGAGGCAATGGGGCTTGTAAGAGAAGAAAGTTGGAACAACGGAGGGAGGAGCTGACCGTAGTAGCGCCACCCATTCTGGACCGTTGGTCTGATTCTCTGAGAGAACAGTCCGAGTGAAGCAGCAGCAGCTCTGTGGAATTAAACTAAGCTGATTGCTGCCTCCTCTGCCCTCAAGCTGCAGTCAGTCAACGGCCAAGCGGCTCCTTATCCTTTTTGTTAACCGGCCCGGGCTTCAGATAGCGAGGTGTGGATCAGCAGACGGTGGACAGACATCCTCTTCCTGTCAGCCTACATCTGCTCGGTCTTTCCTGTCCACGTCCTCGTCTTCCACCCCGTCCTCACTGATCTGACCTGCTGTCGCTGATGTTTCTCATCGCTGTGACTGAGACGACGACCTCGGTTTCCCTCAAGGTCACGTGGGACGTCCTTTCCTGTTTATTCTACGTGGAGCTCTACAACAGCGACTCTGCAGATTTTAAAAATGAACCTTCAACAGGTTTTACTGCAGGTGGAATTACTGTAACTCTGTTAAAGTCTAGGGTTAATCTGTTTATCCAACACCTTTCAAACGGGTCAGGGCTTCACAGACGGCTGAGAATAAAACAGCACGAATTACGGTTAAACAAATTTAATACTAATGCACAGGAGAAATGAAAATTATACAAATTTAATAAGAAAACCAATAAAATCGATCAAAATAGATTTTTTTTTTTAAAACAGTAAAAGATAAACGACAATAACAAATAAAATAAAAAAGACCATTAAACTCCTCATTTCTGCCTGTATGACAAAGTATTTACTGTGTGTGTGTGTGTGTGTGTGTGTTTTAGAACCAGCTGCTGACTCGAGGTCTGTCTGAAGTCCTGGATCAGGTCCTCCTCCACTCTGGTGAGACTGGCTAGTGGTTTCTGAGTCTGAACGAACAGGAAGAGCAAACATGGCCGTGAAAGTTCAAAAGTTGCCCACAAAATTGAAAACGAGTCCAACAGAATATAAAGCTTTTATGTCCGCGAGGGAAAATTAGTTTTAGTGTTTAGGAGCGCTTTGCATTTATTCATTGATGTGACTGTAGTCGATTCAGGAGTGCGTTTACACGCGCACCAGTATCTTGGTTATGATCGGGTTTTTGGAGAATCCTGGTTATGTTTTGCGCATGTAAACACCCGATCCTGGTTTCAGAAACCTGGATACGCTACCTGGAGTACTCCGATAGAAACCGGGATACTGTGGCATGTAAACACCCGATCCTGGTTTCAGAAACCTGGATACGCCACCTGGAGTACTCCGATAGAAACCGGGATACTGTGGCATGTAAACACCCGATCCTGGTTTCGGAAACCTGGATATGCTGCCTGGAGTACTCCGATAGAAACCGGGATAGTGTGGCATGTAAACACCCGATCCTGGTTTCGGAAACCTGGATATGCTACCTGGAGTACTCCGATAGAAACCGGGATACTGTGGCATGTAAACACCCGATCCTGGTTTCGGAAACCTGGATACGCTACCTGGAGTACTCCGATAGAAACCGGGATACTGTGGCATGTAAACACCCGATCCTGGTTTCGGAAACCTGGATACGCCACCTGGAGTACTCCGATAGAAACCGGGATAGTGTGGCATGTAAACACCCGATCCTGGTTTCGGAAACCTGGATACGCCACTTGGAGTACTCCGATAGAAACCGGGATAGTGTGGCATGTAAACACCCGATCCTGGTTTCGGAAACCTGGATACGCTACCTGGAGTACTCCGATAGAAACTGGGATACTGTGGCATGTAAACACCCGATCCTGGTTTCAGAAACCTGGATACGCCACCTGGAGTACTCCGAAAGAAACCGGGATACTGTGGCATGTAAACACCCGATCCTGGTTTCGGAAACCTGGATACGCTACCTGGAGTACTCTACTCCGATAGAAACCGGCATACTGTGGCATGTAAACACCCGATCCTGGTTTCAGAAACCTGGATACGCCACCTGGAGTACTCCGATAGAAACCGGGATACTGTGTCATGTAAACACCCGATCCTGGTTTCTGGGCGTATTTGGTTGGTACAGAGCGTCGTGGCTGAGATGGCGAGAAATCAAGACACGCCTGCAGGCAGGCGAACAGAAACCTGGACACGGATCCCCGATACGGATCATGTAAACAGGCAGCTGAATAACCGGGTTTCTCATGTTCCACGTAAACATCTTATCCCGAACACGATCAAAACCAGGATACTAGTGCGCGTGTAAAGGCACACTCAGGTTTCCTTCACTGCAGAAATGTAACCACTGCAGCACAAAACTCGCTCATGTGGATTATTTGATTGATTGATTGATTAATATTGGTGGAATCAATAAGGAGGGATACTTAAGCTTCACATTCCTATTTAAAGCCGCCGTGACCCAGGAATCAATAAGGTCGAGTCTAATGTAATAACACACAGCGTCGCATCGTGTTGCCGTTTAGTCTGTTTGTGTTTACGGCAACAACGGAAACGTTCAGCTGATGTTTTAACAAGTTCATTTCCCCCTCGGTGCGTCAGCCGTGTTGTGGTGGTGGCGTTTCCGTGGTAACGGCCCGTCGTTTTCCCATAGGTGACGACCAGCTCGTCGTCCTCGCCGACATGTGGGACAGATTCTTCACGGAGATCCTCCCCACCCTGCAGGCCATCTTCTACCCCGTCCAGGTACACACACACACACACACACACACACACACACACACACACACACGTCATTTTGTCTTCTAACTTCCTGTCTACACCAGAAGTGTGTAAGAAAGATATTTATGTTTTTATTATGTGTTTCTAACAATATGACATCATAACAGAAGTGTAGTGGAGACTCATCTGGTTAGTTTCACTGTTGCACACAGTCCAGTTTTCTACGACATGGCCTTGTTGTTATTATTATTATTATTATTGTTATTATTATTGTTATTACATATTTGGGTGAAAAGTTGTATTTTAATTTATAATTATAAATCAGCTGACTGCATCGTCATACTGAAGTTAAACAGCAGCGCTCTTGCAGTTCAAACTAATGTACTGCTGCAACACACACACTAAGCTAGCTCTAAGCTAGCTGTAAGCTAGCTGTAAGCTAGCTGTAAGCTAGCTGTAAGCTAGTTAACGCCGAACCAAAGACGGTCTTTTAATCTGATATCTGTGGTGTCGTAAATGTGGACGTGTGTTCCCAGCTTTGAAAACTTTAAAGTAGGCTGCGTGAACCAATCAGGACTTTTTAAAATTTATTTTATTTACTAGAGTTTAACAGAGCCGGCAATATCGACCAGAAGTTCAACGACAAAAATGGAAATGGAACAAGCAAAACAAAAAGGGAGGATAATACAAACTAGTTAAAAGTAGCTCCAGCTACATCAGTAAAATGCTACTTCCACATTAATGCTTCAGTAGCACTAATGTAATAATATAGTATATCATAGTATTAGAGATGCAAACATTGATTATTGTCATTATCCCTTAATCTGTCAGTTATTTTCTCTATTGATCAAATCATCATTTGGTCCATAAAACATCAGAATACAGTAAAAAATGTCACAATGTCCAGGAGCCCAGCGTGACATCATCAGATGTCTTGTTTTGTCTCAAACACCAATATAATCAATTTATAGTATTATAAGGCCAAGAAAAGCAGCAAATTCTCAAAATTGAAGGCTTTGAATCCTTTGAATCTGGGAATATTTGGCAGTTTAGATTAGATCAAAGTAGTTGCCAGATCTATTTCTTGGCTCTGAGCAGCTGCCAGGCAACCAGCCGAGACTTTTTAATGCTTTGGTTTGTGTGCAGATATATTGTGTGTTAATCAGAGAGCTTTGGAGGTGCTGGTCGGTGGATTACCTTTGGACAGAGCCAGGCTAGCTGTTTCCCCCCGTTTCCAGTCTTTATGCTAAGCTAAGATAGCTGTTTCCCCCCGTTTCCAGTCTTTATGCTAAGCTAAGATAGCTGTTTCCCCCCGTTTCCAGTCTTTATGCTAAGCTAAGATAGCTGTTTCCCCGTTTCCAGTCTTTATGCTAAGCTAAGATAGCTGTTTCCCCCCGTTTCCAGTCTTTATGCTAAGCTAAGATAGCTGTTTCCCCCCGTTTCCAGTCTTTATGCTAAGCTAAGATAGCTGTTTCCCCCCATTTCCAGTCTTTATGCTAAGCTAAGATAGCTGTTTCCCCGTTTTCAGTCTTTATGCTAAGCTAAGATAGCTGTTTCCCCGTTTCCAGTCTTTATGCTAAGCTAAGATAGCTGTTTCCCCCCGTTTCCAGTCTTTATGCTAAGCTAAGCTAACTGTTTCCCCCCGTTTCCAGTCTTTATGCTAAGCTAAGCTAACTGTTTCCCCCTGTTTCCAGCCCTTATGCTAAGCTAAGCTAACTGTTTCCCCCTGTTTCCAGTCTTTATGCTAAGCTAAGATAGCTGTTTCCCCCCGTTTCCAGTCTTTATGCTAAGCTAAGCTAGCTGTTTCCCCTGTTTCCAGTCTTTATGCTAAAATAAGATAGCAGTTTCCAGTCTTTATGCTAAGCTAGCTGTTTCCCCCTGTTTCCAGTCTTTATGTTAAGCTAAGCTAGCTGTTTCCCCCCATTTCCAGTCTTTATGCTAAGCTAGCTGTTTCCCCCTGTTTCCAGTCTTTATGCTAAGCTAAGATAGCTGTTTCCCCCTGTTTCCAGTCTTTATGCTAAGCTAAGCTAGCTGTTTCCCCCTGTTTCCAGTCTTTATGCTAAGCTAAGCTATCTGTTTCACCTGTTTCCAGTCTTTATGCTAAACTAAGCTAGCTGTTTCCAGTCTTTATGCTAAACTAAGCTAGCTGTTTCCAGTCTTTATGTTAAGCTAGCTGTTTCCCCCTGTTTCCAATCTTTATGCTCAGCTAAGCTAGCTGTTTCCCCTGTTTCCAGTCTTTATGCTAAGCTAGCTGTTTCCACCAGTCTTTCTGCTAAGCTAAGCTAGCTGTTTCCACCAGTCTTTCTGCTAAGCTAAGCTAGCTGTTTCCAGTCTTTATGCTAAGCTAGCTGTTTCCCCTGTTTTGAGTCTTTATGCTAAACTAAGCTAGCTGTTTCCAGTCTTTATGCTAAGCTATCTGTTTCCAGTCTTTATGCTAAGCTAGCTGTTTCCAGTCTTTATGCTAAGCTGGCGTACTTCCTTATGTTGGAGGAGGCTGAAGTCACGGAACAAAAGTCTCCAGTTTGCTGTTAACGGCATCGATTGCGTAAAAGCCCGTAACACGACTGACTGCAGCCTGATGCTGGATGTTTATTATACGGTAAACCAGCCTGCTCAGGTGTGCGTATACCTGCGTATACCTGCGTATACAGTACGCACTCTGCTTTAATGGATCCTTCTCATGCTGAGCTTTTCATGAGATGCTCAAATACTGGAGGTCCTATTACGGAAATATAAAGTTAATCAGCTTACATTATTGATTGATTGATTAAACAACCCCTAAAGTAAATATGTGACATCAGGCTGACGCCACGAGAAGTGAACGACCGTGAGTCCAAATACGCTCAGACTCCGTTAATCAAGGCCACGTCGCATAATTAGGATTTTTTTTTTTTTTGTTGAGAGCCTTGTTTCCATAGCAACGTGGATAAACGATACTGATTGATCTCCCCCTGTAGGCTGGAACCAGACTCTGACAGCGTTGCTTTTAGCAGAAAAAACTCTAACAATATTTAGTTTTGTTTTGACGAGAGCAGATGTCATGTTCTCTGTGTTTATACATTTTTATCATTATTTATTTGTACGGTGACGTGGTGGGAAGGAAGAGCTGAACCTTTTACCGTTCTAAATAATTACACGCACCTGGTGAGTCCGTGATATGTTCACTGCACCATACCTACTGTGCCGGACAATGATTTTAAATATCGCTGTTTATCAGTCCTCAATGCAGTCATACTGTGACAGCGCTCATGTCTGGATTCGGGATTTTTAACAGAAGTTATCTCGGGGGCACGTTTCGGATATTATTATTCTGAATTCTTAGCCGTGTTAGCAGTTAGCAGCGTTAGCAGTTAGCAGCGTTAGCAGATGTTAACGTCCGTGTTGTCCGTCCTCCACCGTCGGTCCGGACTGAAGCGTCTCAGCAGCTGCTGGACTGCGATGAGACGTGCTTCATCGTTCACGCTCCCCTCAGGATGAACTGTAATCACTCTGCTGATCCTCTGACTTTCCATCTAGCGCCGCCATCAGGTCGACACGTAAACGCGTCCGACACTTTGGTTTCTGACCTGCAGAGCTGATGCCGTTCCCATCGGCCTCGGCTGATGTTTACCGCTAATTAGCTAATGTTAGCATGCTAACTCTGCTGATCCTCTGGCTTTCCATCTAGCGCCGCCATCAGGTCGACATTTGGTTTATGACCAGATTAAACAACACAGGTGTGACAGGAGATGCTCAGTGTGTGTGTGTGTGTGTGTGTGTGTGTGTGAGAGAGAGTGTGTGTGTGTGTGAGAGAGAGTGTGTGTGTGTGTGTGTGTTTCCTAGAGGAAGTGATTCACTGATTTTAAATCCTTAAATCATCAGAGGTCAGTGGATTAACTTGCTGAGCTCTGGACTGAAGGAAACTACTGCCGAGGCGTATCTTACACTTTGTGTGTGTGTGTGTGTGTGTGTGTGTGTGTGTGTGTGTGTGTGTGTGTGTGTGTGTGTGTGTTCAGGGTCAGGAGCTGACAGTGAGGCAGATGGCTCTGGTGGCCTTCAGAGACCTGGTGCTGTTGAAGCTCCACCTGGAGGAAAGTCTGGAAACCGCAGCCTCCGTCCCTCCACCTGTCACTCAGATGCTGCTGGTGCTGCAGGTAAAAGTACTAGCCACGCTGTGAAAGTACTGCTGCAGTAAAAGTACTAGCCACGCTGTGAAAGTGCTCTGCTGCAGTAAAAGTACTAACGCCACGCCTGTGAAAGTACTAACGCCACACTGTGAAAGTACTCTGCTGCAGTAAAAGTACTAACACCACCCTGTGAAAGTGCTCTGCTGCAGTAAAAGTACTAACGCCACGCCTGTGAAAATACTCTGCTGCAGTAAAAGTACTAACGCCACGCTGTGAAAATGCTCTGCTGCAGTAAAAGTACTAACGCCACACTGTGAAAGTACTCTGCTGCAGTAAAAGTACTAACGCCACGCTGTGAAAGTACTAACGCCACGCTGTGAAAATACTCTGCTGCAGTAAAAGTACTAACACCACGCTGTGAAAGTACTGCTGCAGTAAAAGTACTAGCCACGCTGTGAAAGTACTAACTCTGCTGATCCTCTGGCTTTCCATCTAGCGCCGCCATCAGGTCGACATTTGGTTTATGACCAGATTAAACAACACAGGTGTGACAGGAGATGCTCAGTGTGTGTGTGTGTGTGTGTGTGTGTGTGAGAGAGAGTGTGTGTGTGTGTGTGAGAGAGTGTGTGTGTGTGTGTGTGTGTTTCCTAGAGGAAGTGATTCACTGATTTTAAATCCTTAAATCATCAGAGGTCAGTGGATTAACTTGCTGAGCTCTGGACTGAAGGAAACTACTGCCGAGGCGTATCTTACACTTTGTGTGTGTGTGTGTGTGTGTGTGTGTGTGTGTGTGTGTGTGTGTGTGTGTGTGTGTGTGTTCAGGGTCAGGAGCTGACAGTGAGGCAGATGGCTCTGGTGGCCTTCAGAGACCTGGTGCTGTTGAAGCTCCACCTGGAGGAAAGTCTGGAAACCGCAGCCTCCGTCCCTCCACCTGTCACTCAGATGCTGCTGGTGCTGCAGGTAAACACACACACACACACACACACACATTTGTACTAAACTTCATTCCGGTTTATTACAACTTACTTCTGAGAGTCTTGAACATCGTTTCTGTCAGTTATTATAACATTGTACATATAAAGTTAATTGCTGGGATTGGGGAGCATGCCAACATCGCTACAGGTCAAGAAACCGGAGCAGTCAGGTTGGACACGTCCAGTTTATCCAGATTATCTAAACCACTTTATTTGGAGCTCAAACTGAAATGTTGCTAATAATCCCTCATTTCACTGGAAAGCTGCGTGCACACAACTACAGTAAGTACAGTGGGTCAAGCAGGAAGCGAGTCTTCCAGATACTCAACTTTATTTATAAAGCGCGTTCAACACCACAAGTGGAACCAAAGTGCTGTACACAAAATATAAAAACAGGAAACAAACATGTGACATACACACCTACGAAGCATTGTCAAAAAGCTAAAGAAAACAGATAAGTTTTAAGCGCACTCTGAAAAACACCCAACGAAGGACAAGTGTTTAGAGACGGAGGAAGGTCTTTCCGCAGCCTCGGAGCTGCGGCAGAAAACGCCCGATCACCTTTACGTTTTAGACGCGTACGTGGAACCACAAGAGGCAACCGATCATTGGAGCGCAGAGATCTGCGGGATCGACAGCGGCTGATTAAATCAGTAACACACTCGGGGGCTAGGCCGTGCAGAGACTTAAAAACGTACAACAGTGCTTTGTATTGAATTCTGTGTCGTATGGGTAACCAATGTAGTTTCATTAAAACCGGAGTAACGCGTTCTCTCTTCCTGGTACCCGTTAAAAGTCTAGCGGCTGAGTTCTGAACAAGCCTGACTCGCACCCAGATACAGTACATTACATTAATCCAAACGTGAAGACACAAAGGCATGAACCACCTTCTCCATATCATTAAAAGTAAGAATAGATTTCAGTTTAGATGTTGATCTAAGATGGAAGAAACTATTCTTAACGACAGCACTGATTTGCTGCTCAAATTTGAGCTCAGAGTCAAAAATTGACAGCGAGGTTCAGATACGTTTGTCTAACCTGTCGGTTTGTTTCCAACCTGCCTGATCGTCTCACTGCTCGCGTTTCTGGACTCGCTTCCTCCCCACATCTCAACCATTAACCGAATTCATTAATTAGGTAAAATGCTACAATTACTGATAGAAATCATGGACAAAAATATGAAAACAAGACCCAGGTTGGGGGAAAAAAACTGACTGTAACCTTAAATCTAAGACTAAGCGAACAAAATGTCCTTCGGGGTATAAAACTCAAATTGTTCCTCGCAGAGACAGAAATACGACGACGACGCACTCCAGCCAGGAGTTTGTCGCAGCTCGTTTTCTTTCATCTCTCCCCCCAAAAAACAGGTGATCGACTCCTCAGTGCACCTGTCCTCTCTGTGTCTCTCAGGGGATCCACGAGTCTGGCGGTCCCAGTCTGGAGTATTACCAGTTGGAGCGTCTGGTGGAGATCGTCGTGTCTCCGTATCTCAGCAACGTTCTGCAAAACAGAAACGAGCTCCGGCTAGGTCAGTACCCTTCACCGCAGTGAAAGTACTAACACCACGCTGTGAAAGTACTCTGCTGCAGTAAAAGTACTAACGCCACGCTGTGAAAGTACTCTGCTGCAGTAAAAAGTACTAACACCACACTGTGAAAGTACTCTGCTGCAGTAAAAGTACTAACACCACGCTGTGAAAATACTCTGCTGCAGTAAAAGTACTAACGCCACGCTGTGAAAGTACTCTGCTGCAGTAAAAAGTACTAACGCCACACTGTGAAAGTACTCTGCTGCAGTAAAAAGTACTAACACCACGCTGTGAAAGTACTCTGCTGCAGTAAAAGTACTAACACCACGCTGTGAAAATACTCTGCTGCAGTAAAAGTACTAACACCACGCTGTGAAAGTACTCTGCTGCAGTAAAAAGTACTAACACCACCCTGTGAAAGTACTCTGCTGCAGTAAAAGTACTAACGCCACGCTGTGAAAATACTCTGCTGCAGTAAAAGTACTAACACCACGCTGTGAAAGTACTCTGCTGCAGTAAAAGTACTAACGCCACGCTGTGAAAATACTCTGCTGCAGTAAAAAGTACTAACACCACGCTGTGAAAGTACTCTGCTGCAGTAAAAAGTACTAACGCCACGCTGTGAAAGTACTCTGCTGCAGTAAAAGTACTAACGCCACACTGTGAAAGTACTCTGCTGCAGTAAAAGTACTAACGCCACGCTGTGAAAGTACTCTGCTGCAGTAAAAGTACTAGCCACGCCTGTGAAAATACTCTGCTGCAGTAAAAGTACTAACGCCACGCTGTGAAAGTACTCTGCTGCAGTAAAAGTACTAACGCCACGCTGTGAAAATACTCTGCTGCAGTAAAAGTACTAACACCACGCTGTGAAAGTACTCTGCTGCAGTAAAAGTACTAACGCCACGCTGTGAAAGTACTCTGCTGCAGTAAAAGTACTAACGCCACACTGTGAAAGTACTCTGCTGCAGTAAAAGTACTAACACCACGCTGTGAAAGTACTCTGCTGCAGTAAAAGTACTAACGCCACGCTGTGAAAGTACTCTGCTGCAGTAAAAGTACTAACGCCACGCTGTGAAAGTACTCTGCTGCAGTAAAAGTACTAGCACGCTGTGAAAATACTCTGCTGCAGTAAAAGTACTAACGCCACGCTGTGAAAGTACTCTGCTGCAGTAAAAAGTACTAACACCACGCTGTGAAAGTACTCTGCTGCAGTAAAAAGTACTAACACCACGCTGTGAAAGTACTCTGCTGCAGTAAAAGTACTAACACCACGCTGTGAAAGTACTCTGCTGCAGTAAAAAGTACTAACGCCACACTGTGAAAATACTCTGCTGCAGTAAAAAGTACTAACACCACGCTGTGAAAGTACTCTGCTGCAGTAAAAGTACTAACACCACGCTGTGAAAGTACTCTGCTGCAATAAAAGTACTAACACCACGCTGTGAAAATACTCTGCTGCAGTAAAAGTACTAACACCACGCTGTAAAAATACTCTGCTGCAGTAAAAGTACTAACACCACGCTGTGAAAATACTCTGCTGCTGTAAAAGTACTAACACCACGCTGTGAAAGTACTCTGCTGCAGTAAAAGTACTAACACCACACTGTGAAAGTACTCTGCTGCAGTGAAAGTACTAACACCACGCTGTGAAAGTACTCTGCTGCAGTAAAAGTACTAACGCCACGCTGTGAAAGTACTCTGCTGCAGTAAAAGTACTAACACCACGCTGTGAAAGTACTCTGCTGCAATAAAAGTACTAACACCACCCTGTGAAAGTACTCTGCTGCAGTGAAAGTACTAACACCACGCTGTGAAAATACTCTGCTGCAGTGAAAGTACTAACACCACGCTGTGAAAATACTCTGCTGCAGTAAAAGTACTAACACCACGCTGTGAAAATACTCTGCTGCAGTAAAAAGTACTAACACCACGCTGTGAAAATACTCTGCTGCAGTAAAAGTACTAACACCACGCTGTGAAAGTACTCTGCTGCAGTAAAAGTACTAACACCACGCTGTGAAAATACTCTGCTGCAGTAAAAGTACTAACGCCACGCTGTGAAAGTACTCTGCTGCAGTAAAAAGTACTAACGCCACGCTGTGAAAATACTCTGCTGCAGTAAAAGTCCTGCACTGAAAATGTTGACTTGAAAAAGTCTGTGTAATCAGAAACATTTACTTAAAGTATTAAAAGTAAAAGTACTCGGTGCAGTAAAATGTCCCGTCAGTATTATATTATTATATTATATTATTAGATTATTATTACAGTGACTCTGTGTTTCTGTGACAATTTATAGACCAAACAATGACTGACAAGTGAATCGATACTGAAAAGGAACATTAGTCGCAGCCGTAAATATTATTCTTTCTTATTCTAGTTTAATAAACTGAATTTACCACTTTGTAACTTTGTTTTGAAAAGCGCTGTATAAATACAGTTCATTATTATTATTATTATTAGCCCTTTTGAAATGCAAGGAATTATTCTTTTCTTTATGATTCTAACTTTTTACGAATGAATCACATTTCTGAGGGCCTAAAGTTCTCGAAAGGCTGTGAAGCTTTGCATCAGGACTGGTGAAAAATGGGATATTTCATGGGTTTCGGAAATGGGTGGGGCAGAGTGGCTCTATAGCGCCGCCTTGAAACTTTCAAAAATTCAGCCCCTCCTTGCGGTTTCACCCACATGTGCGAAAGTTTGGAGGCACACGAACACAGAAGTCTCTTCGTGACGCGAGCTAAACCCAACAGGAAGTCGGAACGAACTCGTCCTAGACCGTTAATCTGATCAACTTAGTCAGAATACATAAAACAGGTTGCAGGTGAGAAGTTATCGAAAGCTCGAGCTTCTGTCGAACGGCGTGGCTGTTAAAGGGGCGGCGAATTTCGACGTTTCGACCTCAAACAGGAAGTGGTTGTAACTTTACTGTACTGACATAAAGTCATAGCACCATCTAGTGGCAACAGGAAGTAAGCCTTCCATGGCGAAGATGATCCAATTAGCACAACATTTTCGTGGTGTCGTCTACGCATCATATCCTTCAACGCGATGCATAAAGTGTGTTGTCTAGCGCCACATAGTGGACACAGGAAGTGACATTTAACTCCTGCGTGCAGTGACCAAAACACATCACAATTCAGAGCTGCGTCGCGGCTGCAGCACGCCCCGACCACAGACTGTATATAAAGACGGACGCCATGACAGCCCCCTAAAAGTGAAGCCAGAACATCTGGATCGCCCCCTGGTGGCGGGCTGCAGTACCGGTCATAAGCCCCGCCCCCTCCATGTTAGTGGCGGAGCCAAACTAAAAACCCAAAGCTCACGTCAGATAAAGATGGTTTCTGTCAGTTTAGGTCGTTCTTATCACGCTGATGTTTGTTCAGGTGTTCATATTCTGATAAGTTCGGTTTTAATTAGTTATCTGATGCTATAAAAAGCGGGTTTCACGTCACGATTGACAGCTGAGCTCTGCTCGCCATTGGGTCGGCCCGGTGTGTGGGCGGGACCTCGATACCGCGGCTCCACCCCCGATCACTACTGCGCAGACTCTGGCTCCAAATGACGTCACCAGTGCAAGACGGCAGCTCCCGTATCCGGGACGTTTTGGCTTCATTTAGTACAGCGTCAGGAAGTGGAGACGCGGCGGCCATCTTTATATATAGACGTGTGTGGAGGTGCGAGGGCCCGATTATCGCTGCTTGCAGCTTTAATTATTATTATTATTGTTGTTGCAACATTTTCACTGTGATAGATTTCCCACCTGACGCCCGTATAAAGTTTCTGCAGGTTGGCCAGTCGGCCTGTTTCAGAGGTCAGAGGTCAGAGGTCAGGGGGGCGGGGCTCTGTAGTAGTATACTGTTTAAATCCTCTCAGCAGGGAGGTGAGATGCTTAATCTGCTGCTGTGGTTTTATGAACCAGGTCACAAACACTCTGCTGAGCTGTTTCCACTGCTGAAGGAGACTTCATGAGTTTCACAGATTTACGCAGTACAGCATGAAATGCTTTGTTACTATCTCCATAGTGTGTGTTAGTGCAAGTATCAGAAAATGGATAACAAACAGGAGGATTATGGAACAGGGAGTATGAAATAAGAAGCGATATTGGACACGTGAATGTGAATATGGACATGGTAAATGATATAAATATAGATGTAACTCAAAGTAGCTCTGACTTGTAAGTTTTTTGTAAGAGTTTTTCATATTTGATCAGGATGAGAAAATGTTTCGTGTTGTAAATGAATGCTGCTTCCCGATTGGTCGGACACTAGCTGCTATTCTTATTAAAACAAGATGCCGGTATCCTCGTGCAGTGGAAACGTTACAGTTCAGATGCAGCAAACTGGCCTGATTGGACATATTTTGGTTATTACCTTTTTATCATTTAGTCTATAAAATGCCGGAAAATAGTGGAAAAAAAACCCATTAAACTGTCCGAAACCCCAAAATATTCAGTTTGCCGTCACATAAGACGAAGAAAAGCAGCAAATCCTCACGACCGAGAAGCTGGAACTTCGGACTGTTTGGCATTTTCGCTTGAAAAATGGCTTAAAACGATTAATTGATCATCAAAGTAGCTGCTGATTAATTTTCCGCCAATCGACTAGTCAGTTAATCGTGTCAGCTCTAATCGAATCGAGTGACGAGAACGCAGTAACTTTAAATTTAAACACTTAAAATCAAACACTCTTTATTTAACTTGTCATCATATTTAGAAAAAAAATACGAATTCTTATAATCGATTTAATCAGAATCAGAAATACTTTATTGATCCCCGAAGGGAAACTCTTTGTTACAGCAGCTCGCCTTTACGTCAGCGCACACAGGAGGAAGTACTAGCAAACAATATAATACACTATAAAACTATAAAACAGGTCAGAAAATAAATGAAGTACCAGGTGGGTTTACCGGTTGATGATGATAGTAAAGTATAATAATACAATGTAACAGAATATGTAATAAGTAATAAGCGGAGGTGCATGTACTGTCGAGAGTAATGGAGGTATATAATATCGATAACAATAAATAAGAAAAACTAACATGGCAAAACTAATATTGCACGGGATTTAATGGCTTCAGTCTTTTGAAAGGAGGAAGTATGAATTATTTGCTTTTTGTTGTTTGCTTAACAGATTTGGAAAATGCACACTCATTCCTGGACGAGACTCGCCATTTGTTGATTAAAAAAGTAAATTCTTAAAAGGAAAAAGCAGCAAAAACTAAAAAACTGTCGGAGGAAATCACTTCACGTCATAGTACGCGATCCGGACCTTCCTAACGTTTTAGTTCAGTAACAGTTTAAAGACCAACGAAGGCTTTTTTACTTTTTGTGTTTTTGTTTTTTCTCGTTCGCTAAACACTCCGGTATCGTTGCCTTTTAGCAGCGCGGCTAACAGATGCTAACAGAAATCTTTATCTACGCCTTTACCCGTCTGCGCTCAGTCAGTGAACCGCAGCAGCTTTCCTTCCAGAAGGGAACGTGCGACTCCTTCAACCAGACTCCACAAACAAACAGCAGACCTTTCATCAGCACGGCTGCCGAAGCCTGATTAGATTATGCTCCTAATCCCTGCCGTGACTTGAAACAGTCCAGCAGGGAGGTTTTCCCGCAGGAGGCCATTTCAGGAGCTCAACAATGCCGTACTGTTATATAATACTAATATGTGAATATGTCACACTGGAGTTAATCCCGTGTGCCCCGAGACAAACCAGCAGGAACACACACACATTTTAATTCCTCCGTTAGAAGAGTGACACGAAGTGAACGTGGAAACACGGAACCTCGATATTTGTTTGTTCCGGTCTCTGCCTCGAATATTAGCTTAAAGCTGAGACGCGATTTTAAATAACTATTTCGTACTTGTTCGGTTGTCTGACAGCAGAAACTGTGATCAGAGAGCAGCAGGGGACTGAAGGGAAGTTTAACAAGATGACACTTCATGTAAATCTAACTTCCTGTAAAGAATTAAAGGCTGTCTGTCTTTTCTAAACTGTAAAACTGCTGTTCAGTCAACGTTAATGTCTGCACTCGATTACAGAGACTCTCTGTATCACGAGTTTGGATGGACTTCCTTACTGACAAGAAGGAATAATGTTATTTATGTATAAAAGTGATAAAGCTTCCAAACTACCGCACATCTCTTCTCTCCATATCCCAAAATGTGCAGAACTGGATTCTGGTCCAATGCACCTTTTAAACTGAATGAGCTGCAAACTGCTCTCAAGCTAGATTCTTTCACTCCACTTGATGATTTTAAAGCTTATTATCTGATGTTTTTAGGACTCTTTCAGTTGTTTTTACTAGGTCTGTGTTGATTGTGGCTGTCAGGCTGTACTTGTGTTGTGTTTTAATGCTGATACTACCTGATTTAAATAAATAACGTGTGTAGGAGAGTAGAGTATTGGACTGTCTGTAGCTGCTCACGGTCGACTGTGTGACAGCAGTTAAGAACATTTCCCACGTTTGAAATGTACATATAAACACAGCTGTCGTCTTTAAGGACGATGACGTCGGCTGCGATGCAGTTTTGTTGGTTGCTAACTGAAAAGAGGACGAAGAAGAAGAGGTTTATCTGTTGTTCAGGTGTTTCGCTGGACTGAAGTCTCTTTTTTTTTTTTTTACATGAAAACATGAGATGGAAGCTGGTGACAGTTAACGTGTTTCATCAAAGAAATGTCAATTTAAGAATTATTATTTCTGTTAACTTCGGCTAGCTGTTTCCCCCTGTTTCCAGTCTTTATGCTAAGCTAAGCTAAGCGGCTGCTGGCTACAGCTTCGTATTTAGCGTACAGACATGAGAGTGGCATCGATCTGAACATCTGACTCTCAGAGAGAAAGAAAATAATTTACCTAAATGCAACTTTTCCTTTTAAAGCACGTTTTGTGTCGGATTTGATCGTTTCAGACGTGGCGTCCTCCGTCACGCTGCTACAGAGGAAATTATTCTCTATTTTATTTATGTGGTATCTTTTGGAAACTAAAATTTTAAAGCCGTGTCTGTTCACTCACAGCAGTTTCCTGTCTCCTCATCCAGAGTCCCGTCATCTGCGGTCGTCGGGCTCGTTGCTAAGCGACCAGTCCCAGCCAGAGATCACCATCACTCAGCATCACAACTCGTCCGACTCGTCGTCTCTGGCTCCGCTGGTGGAGCAGGAGGGCGAGGCCTACCTGGAGAAGTCCGGCGGCGTGCGGCGCCACACGGTGGCCAACGCACACTCTGACATTCGGCTGCTGTCGGCGTCGGGCAGGATGCATGCTGGGACGGAGAAGAGCAACGGGGTAGGAGGGGGTGAGGGAGGCGTGGGGTTTTTGGTGGGGGGCGGGCCGATGAGTCCCAGGCCGTTCTCCAGCCAACAGGACATGGTGGAGTCCACGAGGGGAGGAGTTATCTGCTAGCCAGAGTGGCTAATGAGACGATGGACACGTGAGACGATACAGAACGGGAATCTACAGGACGGGAGAGGAGACGAGAGGATATGGACAGGAAATAACAAGGACATTATCGGAATGAAAACACAAGACAGGAAAAAAGTATAGGATCAGCCAGAACCTGACGAGATGATAAACTACAGGATGACAGAGACATGATGAGACAGGAGAGTAAATAAAAAGACACGAAGGGGCAAGAAAACAGGAAATCCGAACTGGACACGAAACAACTAGATAGGATAAGACAGACCCCAAGAAATCAGGAAGAGGAACAGGAAATCAAAGGATGGGACGAGAAATAGGAAGCAGTGTGACAGAAGAAGACAAGAAACAATTTGCTTTTTGCTGTCCTGTCCTTTCATTTACTGTCCATTCATGTCAGGAAAAGCAGAAACCACAGTACAAGAAACAGGAAGCAAAGGAACGGGACAGGAAACAGGACAGAGGACAGGGGAAGTGTTCATACTGAGCTCATCTGTCCCACAGCTCCCAGCAGGAGGGAAAGCTCTGGCTCCGTACTGGGAAGACTATCTGAACCAGTGACTCTGATCCAGGATCAGGCTCTGTGTCTTCATGTTTGTACTAATCCTGTGGACAGAACCAGACTGCAGGTTCTGATTCTGCTCAGACCTCTCTTCAGCTCTTTTAGGATTGTTAATGAATAATAAAGATTAATTAAACTAATTCATGCTTTACCTTAAAGTGCTGAACTGTGTTTTCTTCAGCCGAGTGAGTGAAGACTTTGGAGCGGCCTAGTCAAAGTCCTGACCTGAATCCTGTCGAGATGCTGTGGCATGACCTTAAAAAGGCAGTTCATGCTCGAAAACCCTCCAATATGGCTGAATTACAACAATTCTGCAAAGATGAGTGGGCCGAAACTCCTCCACAGCGCTGTAAAAGACTCACTGCAAGTTATCGCAAACGCTTGGTTGCAGTTGTTGCTGCTAAGGGTGGAGCAACCAGTTATTAGGTTTAGGTGGCGATCGCTTTTTCACACAGGGCCACGTAGGTTTGGATTTAGTTTTCCCTTAATAATAACAACCTTCATTTAAAAACTGCATTTTGTGTTTACTTGTGTTATCTTTGACTAATATTTAAATTAGTTTGATGATCTGAAACATTTAAGTGTGACAAACATGCAAAAAAAAAAAAGAAATCAGGAAGCGGGCAGACACTTTTTCACACCGCTGTATATTGTGTAAAAACAAACTAGTAACTGGACAGACAGGTGGGTCGGATCATAAACTCGGACAGCGAAAGAACCAAATCTTCCTGCACGCTGTCATTCAGAACATGAATGAAAACATGAATGAGCTCATAGAGTCTCACTGAGCTGCATTTAAAGTAGTTTCCGGTCGACTGTCTTAAACTTTAAACATCCAACTTGTCTTACAGCAGGATTACTTCACACCATGATCACCTTCGATTTAATCAAAACCTTTAGCTTTGTTGGAGAACTAATTGTAGGATTTCAGGAAAGTTTGTTGAATACGGTGATAACAGCGTGATGTTTTTGGCCAAAATAATCGTAGCATGAAAGTCTGATACCGGCACATTTGTTGCTGGATTCACGATGATGCAGCAACTTCCTGGGCAACCCTGAGTTGTTGCCCTGGTATTGTTAATGTAGTGACAGAAAAGGCGGGAACATGCGTGCACGCAATACTCATATGTAGTAATACTTGTATGCAACATGAATATATTTACCAACAGGAAGTTTGATCAACCAGTGAATCTATATGTTCGCTTCTCCTCTCATTCACTTCAGTTCAAACCCTCAGTTCAAGAATACGTTTCCTGTTTTGGTTCAGTTGCTACTTTTGTCCAAAAAAACTAAGTTTGAATGAATGAGAACTCACATGTTGTTTGTTCAAATGAATTCAAACACAACCCAGGAAGCCAGCCGTCTCTGATCCTAAACTGTGTTGTAGAATTGACGTCTTTCCGCAGTTTAACTGAATGAATGTGGATCTGATCAGGAGGTAAACAGACACCGAAGGGGCTGGGAGCTGAAATAAGGGGCTTTAAGAGCCTCACTGCTCTCCTTACAGCTCGACCTCTGACCCAGGTCACTTAATCCTCACGTCTAATTCCTCTGCTTCCTTCCTTGTCCAGCAGGTCCACTCTAAAACTGAATCCTAAAGTTTCCTGAGCTGAAGCCAGTGAGCAGTAACCTTCTGCGTAATTAGATTGCGCCAGATTAGATCTACGAGACGTTAATGATCTGCGGCGGAGCTGGATGTCAGTTCGCCTGGCATTAGATTTATCTGGAGTATGGAAATATTTTAATATATTTTGAGTAACACCCAGACACACATTACTGCTGGAAGGTGAAATGTAAAATAGCTGCTATAGTGCCCCCATGTGGTGTTTCAGGCAAGTGGCCGGGGACTCTGCTGTCATTAACCTGCTGTGTGTTGTTTTACTGCTCTGTGTAACTTTGCAGAGAAACTTTCAGGTCCACAGCAGGACAGACCTTGGTTTCTAGATCACCAACAGTGAGACGGTAAGTCAGGATGTTATCTGCAGCTCTGCAGACACACATCTGAAACGTGAAGTTTTTTTCTGCCTTCCGGTTCTGTTCTGTAGATTTATAATTTGGGGGTGAAGCTTGTTGAGCGTTCAGAGACGTGGACTGTAAATCCTGACAGACAGTGGTGGAGTATTCAGTATTCAGATCCTTTACTGCAGTAAAAGTACTAACGCCACACTAAAAATACTCTGCTACAAGTAAAAGTCTGTGAGTATAATCAGGAAAAAGTACTCGGTGCAGTAAACCGTCCCTGTGACTGTGGTACTATTAAATATTATATCATCAGATTATTATTACTCAGGCAGGTGTCGTGTGTGAGTCACAGCTGATGGATCTTCTTCCTCCACTGTTGTTGAAAACACATCAGCGAGCCGCTCTGTTGTTCCTTCATCACCACGAACACACACACTGTAGTTTATTCTGCCTCAGCCCCACACACACCGTCCTGCTGCCCCAAACACTCACTACAGCACCACATGTGGATTCATCCGCCGCTGGAAATAGTCCCCGACAGATGCACCGTTTCCTCCAGTTGGTCTGATAAAAACTACAGCGAGCAGCTGTTTGAGGAAACTACTGAGCCTTTTCAAACAGGAAACTATATATTTAAAGGTTTACGTCTTCAGCAGGAACCAACGGGCTCGCAGCCGAGAGCCGCAGACAGGAAGTACTGAGAGACGGACCGACGCGTTGCTGGTTTGGGTCTGAACTTGAGATTTTTTTTGATAAGAAAAATATAGAATAACACCAGCCGTATCCCGTAAGAATAAGTTGAGACAGCTGAGGAGATGGAAATGTGTTTATTAGTGATTTGTGTTACAGCCGGAGCTACAATGCGTTAAAAGAGAAACTCCAGTGTTTCTTCAGACATCCAAAAAGCACCATGTCTTTCCTCCTCCTCCTCCTCCTCCTCCTCCTCCTGAGCTCTACTTCCATTTTCTCCGCCCTGTAAGTGCATCAAATATAAACTCTTCATTTCAGCCGTATCAATCCACCTCGCGCACCAACATTTTACTGTGTGTTTTCATCTAACAGGCAGAGTTGAAGGTGGTTTTTACGCAGGAGTCCAGCTCTGGTAAGTTATCACCTACTTTAACATTCTCGTCATACAAACGCAGATTGAGTGGAAAACAAAAGGATTCAGGTTCACATTTAGGGGAGGTGACACTAACAGTAACACTCAGCCTTTAGTAGGAAATGGCTTCAATTCTTCACATAAATAATTATTAAAAACAATGTCAGACTACATCGTGAGTTTAAGGCAGCAATTGTTACTGATTTCCATTATTTTAGTTTTTACAGATGATATTCTGAATTCTGGCACTTTGTATATCTTAAAAAGTCTGACTTCTAATAACAAGTTTTTATTTAAAATTGGTCAGGTGAGATGTGAATGGAAATGGCAGGAAACACAATGAGGTGGGCAGAGCTGCAGCTTCCAGAAGACGAACATTAGTTTGCATTTGAGAGTTTTCTTTAATTAATAACTTAAATGTTTCTCAACGTAGCAACGCAGGACTCTCCCGGACGATTGAATGAGTTATGTTGCGACCATCGAGAGGTTGTAAATAAAACAGTGCTGTTGCCGCTCCGTCAGTGGTGCGGCAACACAAACTGGATCTTTTTCATTTGAAGTTTCTAACAGCGATGTCTCTGGGGGTTACAGCACACTCTCCTCCTGAGGTTTGATGTCAGTCGCTAACACTGTCTGTGCACAAAATGGAGTTCAAAGTTCAAACTCAGTCTACACTTGTGTTAAACTCGGTGGCGTTTCGTCGTCACTGCATTAAAGCAGGTTGCACCTCACTGACTAGTTCTCGCGTACAGATTAGCTGATACTAAATATTTACAGCCGCTAGCTGCAGGTGGAACTGTAGTTAGCTAACAGACAGCTCGCGATGAGGGGGAGACAGTTGTGACGAACACGAGCGCCGACTCAGCGCCGGTTTGCGTCTCAGAAGTCTCGTAGTCTGCACAAGGCCTCGATGTGACTCTTCACGGACATGAGGCTGTGCTGGTCGAATCGTCAGAATAAAGGAACTTCTGTGTTAGAAAATATCTGTGAAAGACACAAGAAGCCTGTGGACGTAAACGCTGAAGGAGAGAAGTCGACTACGACTCCCATGGTGCATTCTGGCATGTCACACCCAATCAGAGGGCTTCACATTAACGGTGAGCGGAGGCTGAAGAGTTCACTGCTGAGAAAACAGATTTTATACTGTGTTTTAAATTTGTTACCGCTCTGATTGACACCTCTGACTGGCTTCTTCTCCATAGCAACAGCAGCTGAGGCTCATGGGTATTGTAGTACTTAGACCCGACCTCCAAACTGACAGAAAAAAAACCCCCCGTTTTCTCAGAAACGGAGCTGAACTAATTCAAAGTGGCGGTCGGAACATGAAGCTGTGTGATGTTTGCTTTGTCCGGGAGAGTCCAGAGTTTCTGTGTTGAGTAACATTTAGATCGTTTAAAGAAAAACACAGAGTGAGGAGCCAGCAGCTCCAACGGTGTCTGCATAAGAACATGTTAACCTGAACTACCTACACAGACCTAACAGTCAGTGTGTGTTAGAAGAAGTTCTATGAGGAACCATAAGGTCTAAGTACACACACACACACACACACACACACACACACACACACACACACCAGTGATTTCAGTCTGCTTCACAGGATAAATCTACATCTCATGTTATGTTACAGCATGTTGTCGTTTCTCCTGACCTCTACGTGACCTCTACATGTCCACTCAAACACTCCGTCCTCAGAGGTCAGAGGTCAGTCTACCGTTTCTGTTGACTATTGTGACGTCTCTATGGTAACCAGGTCATGGCGGGGTCAGAGTTCAGCTGCTGACGGCCGCTGCAGTCGTCTGTCTCCTCTCACCGCCGCCCCCTAATGGGAAGTCTATGTAAGTGCAGATTTCTTCTTTACTCCCCCGATTGGCTTCAGCGTCAGGTTCCTGTCCTCTGATTGGCCAGCCAGCAGGGCACCTCTCCACACCTGGAGAAAGCAACAAACAATCAGCATGTCTACATGTCAGTCTTTTATTTGACGCGCTGGATTGTGTGGGAGATCCTGCAGCTCCTTTTCTGTTTCTTCTAGTCGTGCAAATGATGCTCTCACACATATAAACAGCGCTGGAAGAAGAACCCATCACTTGAGTACAGAGTATCAAAAGTAAAAGTCCTTTCAGTGTTTTATTATTATGGAATATTATTCTGTTTTTATCACTAACAAATACACGTCGGAGCATTTTAATGTTGTAGTTCGTCGTGATAATCAGTGAGCTTTAGAGGTGTTGGTAGATGTAGTTTTTGAACTTTGGACAGAGCCAGGCTAGCTGTTTTCCCCCCTGCTTCCAGTCTTTATGCTAAGCTAGGCTAAGCTAAGCACGTGCTGAACACACAGACATCAGAACATCTCACTCTGAGAGAAAGCGAAGAAGCGTATTTCCCGAAATGTTGAACTGTTCCTTTAAAACTCAAATGTGTGTGTGTGTGTGTGTGTGTTTGTGTGTGTGTACGTGTGTGTGTGTACGTGTGTGTGTGTGCGTGCGTGCGTGTGTATATGTATGTGTCTATACGTGTGTGTGTGTGTGTGTCTGTGTGTGTGCGTGTGTGTGTGTGTACGTGTGTGTGTATATGTATGTATGTATACGTGTGTGTTTATGTGTGTACGTGTGTGTGTGTGTGTGTGTGTGTGCGTGTATATGTATGTATATGTATGTATGTATACGTGTGTGTGTGTGTGTGTGTGTGTGTGTGTGTGTGTGTGTGTATGTATATGTATGTATGTATATGTGTGTGCGTGTGTGTACGTGTGTGTGTGTGTGTGTACGTGTGTGTGTGTGTATGTATATGTATGTATGTATACGTGTGTGTGTGTGTGCGTGTGTGTACGTGTGTGTGTGTGTGTGTGTGCGTGCGTGCGTGTGTGTGTGTGTTTGTGTGTGTGTGTGTGTGTGTGTGTGCGTGCGTGTACGTGTGTGTTTGTGTGTGTGTACGTGTGTGTGTGTGTGTGTGTGTGTGTGTGTGTGCACCTCTCTCTCAGGGTCGGCTGGCTGCTCAGGAAGCTCAGCTGCTGCTCCAGACGACAGACTCTGAAGGCCAGATAGCAGGACGACAGGACCAACAGGAAGACGCTGAGGGACGCACAGACAGGTAGAGACACTGAAGTCACATTAATTAATGTGCACGCTAGGACAGAGACTGGAAAAAGCCTTTGACCCATTTAGACATCAGTCTGTTGCTGAAGTGAAAGGAGGCCAAACCTGATAAAAGAGATAAAATGTTAAAAGGGTACGATACGCGCTGGGACAGTCCGTCCCACCGAGGCGGACGAGTGACGCTGCACGCTTTTTAATTTACTCTGTACCAACGAACATTCTGTCGCGTAGATAAATACACATTTTTACTACGTTTCTGAACATTTTGTATCCGGAGATGCAAGTGTCCTTTATCCAACGGGACAAACATCTCACTTTCTGCTCGTGGTTTTTAAGACGGATACTTTTATGTGGCAGTTTTAGTGTTTCCACATCTGTTCCTGAAGCCGTCAGCAGGACTGTTCAGAGTAGAGAGGCGTTTCAGTGGGAACTGTGGATTATTCTGAGTAACACACACTCTTTGTGAAAAGACACGTTGACTGTTGAGTTTTTGGTAATGCTTTATTTTACTGATCTGCTCTCGCCTAGTCATTTCCTGGAAAGATCTTTGTGAAAAGAGTCCAGTCATGCTAGCAGCTGTGTGAGGCTGCAGCTGACATCCAGAGAGATTTCCTTGTATTTCATTTACATCACTCATTTCTTATTGGCCGCTTTATTCTTCACAAACTGAATGTTGAATTGTACGCTTGTCCAGTTTTGCATGTTCGGCTGCACTGACTCAAAGGCTCTATAAGGTTTAGCTATCATTTAGCATTTAATTTGAATCTGTTCATCTGAAGTATACCTACTGAACACGGTCTTTGTTACACTGATAAGTAATGTTGAATTTCATAGCTCTTTCCAGGAAACTTCCTAGTAAATTAAGAATTTATGCACCCGTTTAAATAAAAAATAAAAAAAGTCTAACTAACTTTTCAAGGCTGTGAGCAGCGCAAACAGAGACAGATATCGGAAAAGGCAAATATATATTTTTAATTTGGGTGAGTGAATCCTTTAAAGTGCGACTGCAGCTGTTCTGCATTACTGCACGTGGCCAGATGAACATGCTGCTCATGCAGAACATCAGCCAGCAGGTGGCAGCACAGACCGACAACTAAATACATGTCAGCGTAGACTTCTGAGACAAAACTGGAAAATACAGAAGACTGTAAACACACCTCAGAGTTAATAACACTGCTAATGCTAATGCTAATGCTAACACAACCTCTGCTGTTCTCTGAGTGAGTTTTTTTGGTCATTTCTGTCTGTTTCTTGGATGTTTTTGGGATGATACATTTATGGGGTTGAAAGAGGGATGTTTGTTATTATCTTTAGTGCACAGGAGGCAGGGCTCCGTGGATTTCTGGAGGATTCTGGGTAATGTGGGACTCACAGCAGGATGAAGAGTTTCAGCAGCTGGTACTCCATGTGACCCAGTTCAGGTACTGGTTCTGTCAGCAGGATCTTCTCCGTTTCCAAACTGCTGTCTACACACAAACGCACACAAGGAAACGCGGCTTACTCTGCATGTTAAGTATCTCAGCGTCTGTAACTGCGGGGGGATTTCCTGTGACTGCTGATTGACAGGTGGGCGGGCCTACCGGTGAGCGTGTGCGTGCTGAAGGGCGTGTCTGCGGTGAGGCCGGGGGAGGAGTTTCCCAGCAGGTCTGGGAGGGACGAGGAGACGGCGGGGAGCGAGGGCTTCCTCCTCCACTTCAACACCTCTGGAAACTCATCCTGACGGAGAGAAAAACGACACGACAAACTTTCAATCCAAATGTCCGAAGCATTCAACAAAAATAAGAGAATACTGCAGTAATGATGTACAGTGTTGGGATGGGGCAGGATAATTCTGTGTGTTGAGTGTTTAAGGGGCAGACTACTCCTTTAATTCACTACAAATAAATAGATTGAGACACTTTTAAAGGATGTAAGTCTGGAGATCTTCTATGTTTCTCTTCTTGTGATCAAATCTCACGTTCAGACTCAAACCATCATGAACGTTTCTGCTAACAGGTGTGTGTGTGTGTGTGTGTGTGTGTGTGTGTGTGTGTGTGTGTGAATCACAGCTGATGGATCTTCTTCCTCCATTGTTGTCCAGAAACTGTTAAAACCCATCAGCGAGCCGCTCTGCTGCACTGGGCGACATGTTCCTTCATCACCATGAACACACACACTGTAGTTTATTCTGCCTCACACACACACACACACACCGTCCCGCTGCCCCAAACACTCACTACAGCACCACATGTGGATTCATCCGCCGCTGGAAATAGTCCCCGACAGATGCACCGTTTCCTCCTGTTGGTCTGATAAAAACTGCAGCGAGCAGCTGTTTGAGGAAACTACTGAGCCTTTTCAAACAGGAAACTATATATTTAAAGGTTTACGTCTTCAGCAGGAACCAACAGGCTCGCAGCTGAGAGCCGCAGACAGGAAGTGAGACGGTGCTGAGAGACGGACCGACACGTTGCTGGATCGATCGTTGGAGAAAAGAATCAGCAGATGGATCCAGAATGAAAAGCATCATCAGCTGCAGTCCGATACAAACCGGTTCAACATGAGCTCCGGCTCCACCAGCTGCAGCAGCAACATCCTGCTTTCCATTAATGCACGAGGAATAATAACCTGATGACAGAATATATAACAGCACAGCAGCCACAGGGACGCTGCACTGCTTTAACGCTTTAAGGGCTTTTTCCTGATTAAACTTCCAGATTTAGCGGCCTCTAGCGGTGAAATTGCAGTTTGTAAACATTTGGACACCGCTCGCCTCGCCCTCCCCTCCCAAGCGTGCAGGAGAAACTACGGCGGCCGTGAAACTTGCGAAAAATGCAAACGGCCCTGTCTAGAGCCGGTGTTTGGTTTGTCCGTTCTGGGCTACTGTAGAAACATGGCGGTGCAACATGGCGGCCTCCGTGGAAGGGGACCCGCTCCCTCTGTAGATATAAAGGCTGATTCTAAGGCAACGAAAACACAACGATTTCACATTTTCACTGCAGGACTGTTACTTGAGTATTTTCACAGAGTGGTATTAGTACTTTTACTTAAGTAAAGGATCTGAATACTTCCTCCACCACTGGGATCAACCAATCAGCTTGCTTGACGCGCAGGTTTGCACTAAATGTTGAGATTTGGGAGGTCGTCGGCTCCTCTGCGACCTACAGTTACCCATAACCCCCTTTTCTGCGCAGGTCCACAGAGACGTTTACGTCTATCTCTGCAGAAACTAGCCATTATCTGCTCTCATGTAAGTGTGCTGCTCTTTTTAGGGGTTGTATAAAGTTAATCTGATGTAGTTGGATGACAAACTGTCTACAAATGCAGTTTAATTTGAATGTAATGTTACCATAGACAGAGAGCTGGGCTCCTCCAGGTACTGCTTCAGACTCAGACTCTTCCCGTTCACCTACAAACAGAGAAACAGTCAGACGGGAGGTCGGGATGAAACTGGAATATATCCTGCAATATAAACAGGACTGACTGACTTCCGCCATTTCAGTTTTCCGGTGAATAAATGTAGATGATCCACAAACCTGCAGGTGAGTGCAGATCCTCCTGAGGACGTCGTAGACGCTGTCTCTGGACAGCAGGGACACAAACACATACTGCAGAGAGAAGCAAGCACAGCGCTTTAGGAACGGGAGTGTCAGCTGGTTCGTTCAGCTGTCAGTATACTCCAGTCGAATAGTCGAATAGCTTCTGCAGCAAAAGCACCTATATGTGTAATGTGTTATCTCTGGTGTGTACTAGCCCTGTGTGGCACCTTCTGTCCGGTGTCCATGGTGATAGCCAGGCCGTTTGGCACCAGGCCGGCCGTCTTGTGTTTCTTCACCAGCCGGACTGACACCACTGGTATACACACCTGCAGATTCACAAAACAAAGATAAGAAAATTCAACATTTTGGTGTGAAGGTCAGAGCAAACACTTCTCGTTGCCTCTGCTGCTGGACAGCTTTTTATTTCACAATAAATACGTCACATTACATGAGCTTCATTTTCTCCTTATTGACGAGTACTGACACTGAGGTGCATGGCCTTTCACCTGGACTAACCGAATCTCAGAATAAACAAATGTCTGGACCAAACAAACATGCACAAGTTGACTCAGTGGAGTCATATGGGGATCATGTGTGTATGTATATTAGTCATTTACCATTTCTCCTCACTGGACAGATGTTCCCATAGCGCTGATGAGTGCTGGGGTTGTTACGAAACTGAAATCAGTAATTCTGTCTGTAAACAAACTGACTTTTCATCTCCATCTGCCATTTGTTTCCCTAAAAACTAGAAGTGACATAGAAAACAGGGCTTCTAAGAGGGTGACTGTGTTTTATTATTTCTGTCAATGTATACATGATAAAATGGGAAGGTTAGCTATCTTCTTACAAACGTATGTAGCTTTCTTATGTCGAGTACCGTCAACCTTCACCTAATCTCTGAACCGACTGACAGGGGACATCGAAGTTTCTTGAAGTCTACAATTTTTTATTTGTCATATTGCACTGAAAAGGCAAAAAATCTAATCTTGCAAAATAGCCTATGTGTAAAATCCACAAAGAGACTGATTAATCTGTTAATGCTGAGTTTTTTAGTACTTGGGGGAAGAACAGCTATAACTAAATGAAACTAAAACAGAGCAAGTAAACTAATGTAAAACAGAACTTAACTAAATTGATGAACTGTGTGTTAAGTTACCTCCTGCAGGTTAAAACAACTAACCTATCACTAAACTAAAAGAACATAGCGGAGCTAAACTTAGCTAACACACACAAATTATACTAAGATAAAAAATACACGACTAAAACAGAGTATACCTAAACTAAAACAGAACTGCAGTACAATTCAACAGTGGTTTCATAGGTCAGTGACCTTTGACCTGCAGGTTTTTTTTTTTGCATACTAGTTAGGCCTAGTCCACACTCAAGCTGGGTGGACAGACATAACCAGGCCGGAGATTTTACCGGTAAAATCTCTACATCTCCTGCTTTCCATCATCACTTGTATTATGTTTCAGTATATCTCAGCTCACCGTTTGTTGTTCTCATATATATATATAATTTCATACATATTCTGTTTCTGTTGTCAAACAGTCATTGAGCTGCTCATTCAGTAACCTGTTTAAGACAAACTGTCATTTATGCTACAAAGTTGTTTAACATTGGTTATACTGGAACTCAAAATCACAGAGAAAGCTAGAGGTAACAGAAAGTTGTCTTAAACTGGACGTGTGACCAGCGTTTACAGCTTTATCCAGTTTAGAAAGAGTTTTCTAAAAGCTCTTTTGAATGTCAAAAAACTCCGATTTAGTGTGAATGGAAGACCAACGCAGCGAAGAAGAAATTCACCTGACTTAGTATGGACAAAGGTTCAAGGGGACGGGTGGTGGAGATGGACCGACTTGCTTCTTCACTCACCTTGATGTCTTTACCAAACAGGTTTGCGTAGAAACACAGCCAGTTCCTGGAGATGTAGAGTCGTCCCTGCAGCAGGATGTCTCTTAACAACGCACACGAATACACTGCAGAAGAAGAAGAGGCGAGCAGGGAGACAGGAAGAGACAGTTAACTTTTACTGCATCTCTGATCAGACGTTTTCATCAGGAGCTGCAAACAAAGATCATAAAAACGTGTCTCTTTCAATGGAAACAACATGCAGCACATATGAGCTAGATTGGTATAGATTGGGTCAGGACAGGTGATAGACAGTGCAGCTGTGGTGACACATCTGTCCTGTCAGTCAGTGTCCTTCTGATCTCCCAAACAGTCCATACCTTTCATCAGGATCTCCTCTTTAGGGACGGTCTGGAACAGTTTGTGGTACTGAGAGTTGTACTTGCTGACAGTCTGTGGAGGCAGCAGGAGAAACAGAATTAATCACAGACAGATTCAGCTGTTTCTGTAATTAATAATTATGTAATTTGGTGTCACTCAAGTGAAGCACAGGCAGATGTGGTTGACATCAATATAATAATTGATTTGAATGTCATAATTACAGGGAGAACTCAGACTGTTAAGGCCTTCTTACCATCACTAATGGGGTGCCACAGGGGTCTATTCTAGGCCCTTTACTATTTACATTATACATGCATTTATTTATTTAGAATCAGTACTTCAATGTACATTTTTATGCAGATGATACAGTTCTGTTTCCCCCAGGCTCAATACCAACGCAGGCCCTGACTCACCTTCGGTCTGCCTTTGATACTTTCCAATTATCACTTCTTAATCACAGACCTGTTTTAAATGCAGATAGTAGTACAAAGTACAACGTATTCTCCACATCCACCAGTGTGTCTGAGTGTCACTTGACAGCAGACTCTCATTCAAGGTTGATATTCAACATTTGACTCAAGTTAAAAATCAAACTTCCTGTATAGAATTACTTTTCTAAACTGTAAAACTGCTGTTCAGTCAACTTTAATGTCTGCACTCGATTACAAAGACTCTCTGTATCACAAGTTTGGATGGACTTCCTTACTGACAAGAAGGAATAATGTTATTTATCTATAAAAGTGTTAAAGCTTCCAAACTACCGCACATCTCTTCTCTCCATATCCCAAAATGTGCAGAACTGGATTCTGGTACAATGCACCCTTTTAAACTGAATGAGCTGCAAACTGCTCTCAAGCTAGATTCTTTCACTCCACTTGATGATTTTAAAGCTTATTATCTGATGTTTTTAGGACTCTTTCAATTGTTTTTATTAAATCTTTGTCGATCGCGGTTGTCTGTTTTTGTTGCTGGCTGTGTTTGCCTGACTATAAATATTTCCTGTTCCCAGTTTTGTTCTCTTGAAAAAGAGATTTCGATCTCACAACCTGATTAAACAAAGTTTAAATAAATATTAATATATTAGATTATTATTATAATTGTCCTATAATCAATATATATTACAATATGGTGGATGTCTGAGAGTTTTTCTCAATTTTTGAGTAGGCTGACGTGCTGTATATCAACAGGTATCATTACTGATACTTTAAATATATTTTGCTGCACTTTAAGTATGATTTTGACTGCGGGACTTGTTCTTGTAATGGAGTATTTTTACATTGTTGTATTGGTACTTTTACTTGAGTAAAGGATCTAAACGCTTCTTCCACCGCAGCTGACTACAAAGTAAACCACTACTTTCTGGAATATTCTGCATAAGTATTGTTTTGGTTCCTAATATGTGGGTCAGATGTTACATCATACACTTGTGTGTCTTTATTCTCTGAGACAGTGACTTCCTGCCTTCCTGTTCCTGTCTGAAACAACAAAGACTAAAACAACAGAAAACAGCAGCAGCGGCTCGACGCCTGCTCCATCTGAAGCTTTGTTTTGTAAAATAAACTGTGTCACTGATCATTCGGTCTCTCTTGATACTGGAGTTAACATATACTTTCTGAGGTCTGGAGCCCAGTTTGATACATTATTTTACAAGTTCACACCTGAACGAACTGGACCTGATATGATCTGGCTGATCCCTAACAGCAGCCGGTGGTATGACAGAAACATCCTCTCCTATCTGTAAAGTTCATAAACACAGAGTTCATCATTTTTTAGGTGTGAAATAACGCAGAAAAGAGACTCGAGACTCTTCCAAAAGTTTCCAACAGTTTTGGACTTGTTGTTTAAACATAATGGACTAAATGTGAGGTAATTCTGTTTGTACGAAAATAAGAGACTCGTGCAAAAAGGCCTTAAAGTTAAACATTTTTGGGAAGTATGCTTGTCTGCTTTCTTGCTGAGAGTCAGATGTTAACTCTCATGTTTGTAGTCTAAATATAAAGCTACAGCCAGCAGACTGTTAGCTCAGCGCAGAGACTGGAAACAGGGGGAAACAGCTAGCCTGGCTCTGTCCAAAGGTAACAAAATTCGCCTTCCAGCACCTTTAAAGCTCACTGATTAACACGTTGTATCTCGTTTGTTTAATACGTACAAAAAGTGTTCTGTAAAAACTACTTCTGTCTGAAATCAAGGACCCGTTATTTCAAAAACTACTATGACAGCTACCATGAAATCACTGAGATTTCTGTAGAATAAATAGGACGTCCCGTTTCTTTTCCCCACCACAACCTTCCTGTAAATCCCATCTGTGCTATATTTACGCCCGGTCTTCAGAGGTGGAGAATTTTCCTCGCAAAACTGATCATCGCAAATTGTGCGACCTCAGTAAATCCAGCGGAATACATAATTGACCTACGTTAACACATCTCCTCCTAATATTTGTGCGATCCTCCCTTAAATGTGTATCACATTTATACAGATGGGTGACTAAAGGAAAAAAACAATATAAAGTGACCCCTAGGACCTCATCAATAGCCACTAAACCCTACGGCCTGCTAAAGGGACTCTAGGACCTTCTCACTGACCCACAGAACCTCCTTTAGATTCTCAGAATAATGTACTGACAGGCGAATGAAGCCAACATGAACATAAAGTGTGTCAGCGAACCTTGACGCAGGTTGTTCCATTAATTTGTCACCTGTCTGTCTGTCTGTCTGTCTGTCTGTATGCGATAAAGAGAGAGAGACGCATCCTGCAAACACAAACCAGCCATGTTAATGTTAATGTCTGATGGTAGACTGTTAACTTTCTGTCTACTGAAACAGATCCCACACACACACACACACACACACACACCCCGACCGTGTTCCCATGGAGACGAGACAGACGCCGGAAACTTCTGGAGAGACTTTTAAAAAGATTTGAAAGGACTCCTGCTGGTCTGTCGTCATCTCTGGACTTCTGAAAACAACTACAGAGCTCTGTGTGTGTGTGTGTGTGTGTGTGTGTGTGTGTGTGTGTGTGGTCTTTATATCTATCGGCCACATGCGTCTGTAGGTGTGGTGTGCCGAGAGCTCAGCAGTGTTGACATGTCGTCATTTTTAGGTCAGTTCACATTGTTTTGCTGAGTGTTTGTGTTGTTGAGTGAAGGACTCACTGATCCTCTGTAGCACTTCTTCACATCTTCGTAGGACAGGTCGTCGATCAGCTGCAGCCTGCAGGACACGACACATCACATCACATCAGATTCTGACAGAACAGACAAAAACTACAGTTTCTGCAGAGAAGTGGGTCACTGCAGCAGCAGAGAGCCGTGAAGATATCAGTGCTGGGTATCAGGAACCAGCTCCAGGCTGGAACCGGATCTAACTTTTTAAGTTAGTATAAGTCAGATTAAGAAAAACTTAATGTTCTATTTAATTAATTTATCTTTGAAGGAGAAATTTTGGTAAAAAAAATCCAAAATGTTTTTTGCCTAATAGAGAAAAAACATATACAAAAACAGAGTAAATATGTTCGTGCAAGAAGTAGAAAAACACAAATACTTGCAAGAACCTGGGATATGTTAAGAAACATGTTTCCCAATTCTGCACATCGCTTCCTCAGAGAGAAGTTTGGGCCTGCGGAGCTTGCAGAGTGTTTCGTGCGCGGCGGGCGGACCACACAGAGACGGCTAAAAGTGTCGCAGAGCGTCACAGAAGACAGAAGTGACGCAGCAAAATGTCGCCGCTGCATCGGAAGAGTTGAATGCAGAGAGGAAGCTGGTGTGAAGCATTTCCTGCAGTGTGTTATGAGAAAACAACATTCTTACTTAGCTGAATAATAAAGTGAACCAGCAGGACGTTCTGGTTCACTGAGCCTCGTTCTGTATCTCATTTAGCCAGACTAAGTCTACAGCCATGCTAGCAGCGCTGAGCTAAATGCTAACATCAGCATGTTAGCATGCTGATGTTAGCAGGTATCATGTTTACCATCTTAGTTTAGCGTGTTAGCATGCTAACATTAGCTGATTAGCGGTAAACATCAGCTGAGGCTGATGGGAACGCCATCAGCTCTGCAGGTCAGAAACCAAAGTGTCGGACGCGTTAACGTGTCGACCTGATGGTGGCGCTAGAGGGAAAGTCAGAGGATCAGCAGAGTGATTACAGTTCATCCTGAGGGGAGCGTGAACGATGAAGCACGTCTCATCGCAGTCCAGCAGCTGCTGAGACGCTTCAGTCTGCACCGACAGCAGACACTGAGCCAAACACAGGTACGGTTGGATTTTACTCTCACTTCACAGTGACTGACGGACGACGTGGAGCTCCTCCTGCGTCGCTGCGGTGGATCAGTCACAGCAGCGTGTTGGGAAACACACATTATCATGGTGCAAGGTGGAGAAAGTTTGTTTCAGACAGAAAGAGGATGAAGCAGCTGATTTCTCTGAACAAAGTTTTCCATTTTTATTCAAGTTTTTCAGTTCAATTTTATTCATATTGCACCAAATCATACGATTATCTCGGGGCACTAGATCAAACTCTTCATAATATTTACAGAGACCCCAGATCTCCCATTCTAGATACCCATTTTACTCACTATGAGCGACGAGCTGCTACACGAACTTAACATTTCTCCCAACACTTCTGCTTATTTTACACGAGAGAGCATTTCTGCGTTTTTGTTTGAAGTGGGCGGGCTCTGCTGGAAAAAGGCGATGTCGTGTATTTCTGTGCACCAATAAGGATTTAGCAAATCTGACGAACGTTGTTTTTGCTTTGTTGCCATCAAGACGTCAGCCAGACAGCCCCGATGAAACGGAGGTTTTGACCATTAAACTCATAATAAATAATTACTGAGGATGTTGTTTCTGAACTTTAACTTGTTAATTACTTCGTCATAAATGTTGTGAACGAAAAGGGAACACAAACGTTGTGAACGAAGATTGCTTATCAGCGCAGATACTGTGGAGCGTCAACGGAAAAAGAATAAATAAAAATCTAAACTCAAGGTCCGTATTTTTAATTTCCATACTTGGGTCACCATCCACTGAGGAGGACCATGTGTGTGTGTGTGAAAGCTCCAGAAACAGGTAACACATTTGAGGCAGAAAACATCAACAGTGAACTGGGAGGAAGATTCTGGCACTTCTGGGAATTTACATTTTAAGATTTTGCCGACAGTCCGTTGTTATTCATATTGTAGGATTTAAGTTTTAAAGGTTAAGTTTTCATTTTTAAACTTTTAGAGAAACTGAGGATGAATTTGTCAGAATAAACGAACATGTTTTTGCCTGCAGAGTCCGAGAAACTCACTTCGACCTCCTCTTAATGAAACAAACAAAACCTGTCCCCCCCCCCCGCCCCCGATTCCCACGGACGCCTCTGGACAGCTTCTGGAAAGCTCTTCACTCGTATACACAGGCTCTTCAGGCGCCGCTGTCCCATCACGCCAAAGATCACTGTTTCCCCGTGCTATCGGGAGCCACGTGGCTGCGAGGATGTAAATGTGACCGCAGTGACACTGACGCGTCGCGCTGCAGATAAAACACATTAAACGTGAAGCTGCTCACACACACACACACACACACACACACACACACGATCAAAACCAGCAACAGACACTTTCACATCAACCAGCCAGCTTTTGGTCGGCCAGGGACGTGCGACTCGAAGGTTTATCCTTCTTTAGAGTTCGAATCATTAAGCTTTCAGTCCCGGTCGATTTGGCGACACCTGTGGTCACCGCTGGTAACAACAGGTGTGTTTTAATAATTAAAACATGTTGACCACGCTACATTTACTCTAGCTCTGGACTCCAGTGCACTTTTGACGATACATTGGTTTGACAGATGTAGTAGAAAAATAAATGAATCACAAGCGAGTTAATCTTTCGAGCGCAGCGAGCTTATCGGAGGCTGATCGTGTTTCCGCTTCGACGCAGTGACGCAGACGCGAGGTGTTAATCCACCTTCTCAAACAGCTTTCAGGTGTTTTAGTTGGTTGATTTAACAAGACGCCTTGTTTTTTTACTGAAGCGCGCGCGCGCACACACACACACACACACACACACACACACACACACACACACACACACACACACACACTTATTTGTATCAGATTTCATGGACCGTGCTCTTGTGAAAGGAGTCATGACAGGAGGAAGCAAATCAACATGAAGTTCATGCAAAAGGAAAAACTGAACACATCACTATGAGGACTGGCAGCAGGTCAGTTATCAGCGATCTGATTATTATCATCATCATCATCATCATTATTATCATTATCATTATTATTATTATTAGTATTATTATTATTAATAGTGTAAATGTGAAAAAGGTGAACTAGAAATTAAGTTAAAATTCCCATCAGTCACTGTACTGGTTTCAGTTTGGTATACTGGAGCCTGGAGTTCAGTGTGTGTGTGTGTGTGTGTGTGTGTGTGTGTGTGAAAGGAGTTATTGTCCACAAGAGCTACTGGGAGGCAGACATTGCTTTCTCACACACACACACACACACACACACACACACACACACACACACACACACACACACACACGCAGATAAAAGAACTAGTTATGCAAATAGTTTGAGCCTGAATGGGAAAACTGGAGCAGAGAACGAGGCCGTGTTCACACTCAGACACAGATCTGGAAACTGTTGTTTCAGACATTTTCAGACTGTTTTGCGATGGCCGTCGTGTGACATCACCGACACGGCGGCGCGTTCTCGTCGCTCTCAGCCGTTTAAAGTTAGAATCCTGATGATTTACAGTTCGTTAAACCCCATTTTTGATGCTATTGGCATTTTTTTTTAGCAGTAGCTACTCGAGATATTTGCATTCTGTAACGGCCTACAGCAGAGTAGCTTTCATTGTTAGTGGTCCTGCACGGGATTCAAATCGTCTCCAAATGCACGAGGGATTCATAGCAAACGATGCATGTTCATAGCAAACGATGCATGTTCATAGCAAACGATGCATGTTCATACTGTTCATAACAAACGATGCATGTTCATACTGTTCATAGCAAACGATGCATGTTCATACTGTTCGTAGCAAACGATGCATGTTCATAACAAACGATGCATGTTCATACTGTTCGTAGCAAACGATGCATGTTCATACTGTTCGTAGCAAACGATGCATGTTCGTAGCAAACGATGCATGTTCATAGCAAACGATGCATGTTCATACTGTTCGTAGCAAACGATGCATGTTCATACTGTTCGTAGCAAACGATGCATGTTCATAGCAAACGATGCATGTTCGTAGCAAACGATGCATGTTCGTAACAAACGATGCATGTTCGTAGCAAACGATGCATGTTCATACTGTTCATAGCAAACGATGCACGTTCATACTGTTCGTAGCAAACGATGCATGTTCATACTGTTCGTAGCAAACGATGCATGTTCATAACAAACGATGCATGTTCATAACAAACGATGCATGTTCATACTGTTCGTAGCAAACGATGCATGTTCGTAACAAACGATGCATGTTCGTAGCAAACGATGCATGTTCATAACAAACGATGCATGTTCGTAACAAACGATGCATGTTCGTAGCAAACGATGCATGTTCGTAACAAACGATGCATGTTCGTAGCAAACGATGCATGTTCATACTGTTTGTAGCAAACGATGCACGTTCATACTGTTCATAGCAAACGATGCACGTTCATACTGTTCATAGCAAACGATGCATGTTCATACTGTTCGTAGCAAACGATGCATGTTCGTAGCAAACGATGCATGTTCATACTGTTCGTAGCAAACGATGCATGTTCATACTGTTCATAGCAAACGATGCACGTTCATACTGTTCGTAGCAAACGATGCATGTTCATACTGTTCATAGCAAACGATGCACGTTCATACTGTTCGTAGCAAACGATGCATGTTCATACTGTTCGTAGCAAACGATGCATGTTCATACTGTTCGTAGCAAACGATGCACGTTCATACTGTTCGTAGCAAACGATGCATGTTCATACTGTTCGTAGCAAACGATGCATGTTCATAACAAACGATGCATGTTCATAACAAACGATGCATGTTCATACTGTTCGTAGCAAACGATGCATGTTCATACTGTTCGTAGCAAACGATGCATGTTCGTAACAAACGATGCATGTTCGTAGCAAACGATGCATGTTCATAACAAACGATGCATGTTCATAACAAACGATGCATGTTCATAGCAAACGATGCATGTTCATAACAAACGATGCATGTTCATAACAAACGATGCATGTTCGTAGCAAACGATGCATGTTCGTAGCAAACGATGCATGTTCATAACAAACGATGCATGTTCATACTGTTCGTAGCAAACGATGCATGTTCGTAACAAACGATGCATGTTCGTAGCAAACGATGCATGTTCGTAGCAAACGATGCATGTTCATAACAAACGATGCATGTTCGTAACAAACGATGCATGTTCATAACAAACGATGCATGTTCATAACAACGATGCATGTTCGTAACAAACGATGCATGTTCATAACAAACGATGCATGTTCGTAACAAACGATGCATGTTCATAACAAACGATGCATGTTCATAACAAACGATGCATGTTCATACTGTTCGTAGCAAACGATGCATGTTCGTAGCAAACGATGCATGTTCGTAGCAAACGATGCATGTTCATAACAAACGATGCATGTTCATACTGTTCATAGCAAACGATGCATGTTCGTAGCAAACGATGCATGTTCGTAGCAAACGATGCATGTTCGTAGCAAACGATGCATGTTCATACTGTTCGTAGCAAACGATGCATGTTCATAACAAACGATGCATGTTCGTAGCAAACGATGCATGTTCATAACAAACGATGCATGTTCGTAGCAATTGATGCATGTTCATACTGGACACAACGTTCAAGGCTTCAAGGCCGTCGACTTTTTTACTAGGAGGATTTAAAAGGTGTTTTGAAGTATAAAGTTTGTTAAAACCATGTTGTTTCCGAACTACTAAATAAAACTAAACTGAATTGTGGGCTTTGGTGTGTGTGTGTGTACTTGTACTTGCTACATAGTGAGGACAGAAACACGTTTGTTTAACCCACAGAGTGAGGACATTTTGGCCGGGCTGTTTGAAGGTTCAGACTTGGTTTGAAGGGTTAGGTTTAGGCACTTAGTTGTGATGGTTAGGGGGCTAGGTAATGCATTATGTCAATGATGGTCCTCACAAAGAGGTACAAGGTGTGTGTGTGTGTGTGTGTGTGTGTTAAAGGGTAATTCCAGTATTTTCATACCTGGGCTCTATTTTTACATGTTTTGGGCTCTAAATGACTGACAGGTACAGAAAGTGTTGGAATTGGTCCAGTCGATCGCCTCAGCCGGCAGCCGCCAAACGGGCCGCGATGGCTGCAACGTAATCCTCGGGGTCAAAAGTGCGTCCACTAAAAGTGCTCGTTTTTGCCGCTGACTGTTAGTGTCTCAACATTTTGGAAAGGATCCTACAGAGACAGACCTTTTTGTGAAGAGTAAGATCATTTAACCAGAAACAGAAGTCTCGTTCGGAAATCTCGCGAGATGTGATTTGTTGCAGGAAGACGACGGTGGAAACGTGAGTCATCTGACTCTAACAAAAAGGTCTGTCTGTGAAAACTCTTTCATTTAATAAACAGAGAGTTCGTTGCCTGGTGGTCAGTAGTTTTGTTCTTCTGGCTCTTTTGAAGCATGAAAATCAGATTTGTATTTGTTTTATATGTATTTCGCCAGACTTCCACACAGAAAGTTACATATGGGACTACGAGGGAACAGCATCAGCTAGAAAATCCTCAGGCTGACTTTGACATTTCTCCTCTGATGTAATGTATATGTTTATATGTTTCCAGCATCATTTATTATCAATTATCACTCCCAGAAATTTCATTTCAATTTCAGCATCATTTATGACGAGTTTGCTTTGTGTATTTGTTGCACGATTCCCAGAAAACACGAGTTTAGTCTGACTTAAGTTCAGTGATGTCACAGTTTTTAAATCCTGGTGTGTCGCGGCCTTTAGTGTGTGGTTGTTCCCTGTCACACACACCTCCCCTCCCATCAGCCTCTCTGTCTCTCTCTGAGCTCTGCTGCCTGGAAACGTGAGCTGACTGCACATGCTGCAGGCAAACACACACACACACACACACAGGCACACACACAGTCACACACACACACACACACAGCCTCTGATTCTGCAGCTTGTTTTGTACGTGACAGGAATAACAGAGCAGTGAGAGAGACAGTGAGGCTTTCCCTCTCTGTGTATTGTCTGTCCTGCACGTCTCCTCAGCTTTCATCACCTGCCAAACACCGCAACACACACACACACACACACACACACAATAATGAGGGAGTGGGTTGCTTACGAGGAGGAGGGATCAGGAAGTGAATCAGGTCGTTAGTTCCCACTCGTTATCATGTATAACTGAGTCTCCAGCAGCCGTCCTGTATCCACACGCAGGTTAACTCAGCGTGTGGACGCCACTGTCTGTCCACAACATCTGGATCCATATCTGTACTCCAGCAGTTTCCACCTGCAGCCTGACCACATCTGCTTCCTCAGATCAAAACTGAGCGCTGCTTCTCTTTCCGGTGACAATGTTGAGAACGTACCATGTGCCAGGAAGTATTTAATAACACAAAGTAACACACAGCTTCTGTCTGTATTTGTCACAGAAATATCTTCATTTGTATTTGTATTTATACTGCAAGTCGTCTAGGTTGCTTTATTTTCTGTGTTCAGCGGTTTCCTGCCATGTATACTGCTCACGTGCATGTTAACAATGTCTCTAAATGACTGCAGCAGTGAAAAGACACTGCGTGAGGTGAAAGCGACAGGTGGATGCAGGTGTGGTTTGGCTGATTTGACCACTTATCAACCTGGTGGGCAGCTGCAGCAGTGGCTGGGACGCACAGCTCATGGAGCTGATTAAGCTACTTTAAAAGCCACAATTTGCATCAGAAATCGCACTCCTTATCTCTGAGTCATAACTCAGAACACACAGACATGATACACGTATTTCTACATTCAGTGTGACTCGCACTTCCAGAGGACATCATTATCTCTGATGTTCATCGTGAATAAACGGCCATAACTCCACTTAGACACCAGCTGCAGAAGCTGCCTGAGAATCCTGCTGTTTCTGAGTTTCCTTCAGTCTCGCAGTGATCCAGAGACGGCCGTCTGTCCGTCCACGGGTCCACTGCAGACAGGAGCTGCTGACTGCTGGTTCGGCTGCTCTGACGGGACAGTCTGACTACATGTGAACAAAAATAAGCTAAAACAACGAGTTGAAGCCCACAGCTAACTCTCTGACTCCATGGCAACATTATACTTCCTGTTAACATTCCCCAAAGCAACATGGGAGCTGTAGTTCAAAAACTTAGAGCAGGATTATCAACCTGGAACACTGACACTCTCATTCATGTACTGATATTTGTACCTGTGTTGAAAACCTGTGGACATCAGACAAAAACTCAAACAACCCTTTTGAAATTGCAAGTGGTTGTTGGGGGGGCGGGGAGGGGTGTTACGGTGGTTGCTAGGAGAATTTAACGTGTGTCGTGTCGATCAAATAGTTCTGTAAAGTCAATCGATGTCTTCCACACATTTCTTAATCCTGCTTATAAAACTCTGATTGCTCTGTTTGTAGCTAAACTGCAGTTACTCACCTGAACGGCAGGGGGCAGTGTCCGTCCTCCTCCCGGGGGGGCTCCACCTCATGGGGGGGCAGGATGCTGACGTCATCACTCTGCTCCAGATTCTCCGACATCATCATTATCGGCCTGGAAGGTCGGGAGGGCAGAGCAACGTCAAACAGCGCTCCTGTATCTGCAGCGTTACATCAACACTGTTCTGTGAAGTAACGATTAAGAGGAGGCTGAGAAGTGGGAGGGAGGACGAGGGACGCAGCATCAGATAACAGGCTCTAAATATAGAGGTGCGACCGACATCCAGCGAGATAACAAAGAAGTAAACAAGATGACCAGCTTTCCTCTACGAGAGCAGAACCGTGTGGATTCACATCAGCCTGACAGAAACGCTTCTGCTGCTCTGCTCTACCTCCTGGTTTTCCTCCCACCTTCATCACAGCCAGAGAGCCGCTGAGCGAAAACGCAACACGCTCAGCTGACAACGAGCCTGGAAGCAGCACAGGTCTCACTCCGAGAGCCCGAAGTGTCCGAAGCTCAGCGTTATCAACAAAACATTACAATTAGTAAAATAATTCAGAGGAAAAGCAGCACACCTGCACGTCTGAGAAGCTGCAGCCAGGAAGTGATTTTACAGGGAAAACGACTCCGACGATTATTCAAATAATACATTTTCTGTCAATCGACTTATTGATTAATGGACTGATCGTTTCAGCTGTAAGTTTCATCTGTAACAAAGCGTCATATTTAAAACGTGTGAGGAGTTTATAAGTCGTAACTGAAGCTGTGCAGTGTTCCCTCTGCGACGCGGCGGAGTAGAAGTGGAAAGCAGCATGAAAAGAAAAGACTCAAGTAAAGTACAAGTACCTCAAAAAGTACTTTGTTACATTTTAATACTGGCATTGATGCTAGATTAGTACTGCGGCTCTTTCTGTGAGTACACTACAACTGTACTGGAATTACAGTTAGAGATGGAGTCAATGTTTATTTCATTTCTGACGTCATTTTATTTTTTCAACAGAAATTAGTTTTCGCAGCCAGCAGACGTGCTGTTCATGTCTCACATTAAAAAACACACAATGAGTTCGACACGCACGCACACACACACACACACACACACACACACACGGTATGCATCCCCACTACAGGTGAATTAGTTCTGAAATATGAATGTTTGCTGGCTTTCTTAAAGCTGTTTGGATTCGTTAACTTGCACATTCTTCACAGTTAAAGGGACGTTTTGTAGAGTCAACGATGAATCCAGAAAATAATCTGAGAGCGTCAGATTAATGAATCAATAATGAATATATATCTGTTTTAATTGAATTCTTTATTCTATTTTATTTATTTTACTTAACCGTTTATTATTTATTTAATATAACTGTTTCAATTGTTGCCTTGTTTATTTTTATTTTTAGCAATTTGAGCTGCATTTTGTGTATGAAAGGTGCTAAATAAATAAAGTTTATCATTATTATTATGATTATGATTAGAGTAGACACTAGGACTGGCGCTTGCATCAGCCAGTATTAGTATTGCAGGTGATCCTGAGGTTAGTGCCAGCTGTAGGAACAGGGCCGTACTGCAGTACAGGTAATACTGCGATTGTACTGGAGGAAGCACTGGAGCTGCTACAGCTAGCTCTACATGTGGGGATGCTACTGGACTGAGTACTGGATCAGTACTACGGCTGGTGACTAAAGTGAGTCCTAGCATGTGCGGCACGACGACGAGTACTTGCACTGTATCGGTTCTTCGTTCTTTCAGTGATGTCAGAGGGTGTAGATGAGGGAGAGCTCCGATTGGTCGAAGGACTCGAAGAGCTGCACAGAAAACCTTTTATCTGAAGCTCTGACGAAGACCCCCGCCTCAGACGCTCAAATCGAACACACGCTCCGACACGTGCAAGAACACCACACAGGGCAGCGAGGATATTCTCCCCTCTGTTGCCATGGCAACGGCATGAAAAAGAGGCTGTTCAGATCAAGTATCTGGCTCCTCGTCTCCGTGTCGGCTGAATTCAGGGCAGAAATGCAGTTTTCTGTCGTCTGCAAGATCCCCGCGAAGGTGTGAGGACGCGTTCCCATCGGCATGATTTGTGTTCTTTGATCGGTGTCCAGAGGAATGTGTCGGAGCCTGTCTGAGCCCCCAAAAACAGCACTTGTTTTAGCTTTTCTCCACCGACCGCGGCCATGCTGCTGTTTGTGTATGAAAAAAAGGCTTTGCATGCCCTTCGCTCCGTGACCTCTGTGGTGCATGCGGCCTGAGGTGTCTGCGTGTCAAGCCACGGCAATTTGAGGCCGTTGTGTAATCTGATAATCACGTTCTGTTTACTCCAATTTCAACCTTAATTTGACGGAGATTACACAACTCGAGCTTGAATCTTAAAAAGCAGCACAGTCACAGCTGCTCAGGATTCTCTCCCAGAAGGAGAATCAAGCATATTACAGCTTTCAGACACGTTTAAATGTACAATATTTCCCTTTCACATGCAGAGGAGGAACAAGACGGAGCGACGGCCTGCACGCCTCACACGAAAAACCTTCAGAAGCCCACGACGTGCACATCACACATGCAGGTGAGGCGTGACAACACCTGGCCGACCAGATAAGTAACCGTGCCGTCTCCCGGCTCGGCGAGCCTCAGCCATGAACACTGGACCATTGTATTAAAGGACGCCTATCGCTCTGTCCCCCGTGCAGCTCTGGGACTCTCTGATCAGCGTCTGGTTCAGAAACTAGACTCTGCGACGCCTGTGCTCGGGACCGAGAGGAGATGGACCTGCGAGTGTTTTTGAGGCCGCAGCCACAGACCTGGATCAACTCTGGGACACTGGGACATCTTACGGCAGTTTTTCTGCACATACAACAGTACACTCTGGTTTACAGAACCAGGCAGCTTCGTCAGGCCGAGGAGGAGGCCTACGGGGGCAGAATCCTGTACAACCGGGACAAACGTGCTGACGAAGGAGATCAGAGGAGCCGAGAGGAGCTACGCCGAGAAGCTGGAAAACAGGCTTTCAGCCAACGACCCGGCGTCAGTGTGAAACCCCCCCACCCCCCACTGTGGAGAATCACCAACTGACTGACGACCTGAATGTGTTCCACTGTAGGTTTGACGTTCCCACAGTCACACCCCACACCTGCTCCGACATCAAACAACCACCTACACCCCTCCCCTCCCCACTGACCCCCATCTGCACTCAGGATCTGCGAAGAGGATGTGTCGGCTCTTTCAGAGACAGACGATCAGGAAGGCACCGGGACCAGACGGCGTGTCCCCCTCCTGCCTGAAAGTGTGTGCTGACCGGCTGGCCCCCCACCTTCACTGCAGCTGTGTGAAGTCCCCCTCCAGCATTAAAAGCTCCACAATCATCCCGGTCCCCAAAAACCCCTCCATCACAGGATTCAGTGACTCCAGGCCCGTCGCCCTGACGTCTGCAGTCATCAAGTCCTTTGAAAGACTGGTGTGGACCCACCTGACGGACATCACAGGGCCCCTGCTGGACCCCCGGGTCAGCGGATGATGCGGTCAACATGGGACTGCACTACATCCTGCACCAACACCCCGACTCCCCAGGGACACAAGGATCCTGGACAGCCTTCACGCCAAACCCACCCAGCTCACTGTCCCAGCCCCCACCTGTCAGTGGATCACAAACTGCAGGTGAGGCTGGCACCCGGACTATCAGCACTGGTGCCCCCCCAGGGGTGTGTGCTCTCCCCACTGCGACTCCACCTCAGGAGACCCTGAGGAGACACAACGGTCGTCGGCCTCATCCGGGACGGGGACGAGTCTGCATCCCCCATCACCATATCCAACAGCACGGTGCCTGCTGTGGAAGCCTTCAGGTTTCTGGGATCCACAATCTCCCCGGACCTAAAGCTGAGGATGGACTTCCTGTTGCAGCTCAGGAGGTTCAAGCTGCCTCGGGAGCTGCTGATCCAGTTCTACTCCGCCATAATGCAGTCTGTCCTCTGCACAGCCATCCGGTCTGGTTTGGATCGGCCGCCAAAACAGGACAGGAACCGACTCCAGCCGACAGTCAGGAATCATCACGGCAGACCCGTCACACCCTGGTCCCCCTTCGCCCCTCTGGGAGGCGCTACAGAGCCCTTGTTGTCCCTGTTTTTAGCTGCGTTTATGTCTGTTTCAGAGCAACGAAAACCCGGAGTCAGGTTCCTTGTATGTGCACAAACCTGGCCAGTAAAGCTGATTCTGACATATACACGCATGCAGTAGTGGAGTAACCCAGCGCTCCCGGTCCAAGGTGGTGCAGTCCTACCTGAACCCCACCTGCAGAGAGAGAGTCGGTCTCCTGCTGAACGTCTGAGGCGAAAACATACGTGTCTACAAAGCACTGCAGCAGGCTGCTGCCAAATACACTAAAATAACCAACATGAAGTTTTAAATGGAAACAATTCAGTTTGAAATATTCTAGGATTCCTCATATATTCATTTCTGCACTCTCTTAGCCATCACGCTGTACCAAATTATTTGACTAGATTAAATTCTGTAAATTTAGACGTGATGAGACTTAATTAGCATTAAAGCAAACAGCACAGAGGGAGACGGAGCCGCGGAACATGGAGGCAGAGTTTAAAGTTGTTCTGTACGAAGAGCTTATAAAATACGATGCTTAGTTTTAGATGAAACTACCCAACAGTTTATACGGACAGAGCTGAAGGAAAGTTCGACAAGTTGCTGGAAGGAAAACGGATTCTTTTCAGAATCGTTTGTCGTTTCTCCTGTAAATCCCTTCCTGGCTGCAGCTGCTCAGACGTGCAGATCTGCTGCTTTTCCTCTGAACGACTGTAATAACTGTGATGTTTGTTAATGACGTCGAGCTTCGGACCGTCGGTCGGACGCGACGACGCGGCGAAGGCGTCGCTTTGGGCTCTGGGTCGTCGTGACGGCGTTTCTCACCGTTTTCACCAGTTTTCCAAACCGATCGATCGATGGATCGACGGAGAAAAGAATCGGCAGATGGATCCAGAATGAAAAGCATCGTCATCATCAGAAAGGTATTTTATGTAGGGCTGCTGCTGCAGACAAATCCCGCACAATATTTGTATTTTCGTGCTTCAAAATCAACAGCTCGTACTGTATTTCAGCTTCACTGTATTTACCCACAGAGCACACGCAGAGCACCAGAAGCTGGCAGCCGCCTCGGCACTGATTACTGGTGTTGATTAATAACTAATCTGCAAAGGATCTTCACAGGAAGAGGCTTCTGCTGAGTTTCTTTCAGCAGCGTCACGCTCTTATCCTCCGCTTTCAGGAGACGAGCTTCTCTGCTTCACAACCCGAACAGAACCTTAGATCAATATTTATGCACGCTGACCTCCAAATATCCAACGACGAAAAAGACCTCGTGCACATTACGACACCACAGGCCCGGGGTCAGCGAGCTCACACAGATCTCGTGGTTTGTGTTGTTATAATGGCGAGTGACGTGACAGTAACACAAGTCACCACAGATGCATTTAGGAAGCCAACTGTGACACAAAGATCTTCATCAGGACCAAAATAATGACGAGACTTGAGGACTCCACCTGTACAGACGCTCCTCTAACACATGGACGGACCAAAGGTGGAAATGAACCACAGTTGCCATGGTGATAGGCATGATCCTCACACACGTAGCCCTATCTCCCTCCCTCCGGCTGACAGCAGGTACTTCAGTTCCTCCTCCTCCTCCTCCTCCTCCTGGTTTCCATGGAGACGTCTGTCGGTTTCCTCTCGGAGGAGTCTCACCCCGCTGATTAAATCAGGCAGCACCTCAGGGAGACGCAGGCTGTTTGCTGTAATGGGAACACTTTGGATCTTCACTTGTGGTTTGACGCCCTGCTGTCACACATCAGGTCGCACTCAGCATTTAAGTGCGGGGACGGATCAGGTTGACGGAGTCCTGCAGGACGTCCCATAAAGTCTTCAGAGAGCCTGACAGAGAAAACTGCTTCAACACTGTTAAAAACGCAGCTCAGGTTTCCAGTCCAGCAGTCACACGGGGAGAAGGTCACTGAGGACGCACAGAGACCCGGCTGAAGGTCTGCAGTCATTTCAGAAACCAGACTGAGTCTGCAGCAACACCATCTTAGCTTAGCATGTTAGCATGCTAACATTAGCTAGTTAGCAGTAAACTCAGAGTGCAGCTGAGGCTGATGGGAGCGTCATCAGCTCTGCAGGTCAGAAACCAAAGTGGCGGACGCGTTAACGTGTCGACCTGATGGTGGCGCTAGATGGAAAGTCAGAGGATCAGCAGAGTTATTACAGTTCATCCTGAGGGGAGCGTGAACGATGAAGCACGTCTCATCGCAGTCCAGCAGCTGCTGAGACGCTTCAGTCTGCACCGACTGACTTTGCCCTCCACAGGTTTGTGGTGCTAGCATGGCTAAAAATGGGCTAGCCATCCACTTTGTAGTTCAACATGTCACAGCCGCAGACAGGAAGCTCTCAGACTCCAGCTCCTCCGCGAGGAGGCGTCCAGGAGCGACCCTGATCAGATGGTGAACCATCTCTGAGTCCTCACGCCACGCAGAGGAAACGTCTGATCGTCTCGTGCTTCCGTGACTATTGATTGTTGCTGTTGATTGGTCGGTGAGTTCCTGTGCGTTTAATTCCCTTCAGGACACTGGTTAAGCTGAAGCTGAGGTACACGGTTTAAAGCCAGTAAGAAGTTCCAAAAAAAACTACGAATGAAACAGCTGCTGAGCTCGCATGGCGACAGATCAAACTCGTCTGATGAAGACGATGTGATGCTGTGATGTTGAAAGCTCTAGAAAAAGCTAAGTAAGAGGACCTTGAGTTAGGATTTTGTCAAATTGCAATTCTCAAGGTTAAAAAAACCATCAGTCTGTTGTTCGTCGCGTCCAAACTCCTCTTCTAGTCCATTTAGACGCTTGTTTTGTAACGTTTTGATGCAGGCATGTGAAGATATGCCTGAAATACTGCTGAGTGCGTCGAAGTAGAAGAGCAGGTGTTTGCTAACATACACAAGGCTTCTAAAGCGATAAAACAAAACCCTGAGCAGTCTGATATTTGACACTGCGGGCTGGTCTGGCTGCTGAGGGTAAAACCAGTCAATTAGCTTTGTCCCGATGGTGAGACTTTCTCCACCGCAGCAGCGTGAAATGTATGCAAACCGTAAGAAAATAATATTCCTGTAAAACCACACTTCATTTTCACTTCCTCCGTGCCGGTCACGCCAAACATCACAGACCTGCAGAACGCAGTTTAACTCAGGAGGCCTTTGATCCACTGGTGGAATGTACATTTACAAGTACAATTTCAAGGTACTTGTACTTTACTATGCACCTTCGCACTTCCACTCGGCCACGTCTCAGAGGGAAACGTTGGACTTTTCACTGCGTTTGTCTGACGGCTTCAGTTTCTTCACAGATCACAGTGTTTCATCCCCTTCCTGTCCGGTGGAAACCTCGTATCTCCAGGTGTTTGTGACGAGCTGAAGGATGAAGAGTTTCCTTCACGTGCTGAGGAAACTCTTCATCCTCCTGAAGCTGAATAAACTCTTTAACCCCCCCTCGGATCAGCTGGGAAACGCGTCGTCGCAGAGCTGAAAACAGGCTGTTTCTCTGAGCTCAGGAAGACTTTTTAGAGATACGTGGTTCTCGCAGGACGGCGACACTGCAAACACGTGATGGTCTTATAGACCATGATGCATTGCTGCAGGTTAAACTACCCAACAGTATATAAAGCAGTTAAAATGAGCTCGACCTGAAACATCTGCAGCAGTAAAATGCAACACACACATGAACGCAGCAGGAAGATGAATCCAGAAACATCAGATGTAATAAAACACTGACAGGAAGCGTTTTACTGCACAACACTTTAAGTAAATGTTGCTACAATACACGCTTGAATGCAGAACCTTTACTTGCAGTGGAGTATTTTCACAGAGTGGTGTTAGTACTTCTACTGAGTACTCCTTCCACGCTGCACATCAGGAAAGTAAAGGATGGAACTTTTTAATGCAGAAGTCTGGTGTTAGTCTATATTTTTCTTATTATGAACGAATCTCAGGTTCAGACTCAAACCAACAACAAGTTTCTCTCAGCGCCGTCTGACTTCCTGTCTGTGGCTCTCAGCTCCGAGCCCATTGGTTCCTGCTGAAGACGTAAATCTTTAAAAAAAAAAAAAAACACCTCACAGTCAAATGAAAATGAGATCTCCTTAAAAATAACTAAAGATTAATAGTTATTTAGTAGATGTTTAATATCTCATGCTGTGAAAGATTTCAGACACTTTTAAGGGAGACAAATCTAAGCAGAGCTGATGAGTGATAGTACTGAGTAATTATCCAGGTGACAGTTTATTACTGATGTGAAAGGCTTCTCTCTGGTTGGAGGGCTGTGTGCTGTTCTGGGGGGGGGGGTTGGGGGGGGCGACGGGTTCTGCGGCTCCTCGCTGAAAGAGGCGTTGTGTGTTTGCGGTGCTGAGCCGCCCCGAGAGCCTCCGAGCCACACCGCAGCTGAAAACCACAGCAGGCCGAGCCAAAAACACACGAGATGCTGCGTATTCAGAGCTGCTGGAGCGAACGGAGGCCGAGAGCTGCATGTTAACGCCTGCAGCTGAGAGGAGGCCACGCAGGGACGGGGGGGGTGGGTGCGCTCTCAGCCTCATACTGCATCTCAAATATTAAGACCAGAGGGCCACAAACTCTGCTGCTGTCTGCAACTCTACAATTTTGAGGTACTTACACTTGAGTACTTACATTTTCTGCTACTTTCTACTTCTACTCCGCCACATCTCAGAGGGAAATGTTGCACTTTTTACTGCACTGCATCTACTGTGGTGTGAAAAAGTGATCGCCCCCTAAACCTAATAACTGGTTGCTCCACCCTTAGCAGCAACAACTGCAACCAAGCGTTTGCGATAACTTGCAGTGAGTCTTTTACAGCGCTGTGGAGGAGTTTTGGCCCACTCATCTTTGCAGAATTGTTGTAATTCAGCCACATTGGAGGGTTTTCGAGCATGAACTGCCTTTTTAAGGTCACGCCACAGCATCTCAGTAGGATTCAGGTCAGGACTTTGACTTGGCCACTCCAAAGTCTTCATTTTGTTCTTCTTCAGCCATTCAGAGGTGGACTTGCTGGTGTGTTTTGGATCATTGCCCTGAAGCAGCAAAACAACATTACAACAATTCTGCAAAGATGAGCGGGCCAAACTTCCTCCACAGCGCTGTAAAAGACTCACTGCAAGTTATCGCAAACGCTTGGTTGCAGTTGTTGCTGCTAAGGGTGGAGCAACCAGTTATTAGGTTTAGGGGGCGATCGCTTTTTCACACAGGGCCATGTAGGTTTGGATTCTGTTTTCCCTTAATAATAACAACCTTCATTTAAAAACTGCATTTTGTGTTTACTTGTGTTATCTTTGACTAATATTTAAATTTGTTTGATGATCTGAAACATTTAAGTGCGACAAACACGCAAAAAAAACAAGAAATCAGGAAGGGGGGCGAACACTTTTTCACACCGCAGTATCTGATAACTTTAGTTACTTTGCAGATTCAGATTAATGATACAAAATATAATCAACAAATAAAGCAGGATTTATTATTATAGGATGAGACTATTGAAATCCACAAGCTACCAAAGTCATTAAAATGCGCTCCACCTTCACCAGCTGCAGCATTAAAGTGATGAACATCAATCAATCAGTAATTATAATCAGGTAATATAATATATATTATTCTGAAATGGGCCGTTCTGCATAATGAGTACTTTTACTTTTGGTACTTGAAGTTTATTTTTATGCTTATACTTAGGCATTCAAGATTCTACTTGAGTAAAAGTATTGACAGCAAAATGTACTTAAAGTGTCCAAAGTAAAAGTACACATTACGCCCGTTTCAGAGTGTTAAATAACGGAGGAGGTCCTGAGAGATTACACTCTGTTTAATCTCATGAAAAAGATAAATAAATAGTCAGTTTTGCCACTTCAGCGACTCTGCTGTTAGTTTTGTTGCAGGACAAGTTACAAGTGTATCATTTATTTCAGCCTGAGCCACAGCAGAGGCTTTAACCCCTGGGTCACATTTCTTCATATGCTTTATGTGTAAAACTGACAGTAACTAGTAACTATGGCTGTCAGTAAAAAGTACAACACCCCCCCCTTTTACCATAAGGTGCTCTGCAGAGCTGGAACTCAGCAGCAGCACAGTGCAGAAATACTCACAGTCCTGACAAATAAAAGTCCTGAATTCAACATCTTACTAAAAGTAAAAGCACAGAAGTATCACAGATGAAAGCAGGTCGACCCTTTTCACAATAACAGAATCCAATAATGGAATAATCCAACTGTAACGTGGATGCAGCTGGATCGTTTTCATCTTTAATAACGAGCCATTGTTTATTTGTTGATTATATCTTGTATCAATCACCTGAGTCTTGTAAAGTAGCTAAAGCCGTGAGACAAACGCAGTGAAGTGAAAATAAGTGCAGCGTTTCGCCCTGAGCAGGAGTGCTCAGGTACACAGATACTCAGGTACGCGCGCGGCGTATTGACAGTTACTATAATAACCTAATAAAACCAATAATAACAGGCTGAGTCCCGCTGCCAGGGGACGCGTCAGTCAAAGGTACCTGCAGCCCTACCGTGATGACATCAGCGGCGCGTGTCCTCGCACATCTGCAGGTTTACACAGCAGTCTCACCTGTGTGTATCGTGCAGTCGTCAATCAGGTCCGCTGGAGCACAGCGGGGACTCGGTGCGTCCGGTGACCGTCCGTCCGACAGCAGCGACCGGGCAGAGCTGCTGCTGGGAGTCCGCTGCAGCAGCCGAGTCAAGTCCACGCCATTTAACAGGCACAACACAGGAAGTGACAGGAAGTGGCCTTCAGAATAAAAGCACGGCGCATGGGGAAAGTCACAATAAAAGCGTGGGAAAAGGGGGACGGCTGGAGGTTTGGTCATTTCATCGGGACTCGGGCATTTAAACCTGCAGGGGGGGCCCCGGGGGCCAAAATGAGCAGCTGGGCCCGTTAACCCCAAAGTGTCCAGCTTTTATAAAGCTGCTACTTTATTTCATTTTTCTTGATTGTAATGCAGCCGTTTGTTTTTTAACGAAACCAACACTGAGGACGGAGACGACCTGATGAGATGGAGACTGCCACCTGTGTGCTCACGTGATTAAACCGTAATTATGGAAGATCGGGTAATAAACAAACCAAACCAGCTGACACACTGTAAGCCTGGAGATTTTCGGGGCCCCTGGAGGTCTGGGGGCCACAGGGCAGTTCCCGTCTTCGCCCAGATGGTCGCGCAGCCTTGCATTTAAGTCACAAATCAACCATTTTAATTCAGTGGCAAAAGGCTTCGGACAAAGTGAATTCACAAACGACACTTTACTTACGTCACTCTTATAAATCATTTTTACATTAATACAGAAGAAGTATCATTTCTTAAAACGTTATTTAGTGTTCTGGTGTTTGCTGTTCCAGCAGCTGGTATCATTTTACCTTTAGGTGTACTACACCTGTCTCGGTTTATCTTATCAAACAGCCTGAGTCGCATTAAAACACCGCACCGAAACATCCCGAGAGTTTCCGAAACACAGGAGCTGGGAGGCGGGTGGAGCCACTGTGGGGCAGCACGTTTGTTTCCGGATGGTCTCTTCTGTCAAAGTATCCACAACCGGTACAACCCATAATGCAATGCAGTTAGTAAGCCCCCCAAAATCACAAAAGAAAGTCAAAACCTTTTCCTCTTGGAGACATGCAGACAGTTTTTCGTGCCGAGGGTTTGAGCTGAGAGGTTTCTCATTGCACTGCGGTGGAGGCAGGACTCTCACTATCTGCACGGCTGCATAAACGTGAGGTAAGTGTGTGTGTGTGTGTGTGTGTGTGTGATTCGGGTGAACGGACCCTTTAATCATTCTGCTGCTGAGACATTGAACAGGCAGCAGCGCCTCTCTGTGGCTAAACTACCACACTGCATGAGAAAATGTTGCCTGACTGAGCAGGGGGCCCCCCCTCAGACCAAATCAACCCCCCATAATATAACACTTTGTGGGATGAAAACAGGAAGTATAACGTTGCCGTGGTGTCAACAAACTGAGCCAGGTTTTTTTTAGCCTGTATGTGTTCACACGTAGTCAGACTGTCCCGTCAGAGCAGCCGAACCAGCAGTCAGCAGCTCCTGTCTGCAGTGGACCCGTGGACGGACAGACAGCTGTCTCTGGATCACTGTGAGACTGAAGGAAACTCAGAAACAGCAGGATTCTCAGGCAGCTTCTGCAGCTGGTGTCTAAGTGGATTTCTGGACGTTTATTGGTGATGGACATCAGAGACGTCCCAGGACAGTGAAGGCCACACTGAATCTAAAAATGTGTTTCGTGTCTGTGTTCAGAAGTGATCAGAGTTATGTTGGTGAGCGCATATATTAACATATATTACAACACACCTGCATGCACCTGTCCTGTTCACCTGACGCAGTATCTTTGCCCCCCCCCTCCCCCCCCTCTGCAGCCACAGAGCGACGGGCTGCAGAGACCTGACCTCGTCAGTCGCTCCGCTCTAAAAACTCAGCATTTCGTTGCTTCAGCATCATCAACATCGGCTCTGCTCGAATTCCAGAGATGTTTTAATGTTTTCTTTTCACCTGCTCACCATCTCGTCCCGAAGGTGTAACGAGGTCAGCGTGGCTGCAGACGGGTAGTTTACACCTGCATCACTGCGAGAAGACGGACAGGTTCGCGGAGAAAAGGAAATCCTCAATTTCAGTTCGAGAAACGGTTGCCCAGAAGTGAAAGATGTTCAGGTCGAGGAGCAGCAACACTGCAGAAACTGGAATTTTGTGTGAATGTAGGAGGAGATAAAACCTTTTCCAGGTTAGTTTCAGACTCCAAAGTGCCCTGCAGCTGCACTGCATTCTGGGTATTTTCCTGCTTTCCCCCCTGCAGATACTTTTGGTGTCTTAGATCTCTGGAAAACGTCCTGCATTCAAACTTTGAAACATCTCAGTGACTTTGCTTCCTTTGAAACGCCAACTGCAGCGACTCAGTAACTCCAAGACGAGGAGAGAGTCGCAACGTTTGATGTTTTTCTCTGTTTGAGGACAGAAACTGCACAAAAAATACATGCCAGAAATTCTTAAAGGTAATTTAGAGGGCCTTTTAGATTTGAAGGTGCAGCTAAACGGCTCACACTGAATCCTTCTTGTGACAGAGCTGGTGATGTAACGCAGACCTGCGTAAAGCCTGAGCTGTCTGAGCTGTATAAACTGCTGCGATGAAACGTGACAATAACATCACAAAATCTAAAAAAAACCCAAAAAAAACCAGGCTTGCCAGGACACACCCATATCTGCGTCTTTTTAAAAACTTAGTACTAATAAGTTTGCACGAGAAACAAACAAGTCTGGTGGAAACGAGCTGGGGAAAAAACCCCACTTGACTCTGAAAGAAAGAAATTTGGAGCGGTCTGAACACAAATACTCCTTTTGGACCAAATCGTTCCAGGAACTAAAGTAGAGACTAAAAAGTCCCGTTTGCACATTTCCAGAACTGTGATCTGAAGAGCCGCGAAGATTAGTCCAATCCGACGACGATTACCAAAAAATGGTAAACTTTTTTTAAAAGTTTACCAAAAAGCAGGAACTTTTTGGGAATTGGGAACTAAGTTTAAACGCAGATTCGTTTCTAAACTGGTTCCTGGGCGGAGCCGAAAACGTTCCCGCGGTGGCCACAGGAAGTTCATTTGATACTTTTAAATTCGTTTGACCCTGAAAACGATTCTGTCGACATACTGCATGGGATCTGATTTTAGTAATTTAACAACATATTGTTATTTTTATAATGCGAACCCCAAATACACAACGGCCCAAGCTTTTATTTTGAAAGCGGGGTTTTGACAGAGCGACACTTCACTTCCTGGTCAAATCAAACAGATTGCGCTCTGGTCTCTGGTTGAGTTCGATAATTTAACAACTCTCCTCTTTTGGGCTCGACACGATTCTGTCCTCGCGTGCACACAGAGCCGGCGTGCTACGAAATGACTTCAGCTTTGTTCAGCGCTCACTCCATCCTTTTCGCCGGGGATTTGCTTCCACGTGTTTTTCGGGGATGAATGAAGACGCTGAGCTCGGGCGCCGTTCCACCAGCTACAGGTTTAATATCAGATCAACAACAGTAGAAAAACAGAGGCAGAGGCTACCAGACAAAAACAAGAGTAGGAAATCGAACAGCATCCAACAGGCTCTTTAAAATAATTCCTCTGTACAGTATTTACACACACACACACACACACACACACACGCACAGAGTACAGTACAGCTACACACTGAGGAGGAGGAGTCTGACGCCGCCCGTCAGTCTGAGGATGCAGCATCAGTCCGAACGCTGCCCTCTCATTGGTCCGTCCTCCTCCGTCCACAGTATTTTTACTTCCTGTGACGCTGAGATACTTCCAGGCGAAAGTGTGACGTCGCCCGGTGGAGTCCAGGGCCGCCGCTGGCTCTCAGAGGGGTCAGAGGTCACTGCAGGTTTAGTCTGGGGGTCAGAGGACGTCGCAGAAATGTCAGGGGAAAATAAAAAAAACTGTGAGACGACGTGCCGTCCAACGACGCAGAACTGAAGGCTCGGCGAGACAGGAAGTGACTGCCCCGTCCTTCCTCAACCGCAGCAGAACGCCAACATGACTCTGAACGCGCCGCCGCCGCCGCCCAGAACTGTCCGACCCGCTCCTCCATACATCCCGACAGCACCAACGACCAAGCAGCATCTCAACGTGTCTCCACCCACCAGGTCCTCTTTGTTCTCAGTCTGTGAGCCAAAACCTCTGCTGCCCACCCGCCCGAGCACCATGGTACTGTCTGGAACCAGCAAGACCAGTAGAACCAGTAGAAGCAGGCCTCCAGTCCTCCTGAAGGCTCAGCAGTCCAGCGAGGGGCGGAGCGGCCGGCTGGGTGTCCAGGCAGAGAAATCAAACGTACACAAACACCATTGAACTGATGTTGACACAGAAATGCTTCCTCATGTGATCCAGTCACATGACTCCGGGCAGGGTGGAGGTCAGCCAATCAGGTGTGCCTGCAGACAGGTGAGAGGACATTATTGGTCAAAAGGGACGAGCACACAGAGCAGCCTGAAGCACCACCTCTGGATCCGGCCTTTCCCACTACAGGAACCCGGAGACCTGGAACTTAACACGTAGCCATGATCACATCGCCTGCAGAACCTAGAACCAGGACCTTACAGGTTCTTACAGGTTCAGGTCGTTTGCTTCCTGAAGTGGAAAAGAGCTATTTGACATCTTCAGATTCTTCTTGTTTGTTACCTTCGACTGCTCGTCATTCACACACCTTCCTTTCCTTTCTCTACACTCGTCAGTTGTGCTTGTGCTTTCATATAGAGCCTCGAGTTAAGTTAGCTTTGGAGTTCAGTTTCCTGGGAAACAGCGTGGCAGGTTACAAAGTCTTACACACTGCAGATGGAGTGAAGTCAGCAGCCACGCGGGGTTTTATTACTGAACTGTGATCAGTGTTAACTCACGTGACCGTGTAGGTTGTTGTAGTATAGCAGAGGTACTCTATGGTGGTAGTGTTTCTCACGATTCTACGTCAGATTTATTAATGAATGCATTGCTATCTGACTGTTTAAGGCTCTGCTTTCAGACACGCAGCCTTTGCTTGGGATTATTTCGCCGTTAGAAAAGTGCATCTGAACAGAAAGCTGACGCTTCGGTGGCAGTTAATCCGCTGAAGACGTTAACGTGCGCACGTTGAAGACAAGTTTAACACTAAAGCTCCGCTGCAACAATAAGAACAACTGTCGCGCTGACCTTTGACCTCTGAGGGCTCAGGTTTCAACACACAACACTGATGTGGACTAAACGTGCGACAGGGGAAACATTTCCACCACATTTCTTGTGGTCCTTCAGGAAAGCGTGGCGGTGCCGATGTTTGACCACTAGGTGGTGCTGCAGACTGAGACAGTGGAATAAATCACTCCAGCGTCCAGCAGAAGACACACAAACAGGTGTGTGTGTGTGTGTGTGTGAAAACCAATCTGACTGCTTCAAAGTGAAGACAGGTACATACAATGGTAAGAACATAAAAGACGTAATAAAAAGGTGAGTGTGTCTTACCGTTCTCACCTCCGTGCGGGGGGGTACATGGACGGGGCGGACGCCTGCTGACTGGCGACGATGGCTGAGGAGGAGAGGCCTGTGAGAGAGAGCCAATCATCAGACAGAACCAACATGGCGGACCACGTGACTCACACCGGTAAGGTGTGAAAGGTGAGACTTTACATATCATGGAGGTCAATACGAGGTCACAGCCACCTGGTTCCCATAGAAACAAGCTTCTCAGACGCTTTAAAATATGATCTTGAAATGATTTTAAGACAAAACTAATACGAAGGAAACTCTTCACACATGAAGCTCAGTCGTGGAGAGTCTGTGATGTCATCAGGGTCACCTCTGAGGGTGCGCTCCAAAATGAGACCAGCTTATGGCGACTTGAATCGACGGCGCGGTGCGCTAAGTTAACGGGGCGTGTAGCGGCGGCCTCACTGCTTCTGTCAACACTTGATTTAGAGTCGACTACAGTATCTTCAACCTGCTGCGGTTTGATTGTCGGTTGCTAACGGTTTGATACCTGCCGCCTGCACTCGACTGACCTGGGTTTCCCTCGCTGCCACGCAACAAGCAGCACGGCCAAATGGAGCGAATCCTGAGACTACAAACGGGGAGGCGGGGAGTTGCATTGTGGGAAATGTAGGATCCAGTGTTTTTCAACATCAATATTTTTAACCGATGCATCGTTTTTTCATCAGAAAGTAACGTGAACGTTTTATTGCTCTGATTCACCGGCTTTCTCGTACCGGCGCTCCCTCCGGGCGAGGACACGCCTGGGAGAGTACCATAGTCCGGTCCACGAACTGGTTTACTGACCGTGGCGCCGTTTGACCCGTCTGGTCGCCGGCGTGACGTCAGACTGCGCTTCTGAAACCATAGTGTTGTCTAAGGAGAGTTTTTTAATATCTTTTGTCCTTGTAGCTGTTTAATATAAAGCCGTCTGCCTGCTACCTTAGAAATTCAAGTGTTTGAGAAAACGTTTGAGGGAGAATCTGGGCTTATTTTACGTCGATGGTACATTTTTATCATGTTGGAGTTTAAACCTACAGCTTTGCACTTTAATTTGTTAACCTTTGTTTACATTTTGTTTTGTGCTGCATTATACAATGACATATAGAATGAACTCAAATTAAATGGTCAGTTTGAATTTTTGGAGGAAAATTAATCGCAAAATACTCGATAGATTAATCGATAGTAAAAACAGTCGTTAGCGGCAGCCCTACGTTTTCTGCAATCAAACTCAGCTGCAGCTGCTGGAAACATCTGGATGTGTCGTCTGCGTCTGGTTTGTTGGCCACAGAAGAACGAACAGAAACAACTGAGCAGACCGACGTCTGTTACAGCAGCTGTTCTTGGGGTGTTAATGGGTGGAGTCTCACCTGAGGCGTAGGACAGGTCGTACTGTCCCGACAGCAGCGAGTATCCCAGGTGATGATGGGGAGGCAGCATGCGTTGGGACGGTGAGGATCGCGGCCGGTCGCCCTCTCTCTCCCGGTCTCTCTCTCGCTCCCTCTCCCGGTCGTGCGGGGTCTTGTTGTCTTGGATGGACGGGGATTTGCTCTTGTATTGGCTGGCGTGCTGCTGCAGCAGGTCCAGAGCCTTGGCCTCACCTGGCGGCTTCACCGTGGGACTGGACCTTGAGGGCTTCTCCCCCTCCTCCCCCGCCGTCAGCTTCCCTCCGTACGAGGGGAAGGAGTAACCGGCCGGCAGGTACGAGCCTGAGGACACAGACATGTCTGAACCAGAGCTGCCAAAGCATCTACAGCCGCTCATCTGACCCTTTAACACTCCGATTATGACAAACATTATGTTCATGTAATATTGCTGTCATCTGCGGAGTCTGTAGCTTTGTGTTACGCTGTTTTTGTGTCCTGTTCTAAAGGTTTGCTGGGATGCATTTAGAATTGGGTCTGATCATCCAGCCACCAGATGGCGCCCTCCCCCTCCCCCCTTCCATTCCAGCGGTTCCCAGTTCGTTAACCTGCACATTTCATGGTCGAGCGGAGTGAGACTCAGTCGCATCAAGTGATGACTCTTTCGTGATAAAGTAATGAATTCATTTAGCAACATGTAGCTATACATTAGCTACAGATTTAGGTGACTTTGTGCGGTGGCGTTTCATGTAACGTTATCTGTGGGAATCTGAGGATACGGCTAGCTAGCTTTAGGTAACCCTTTTCCCTGGCCAGCTTCTAAATCCCCTCTGATACGCATCTTCGTTATAACGTTACATTGTTTGAGGGAACTATAACGTTAGGTAACTGGATGCAACCGTCACTAATGCTAACGTAGCTCCTCAGGGACTGAAGCTGTTATTTTTCTAATTTTGACAATCTAACCGGCGACAACGCATTAGTTAAGGTTTTAAAGGACTATGGCTGTCGGTAGTTGTTGTTTATTTTGTATAAATATGCAGAACTGGAATTTTATGGGTTATTGATGTTTGGACGATTAAGCTAATCTAGCTAATATGTGCTAACGTCAGTGTCCGTTTTTTCCACACTAACTGGCAGCTATACCACGTGATACCAGCGTCGTTATACTATTGGCTCACAAGCCTTGTGAGCCAATAATGATACTTTTCCTAAAGACCTTTCTAAAAGATCTGCGGATGTATTATTTTTTCAAAAATATTCGTCTACATAAAAATGTTATCAATATAACCTTTAAATTATATATTTTACCTTGTGCAATAATGTAAAAACATAAATATAACGTAAAACATTTTAGGAGGAGCTACGTGCTGGAACTATTTCTTGTTGAACAATCATCAGTGAGGTTGTCAGGTTTTGTCCCAACGTACCTGTACAGAAACTAACACCTGTGCTCGCCGACCGCACCTGGCGACCTGCACTATAGCCGGAGACACTGCTCAGATACAGTGTTGTTTCTCAAGAAATAGTTCTAGCACATAACTCCCCTTAAAAACACAAATTGTCCTTTTATCATTTCTGTTCTTGTATGGATTAAACAAAAGAAATACAACATGTTAATTAGATCTTTAGAGGTGTTGGTAAATATATCTTTGAACTTAGGACAGAGCCAGGCAAGCTGTTTCCCCCCTGCCTCCAGTCTTTATGCTAAGCTAAGCTAACCAAGTCAATCTGAACATCCCACTCTCAAAAAGAAAGCAAATAGGCATATTTCCCCTTGTTGTTCTGCATATAGATGCTGCCACTGGGACAGATCATAACTAAACACAAAATCCAGTACCATTGTTATGCAGATGACACACACATTTATGTCCCATTAAAAACCAGCGATGGCAGTTTTAATCATCTTCTATCCTGTCCGTCAGAAATTAAGTGCTGGATGTCCCAAAACCTTCTCCAGCTAAATGAAAATAAATCTGAACTAATTCTCTTCGGTCCCCAAAAGTCCATCGCCATTGTACAGAAACATCTTTAAATGTCAAACCCGCAGCCAGAAACCTGGGTGTGATATTTGACAGTGAACTTTCATTTGAATAGTAAATTACAAAATGTTGTTCGATCATGTTTTTATCAATTAAGGAGCATCTCAAAGATGATGCGTGTTCTCTCTCGACCTGACCTTGAGAAGGTCATTCATGCTTTTATTTCTTCTCGGTTTGATTATTGTCATTCATTGGATTCTGGTCTGAGCCAAAAAGCCATCTCGCCCTTCAGCTGGTACAAAACGCTGCCACTCGGCATTAAACAAGCACTAGAGGACACGACCATATCAGACCTGTTTTAGCTTCTCTTCACCGGTTACCGGTTAGTTTTAGAATTGATTTTAAGATTTTACTGATCACCTTTTAAAGCCCTTCATGGTTCAGCTCCTAGCTACATAGCTGAACTGCTGCTCCCCTGTAAGCCAGGGCGCAGCCTCAGGTCCTCGGGCAGGACTCTGCTGGCTGTTCCTCAGTCCTGGTTCAGGACTAAAGGTGATCGGGCTTTTGCAGTCAGGGCCCTCGGCTCTGAACTCCCTGCTCGAGGATCTGAGGCTGCTGAATCGGTGACTTCTGTTAAATCACTTCTCAAAACGTATATTTTCAAAAATGCCTTTTATTCTATACTCTGTTTTATTGCCAACATATATGTTTTATTATTAGTAATTTATATTTATTGCTGAGTGTTTTATTTTATAATGTTTTATTTAATTTCATTTACTTGTATTTGCCTCAGTCCTGAAATGTTTTAACCCTGATTCAACCATGTAAAGCACTTTGTCATTTTGATTTTGAAAAGTGCTTTATAAATAAAGTTTATTATTATTTATTTTCCTGTCGGCCGACTGACGTCGACACTGATCCTGTGTTCCTGGACTCTCGCTGGATAAAATAAAGGCTATTTTAATCATCAAGACACCTCCAGATCCCTCTTCGTCTTACCAGGGTAGTTCTGCATCATGACGGAGGGCATGCCTCTGTAGCCGGGGTGGCTGGGCTCGTAGCCGTGGCTGTAGGCATAAGGTCCGTGCATGTAGGGCATGTAGCTCTGATGCTGGGCCAGGGGGGAGGAGAACTGCACGTGGGGGGGACGTGCCTCCTTCCCTCCCCCCCGGTGCTCCTCTGGAGGCAGCTGAGTCCTGCCCTCCACCCCTTCCTTCACCTCCTCTTTCTGGAGGCTCTCCTTCGGCCGCGGCCTTTCCTCCTTCCCTTTCCTGTCGCGCTCCCTCTCCCTGTCGTCCTTCCACCTGTCCTCCTCCTGCGGTTTAGGAGCCTCTGAGTATTTGTTGGGGTAGACGTATGGCCACAAGCGCGAGTCCGGCTCCTGCAGAGAAGAAGAAATGTCAGTAAAGACAGCTGACAGTGGTGATATCTGAAGAAGATCTTTTAAACACAATAACAGCCAATGTCCTCTGGATCCAGCTGTGTAACATCTGCTGGAGACAGTCAGCTTCCATTCTAGCTGGTGAGGTAATGTCCGCCGCCTCCTCCAGATCGCAAACAGAGCCAGTGTCTCGTTTCACAAATGACTGTCACTCGCAAATTGCAGATGCATCTGTGAGACCCACAGTCCTCCTGCGTGCTAACGCACGGGTCGCAAGTACGTTCTTTATTTTGATTAGATAAACATGCCAAAATGAACACGAGAAAAAATTATCTGATGTCGCAAGCCGCAGCTTGCATGTTTGGGCCCAGAGCAGCTTGAGTCTCTGAAGCCTGAAATTCACTTGTGAATGTATATAAATGACTATATTTACTGGCAACTGACAGAAAATGAATGAGAGAGAGGCAGCGAAGCGAGACGGGGAGGGAGACAGTCTCAGTCTGCTGCTCTCTGTGATCACTGTTGAGGTGTTTTAATGCAGATAAATTCACCATATAGTTGTTATTTACATTCAGTGTCTGTTATATTTTTATTGAATTCATATCCAGTATTGAATCCACTTACCAAATCCTTTCAAATCCCTTACTGAAACTTATTAGGTTTACCGTTCAACATGTCAGCTACAGGCTAAAATAACTCAAACTCACCTTTTGTTACCTGAGAAGCAGAAACACGACAGTTTTTAATGCTGACGGCCTGAAAACGAGCCGAGCAGCAGAACATACGAAATGTTGATTAAATGTGTCTGACACACTGAATGAACTCTGCAGGCTTCTGAACTTCACCAGCTACTGACTGCAGAACACTGAAGCTCCTGATTCACAGCTAAGAGGTGTTGTGTGATGAATCAAAGTTTAACTGGGAGACTGTTAAAGGGACCTGAGGTGATCAGACCATAATTTCTCTGTAGAACTACAAAAAACACATGGTCCACTGGCGGTTGTACATTAATGTTACAGAGTGTCGCGTCTTTTCGCTCACAAACGATCTTTGTGTGAATACAGGCAGCAGCTGCAGAGAGCACATCAAGCAGAGAAACACACAAACTTTACTGAATTAACGTTAATTAGCTACAGCTGACTAACGTGCTGCCGCTGATGTCTGTTAGTTTAACCAGCGACAGTCGGATCAAAATGAGAAGCTGCTACCTGAACGTTTTCTATTGATCTTTGCTAATAAAAAAAAAGACTGCAGAGAGATAAAAGGTTTGATAAAGAGATTCATTAGCATCAGAGCTTAATCTGGGTAATAACATCCCCAACTACATGTTCCCAAGCTGCTGCAGCTGAGGAAAACATTTTGTGATCATGATATTTTACGATCACAACACTGACAGAATAAACTAAAACACAGGCTAATGGCGACAGCTGTGCTGCGAGATGGGCTGCACTGACATTTTAAAGAAGTGATCACAGAAAGCAGCATAAGGTCGTCATCAGGGCTCGAGACTAACGGCGTCCCGTCGTCGATAGCAAATTTGCTTGGGACGAACGGAGATCTTCCCCGGGACAAAAAGGGTTTTTGTATGTATAACTATCGCTTAGCAAATGACAAACTGAACCGAGTTCTGACTACAGCAGAGCGCGTCTTCTGATGCTGTTACTGTAGTTGCTATCACTGGCGAGACCTACGAAAAATATGATGATTCTGAAGAGTTCCCGCGGTACCGGCCCATCTGTCCCCTCAGTCTCAGAGGGTTGCTGGCAGGACCTCGCGCTGGTTACAGATGGAGCACATCATTTGACTGAAACAGTCTAGCTAGCTAACTTTAGCCAGGCGCTACCCTGGCTGTATAGTATATTATTTTTCCCCTGATAATGCTACGTTATGAACAACAAATCCATGTTGAAATCGGCAGGAGGAGAGCTAGTTAGCTGTCAGCAGCCGAGTCCGGCTAATGGAGCTAAACACTGGGTCCGCTCCATTACAGTGCGCCGCTTAACGGCGAGGGCCGGGAAAACTGTTCAAATGGAGTGTAATCTGTCAGCCAGCGGCAGCAACAATGTCGGCCTACAGGGCAAAAGCCATGGCAGATTTCCTAGTTGACAAATAGTAACGTTCACAATATGATTTTATGTTAGCCTGAATGACTTTCATCAGTTCCATGTGGTCGTGGTGACGTAAACGCTGCAGCTGTGTGTAAAGTGCGTCCTATTTAATTATTTTTTAATTCTGTTTATGACAGTTTACAGATAATCTTTCAGGTTGTGTTTTAAACCTATTTCTTTAAATTGAGCAAAATACATATAATTATTTATTTCCTCAACATTTTAATGGTGTCTTCATTATGCCACTAACACTAACTATAGATGATACTAACAAAGTAAAGAAGCAACATTTTGATTTTAGGACGGGTTACTTTCACGTCGGGACGGTTAAAATTGTTTTCCAGGACGGTGGTGAACTAAGTTACTCTGGAGCCCGGGTCGTCACAGTAAAAGTACAGCCACAAAGAATCTGTAATCACATCTATATGAGCTGCAAACGTGTTTTCAGAATGCTTACAAAACACAAAAAATGTGAGCAAAACAACTCTAAACTGTTAAAAATGTGGCTGCTGAAGCGCAGACGCTCTGATACTGAAACGTTTCCTGAGGACACTGAAACCGTGACAGAACCGCGACTGAGCCGGAGCACAGCCAGAACAGGACACAGCTGGATGCTGTGGGCATTCTGGGTAAAAATGCAGTTACCTGTCTGTACCACATGGCAGGCTCTACACCTGCTGGCCTCCCAGACTCCAGCCCTGGCTTGGCCTCCTCTTTCCCATGATGCCCTGCTTCACTCAGCTTCATCTTCAGCCCCTCAGGCTGGCTGGTGGGGGCCTTTTGGTCCTCTCCCTTCGCCATGATGACCGACTTGGCCTGTTCCGAAGCTGGTGGGGGCTCTTTGGGCTTGGTCGGGTTCAGTCCCCCCTTAGTGCCCAGGTCGGTGAGGCTGGGGGCTCTGGACAGGGTGGGGGGCACCGAGGCTTTCTGCTTCCACTCCTCTTTCCCACAAGCCTCCCGCTCTTTGCTCTCTGCCTTCTTGTCGGCCTGCCGCTGCCTCTCCTCGTACTGCTGGCGGTAGGCGGGGCTAGAGGCCAGCAGGTGAGCATGGTAGGCCTGGTCGGTGGAGTAGGAGTAGGGGGGGACGTAGTATTGGTTGTAGTAGAGAGGCTGGGTGTACATGTTGGAGCGCTGCTGGATGACTGACGGCTGCTGAGGCCCGGGCTCTGCCTTCCTCTCCTCCTGAGGCTCCACCTTCACTTTACCCTCCTCCCCCACCTCTGGCTGCTCCTCCTCCTTCTTCACCTTCACCTGAGCTCCTTCCACATGAGGCGGCACTGCAGGTGCTGCTCCCGGGCTGGGGTTGGGGTAGCTGGGAGAGTAGTAAGAGTCGTAGGTGGGGTAGTACGGTGATTCCTTACTGGGAGCCTGAGGGGGGAACAGTGCCTTCTTGGCCCCTTCACGAGGCCCCTGGTCAGGTTCAGTTTTGACCTTCACCCCCTCCGCCTTTCCCTCTCCATCCTCCCCGGCGTCAGAGATATCAGAGTAGGCGGGGCTGCTGGTTTTGACAGATGCGTTGTCGGCTCCATTTTGGTTGAGGTGAAGGGGGGGCGCGAGGCCGGCCTCCATCCTGCTGGCCACGCCGATGGAAGGGCTGGGCGCGTTGTCCGAGAAGCTGTACACCTTGTCGGCCTCAGCCTTGATGCTGGCCAGCCGGCTCTGGTGAGCTTCTGAGGAGCCGTTGAGCAAAGCATCATTCGCCTCCGAGTACGGGCTCTTCCCCTCCTCTGGCCTCCCCCCCTTACCCATCGCCTTCGGACTGTCCCCCTCCTTCACTCCCTCCCTCTTCTTCTTGTCCTTCTTCTTCTTGTCCTTGGCGAGGGTGGGGCTGGAGGCAGGGTCAGCCAGTGGAGGGGGTTTAGGTTGGATGTTCTTCAGCTGGGGGCTCTTGGGGATGGACTGTACCACTGATCCCAGAGCAGGGGAAGACGCCTGCAGGGAGTATGGGGACGGGGCAGCAGGGGCCACAGGGCGGGCCGGCTTCAAGCCTTTCTGGGTCAGTTTATCAGGCTTGCCCCCGGCTGCCATCTTCTTGGCCTTTCTGTCGTCCATCCCGTCGTTGCTGGCCTCGTCTGTCAAACACGCCCCCTCCTCGCCGCCATCTGTCACCTCAGGCTCAGCCTCGCCTGCCTTCTTCTTACCCTTTGAGGTCAGCTTCCCCGGTGAGGGGGACGGGGCGTCAAAGACCCGTCCTTTCGGTGTAGTGGAGCGGGCGGGGGAGATGGCGGCACCATTGCAGGAGGCGGGGTCCGGGTGGAGGGCGGGGTCATCCCCATATTCACTGTCTCCATCCTGGTCCAATCGGACGTCGTGGTCGTTATGGGCTCGGGCCTGGTGGTACTTCAGCCCGTTAATGTGCTTGTACTTCTTGTTGCAGTTGGGGTGAGGGCAGTCGATAAGTACAGGGGAGGGGCAGGTCCGGTCCATCTGTGGAGGGGGGAGGGGGTCCGATTTGCCTCCAGGAAGGGGGAGCGCAGCGCCAGTAGAGTTGGTTCTCATTCTCTTTGAAGCCTTGGTGTCCTCTGAGCTGGAGGTGGGCTCCATGTCAGAGGCAGGTTTGGTCTTCCTCTTGGCGGAGGATGGGCTGGCCTTGGCGTCCTCGGCGCCACCGGCCGTCTGGCTGCCCCTCCGACCTTTGCTGTTTGCAGCAGCGCCACGTGTCTTGCTGCTGCCGCTGCCTTTGTTGTCTGAGGAGTTGCTGTTGTCATTCAACGGCGTGTTGCTGCTGGGACGCATCCTCTTTCCCCGACCACGACCGCTCCGCATTTCCACGTCACTGGTGGGAGACTCACAGAACCTGAAAACACACACAAAGTTAGTTAGCAACAAACCTGGTTTAGTTCATTCAGACACGCTGAACAGAGCCACCTTTCTTCACCTGCACAAAAGGTATCTGAAACTAAGGTAGCTAGCCTTTAATACTTTTACTGCCATTAAGCCCAAGCAGGCAATGTTGTAAAACCATGAGCAATATGGCAATATTGGATTTACAGCTTTGGTATCAATGCAATTAGGTACTTGTAGGCATTTATTTCACTGGATTATCTTACAACAGACCCTCGCGTACATTATTAACTGTACAGGCGTATACTGGAGGTCATTTCGAACCTGTTCAAAGATACAAATATTTGGGGAAAATATCTGGAGAATCACACAGCATATTCTTGGGCTGCAGATCCCCTTGACATTGAGTCACTCTGTTCGGGCGATCTGCCAGAAGGAATAATAGGAAATGACAGATACCTCCTGAAAATATTTACTGCAGCAGCAGCAAAAAAATAAAAGCAATCACTCGTAAATGGTTACAGGCCGATCCACCTACAGAAGATAAGTGGCTTGAAATTATCACAGAGATTCATGAGATTGAGAAATGATTTATACATCGCAAGATGGACTAAATATATGATATAGTTGTTGGAATAAGGCACGTGCTTTGCAGTTCATTCACCTCTTATTTGCTGTCTGCTTTTTCAGTCATGGATAATTATTTGCAAATTATGTAGAGCTGCATAAAGACCCGCTGTCCATAATCCATAATCTGTGGATGTCATATGTCATGTATGTTTACAATCTATTTATAATTTTGTCATCCTGATTGTCCATTTCACTATGTTGGTCTATTCTGCTGTCTGATTTATGTATGCATTACTTTTTATGTACATATATGTAAGTTAATTCAGTGTGCGTACCTTGGAGGGGCCCAGTCATGTCTTGTGCAGTCCAGCAGGGTTCCAACGTACGTCTTGTTCCTCCAGGTGACGTTCACAACCAGCATGCCTGGAGACAAACACACACACAGACAGACAGACAGTTAAACTAAACATGTACATTTACTGAACAAACACATTCAGTAACTGAAACCCACAGAACGTGTTACTGCAGCAGGAAACATGCGAGACGTGAGATGAGATGTCCCTCCCTGCCGCGAAGCAGATGTTGAATGGTTTCGTACCAACATCGCACGCAGCAGGTTTCTGAGGTCGAGTCACATCAGTGATTCAGTAAGAGTGAGACTGATTGCAGAGAGAAACTGAGTATTTTAGCAGAACTTTCCACTAACAGGAGCAGATCAAAGTGTCCAGCAGCAGAAACAGCTCAGTGTGCAGCTGATGTGTGAACAGCTTCCTGTCTGAGAGAGCAGAGGTCTGTCACCTCCACTTTATCTCTCCAACACCTGCCACAGGTGGCTCAGCGTGCACAAGTGTGTGTGTGCGTGTGTGTGTATGTACATACACACACACACACACACACACACACACACACACACTACAGGTACACTTGGTTGCTCATGTAACTACCTGTTGTGTTCCAAATAAAAATATTTAAAACAAACTAAAACAAATAATTTGGCCTGAATGGGCTTGAGTCTACATTACCTACACAATTTTAAACAGTATTCAATTATTAGCCAAGAGTTCAGTTCAGCAGACCTCAAACGAGGATTGAAGTCTGTGAACTGATCTCATACTCGTGGATCTGGGACTTCCACTCTTAGCTTATTAACTGTTTTATAGCTGCAAATATAATAGAAACACAGACAGACTTTGTTCCAAAATCCATGTGATGTATCCCGGGTTAGCCTCAGGATGGGTTTTAGTCCGTCTTTAGACTGTTAATCTCACCGTCCTCAGTCTCCTGCCACACGATGCCCTCCAGGTTGACGCTGGTGCCTGGCTCACAGGGTCCCAGGCACTCCGGCTCGGTTGCCAGCGCAGCGTCCGCAGTGTTCACCGCTACTGAGCGCGTGCGAACCATGATCTGCTCGCAGGGAGACGAGATGTCGCTGTTGGCGACGGGAGCGAGGAGGTGGAGAGGAGGAGGAGCAGGGGTGGAGACCGGAGACTCCATCTGGAGGAGGGAGACAGAGACGAGAGCAGAGGGGTGAGAGACCTGTTCTGACTGACTTCTGGTTTGATTTGATTAAACAAACTGGAAAACACTTGAACAGAGGCTCAGAGGGCAACATGTCCACCCACAGTTAACAACAGACCAGAATGCAAAGCAGCTACAACACAGGTTGCTGTTTGAATGACAGCTCACTTCTCACTTATAAAACAGTGCTCTGCTATGTCCGTTATTACGCCGACACCGCTGATGTATTCACAAATCAAACAAAGTGTGGTAGACTCAGATTCGCTGGCCAATCGCGGCAGAGCAACAAAAAAAATCCCCCGAAGCTCAGAAAGAATTTACCCCACAGGTCGGCGTTATAATGTTGACAGGACACCTCAAACTGCAAATAAGTGCAATTACTGCTCTTTGTATAGGGAGGGTTTAAAGTATGAACACAGTCTTGCCCTGCATAGAGCCGCCCATTTCACCATGGCCTGCCACACAAACAAACAATGAGACTTTCATTATGAAATGCTGAATCGACTAATAAAGCCGGGCAAGTGGCGGATGAGTGGACAAACAGCACTGTTGTCACAGATATTGGTGATGTGCTGCTTGACAACAAGTGTTTTTCACCGATGTATTACCACACGTGAAGACACGTCAAAACCATTCAGCCGGAATTTATTAAAAACGCGATTAATGCGGAAAAGTGTAGCTGACGAGAGCCGCAGGAGTTATGTTCTTTGTTACAGGAGCTACAATCGATGTTTTTATATGAACCATGGACCAAATGACTGTGTGTAACGAGAAAGGTGTCACTCGTGGAGCGAGATCAGCGGACACTGCAGTTCCCCGTCAGCTCTACAGCATCTTTCAACTTAATAGTTTTGGTTTTACGGCCCGTAACGTTACTCTTTGGTTCACTGTCATCAACCTCATTTCCAGCAGCAGCAGCAGCAGGCAGCTGTTCTCTGATGAAGCCGCTGAACTCGAGCCGCTCAGCAGCAAACAGCAGGCAGACGCAGCCAGAGAGCAGCTGCTGAACATAGCGGAGCATCTAGCTGCTAAAGAGCCAGATGTTTCCCTCAGCAGCTGCTGAACATAGCGGAGCATCTAGCAGCTAAAGAGCCAGATGTTTCCCTCAGCAGCTGCTGAACATAGCGGAGCATCTAGCAGCTAAAGAGCCAGATGTTTCCCTCAGCAGCTGCTGAACATAGCGGATCATCTAGCAGCTAAAGAGCCAGATGTTTCACTCAGCAGCTGCTGAACATAGCGGAGCATCTAGCGGCTAAAGAGCCAGATGTTTCCCTCAGCAGCTGCTGAACAGCGGAGCATCTAGCAGCTAAAGAGCCAGATGTTTCTCAGCAGCTGCTGAACATAGCGGAGCATCTAGCAGCTAAAGAGCCAGATGTTTCCTCAGCAGCTGCTGAACATAGCGGAGCATCTAGCAGCTAAAGAGCCAGATGTTTCAGCAGCTGCTGAACATAGCGGAGCATCTAGCAGCTAAAGAGCCAGATGTTTCCCTCAGCAGCTGCTGAACATAGCGGAGCATCTAGCAGCTAAAGAGCCAGATGTTTCCCTCAGCAGCTGCTGAACATAGCGGAGCATCTAGCAGCTAAAGAGCCAGATGTTTCAGCAGCTGCTGAACATAGCGGAGCATCTAGCAGCTAAAGAGCCAGATGTTTCAGCAGCTGCTGAACATAGCGGAGCATCTAGCAGCTAAAGAGCCAGATGTTTCAGCAGCTGCTGAACATAGCGGAGCATCTAGCAGCTAAAGAGCCAGATGTTTCCCTCAGCAGCTGCTGAACATAGCGGAGCATCTAGCTGCTAAAGAGCCAGATGTTTCCAGCAGCTGCTGAACATAGCGGAGCATCTAGCAGCTAAAGAGCCAGATGTTTCCCTCAGCAGCTGCTGAACATAGCGGAGCATCTAGCAGCTAAAGAGCCAGATGTTTCTCAGCAGCTGCTGAACATAGCGGAGCATCTAGCAGCTAAAGAGCCAGATGTTTCAGCAGCTGCTGAACATAGCGGAGCATCTAGCAGCTAAAGAGCCAGATGTTTCCCTCAGCAGCTGCTGAACATAGCGGAGCATCTAGCAGCTAAAGAGCCAGATGTTTCAGCAGCTGCTGAACATAGCGGAGCATCTAGCTGCTAAAGAGCCAGATGTTTCAGCAGCTGCTGAACATAGCGGAGCATCTAGCAGCTAAAGAGCCAGATGTTTCCCTCAGCAGCTGCTGAACATAGCGGAGCATCTAGCTGCTAAAGAGCCAGATGTTTCCCTCAGCAGTTGCTGAACATAGCGGAGCATCTAGCTGCTAAAGAGCCAGATGTTTCCCTCAGCAGCTGCTGAACATAGCGGAGCATCTAGCAGCTAAAGAGCCAGATGTTTCCCTCAGCAGCTGCTGAACATAGCGGAGCATCTAGCGGCTAAAGAGCCAGATGTTTCCCTCAGCAGCTGCTGAACATAGCGGAGCATCTAGCAGCTAAAGAGCCAGATGTTTCCCTCAGCAGCTGCTGAACATAGCGGAGCATCTAGCAGCTAAAGAGCCAGATGTTTCCCTCAGCAGCTGCTGGAGACCAAACACAGAGCTGACAGAGAGAAGACCGGACTGACGTCCATCAGGAGACACAGACACGCCTCCTGATGAAGAGTCATGTCGCTGTTTGCTAACAAGTTCACCAAATCAACTTTATAAAAAAGGTGCTAATATATATGATAATACATAAAATATCAATTATTTCTTGCAGTGGCAAATTACAGCAGGGGGTTTTAAACAAACAGCCTTCCAGCCTGACGGATCCTTCTTCATCACAGATGACCTTCCCTCTTCGTCAGAGCCTAGAAAAGCCCGTTGTGCGTGACATCATCTTGGTGTAAAGCGTACGGGATGAGGTGGGCTGAATCTAATGCTCATGTGCAGCGGGCCACACAATATGGCAGACAACCGGGGAAAGCAAATGTATTGGGTGCGGTGTCATCTGAATGAATGAATGGGCGCCATCACGGAACATATTCCCATAATACATTCACGACCTACACAAATACCCCACAGCTCAGCGTAGTGCAGTGCCTTCTCTTGATGCTGTCAAAAGCATTCTGGGAAATGTGGGACAACTTAAGATGAAGAATATATAGCAGTTTGAGTGACAGTGGGTCCATTTAAAAAGCATATTTCTACATTTGATCAGTTCCAGAGAGGGACAAAGGAGGACAAATAAAACAGGGATGAGGAGACTCCGTGCAGTTCTTTTCATTTTAAAACAGATATATTTCCAGTATTTTTATTGTAAATTTCTCTTTTTTGTCTTTTCTTTTCTCTTACTATGTTTGTTGTGACCGTTACGCACCAAAATACCAAAAGCAAATTCCTGTTTCTGAGGAGGAGGGAGGAAGAGGGAGAGAGATCAGTGAAAGGAGAGGAAGAGGAGAAAAGAGGACAAAGACGAAGCGTAGGAGGAGGATGAAGGGACGACCCTGTAATTATCATCAGGTGGGAGGCAGAGCAGGGAGCACTGGGAAGGTATCGGCCGTCACCATGGAAACGCTCCCAAACCGCCTCCTCGCCAGGAGACGGGAAGAGATCTGAGAGCAGCTGGACAGACAGTCCCGTCGACCTTCATCCTGCCAGGTCAAACGCCAGAACTGTCTCGCCGCATCGTTTAGCCCTGGAGGTGACAGCAGCTCCAGTCACCGAGGATCAATTCATCCGTCACTCGAGCGCATCTGCTACTTTCTTTTTTAAACGTATTTTAAATCCCAGACGACCATTTTTTGAAGCGTGCTGCGAGTTTTAGGGCGATTGCTACCACATGGTTCAGTTTGTTTCAGTGCAACTAACAGAGACTGGAGAACTGGGTAATTCATCACGCTGAACATTTCGTCACCTCAGGGTTTCCCACAGAAAACTGGCTAGTGAAGGTGATGCATTCAAGGACGTTCTGACATGCGAGAACTGATCATTATCTGTAGAAAATCACGGCTCTGAGAAGTTTCGCTGTTGGAACATCGAATTCTGATAATAAGCAGATTTGGATGTAATGAAATGATCCGGGGAATTTGGTTGTTTCTTGTATTAAAAAAAAAAGTCACAGTTTGACTTTGAAATCAACACGTGAGTTTCAAACCAGTCCGTCCTCGTAACTGCAGGACAACGTAACAAAAAAACGTTAAAGACTGTTCACTGCGATGGATTATCTATCGCAAACAAATCTCTACGAGTTTCTTTTCGTGGCATGAAATGAACTGACAACAACGAGCGCCTTGAAGCTAACAGTCAGCGGTAATGTAATGTTTAGCAAAGTTGGAGTTAATTGGCTGAAACATGCAAAGCCACCAGCTTGTTCCTTTAAGCTCATCAGTACTATGGACGGATATTACCAATACAAAATCAATCTTTTTGGGATATATCATTGCTTTTCTACTTAACGAAAAATCCAAACTTTGCCTGAATGAAATACGGTGTAAAATTAGCCAAACTTTAGATTTCTTAAATCAGAAACTATCTGAACATAAAATAAAAGATTACAAATCTGACCAGATATTTGATTCCAGCTCCGGTACGTTTTTGTTTTTTGACAGTAGGTTGCTACTTAAAAAATCTTGAGGTTCGACACTCAGCACCGCTGCTGCCTGAAAGTAAGGCCGCAACTAATGCTGTTCTTTACTGATTATTCTATTGAATTTTTTTTTTTAGATTAATCGAATAATTAAGTAGAAAAAAAAGTGACAAATATCCATCAGACAGAGTGACTTTTTCACGTTGTTTCTTTGTCTAAACCCCGAAGAGATTCAGTAACAGAGAAAAGCAGCACGTGTTACTTTTAGGATTGTTTGCTTTATCGCTGTATTAAATGATATATTGATTAAATGTTCAGGGCTAAATCAGACTGTTCTCAGTCCTGTTGGGGCAAATCAGAAATGCAGATTCGACACATTTATCAATTATAAAATGTGATGTTAATTAATCTGGGAAGTCAGGATCATCTCTGGCTATAACTGGTGTGTACGAGGCCAACCTGATTTACCGAAGCCCTAGTCTGGTGTCGTCACACAACACTAGAGCTAAAATTATCATCAACCGCTCAACTGACAGACATTTAAAATGACTGATTAATCATTTTAAGTATTTATTAAATAAAATGCCAAATATTTGTAGGTTCCAGCTGAACGGCTTTCAGGCAAAATAAGCAATTTGAAGAAGGCGTTTAACCTTATTCTGTAACATTTTCTGGCTATAACCACCGGCTGCAGGCGAGAACACAGCGTGCGACGATCCCTCCACAGACCCTCAGCAACCACCTGATGCTGTGGGGACTCTGCCACGCCTCCTGCTACCTGAGCAACCCCAACCAGGAAGTTACAATAAAAATAAAACTCAACCTCCAGTTAAGACTCATCTAGACACTTCCTGCATCTTACCTGTCGGTCTGGTCAGACAGGTAAGCGAGACACAGCTGCGTCAGCATCCAAACATTTCCTCTCGAGTGACAGAGGGAGGGGGAGAAGGGACAAAGAGAGACAAAGAGATCTCGGGAGGAGTGGTAACACCTGAGCAGCGGCTGACAGCCAGCAGCAGACGCCCGAGGCAGCGCTGTCCTGGGAGTTGAAAGCAGGCTTCGTTTGCAGCAACACACAGGCAGGAAAAACCACAATCACATACTGTTTACCAGCCAATCAGCCGTGATGGTTTTATTTAGGGCGCCAACTCGATGTTTTCATCAGAAATTAAATTTTCTGACAGACAGACATTCAATTTATAACGATATAGAGCGGCAACTAGCATTTATTTATCATTTAAAGGGCGGGTTGGTAACACTTTAATTCACCCGCTTAGCATTTATAAGCAGTATATAAACACTTAATAAATGGTTATAACAGACTAGAATGTAGTTGTAAGCAGATACAAGTATTTACTAATGTATCGGTCAACAACTATAACTTCTCCTGTGGGTGAGCACCCGTAAGTATCTACACGTAAACGGATTTTTTTTTTTTAAACATACATTTCCCCACTCCGTTAAAAAATTTAAAATAAAATAAAATCCTGCCTACACGACCTTCGTTTTACAAAATATCTCCGTCCACACGAGAACGCAAAAAAACGAGTCCAAATGCTCAAACAGGCATGCCAAAAGTCTCCGTCCACGATACGTCGAATGCCAGAGAATAACAGACTGAGCTTATTTTCCTTTGCTTAGCAGTAGTAACTTAAAAACACAAACAATAGTAGCTAGTTATTTATTTATTTATTTATTGGTATTTGACACCTACTTTTAGTTAAGTTGTAAACTTGTAATTAGCAGTGCTACCAAAATGAATGAGAATATATTAAAACCCAGTTGAAATAATAATAATAAAACATTTCTTTATAGGAGAAGTTAAAAGTTGTGACAAATACTGTACACGGTGGCGTGGGGGTTGAGTGTTACCGGTTATAATCCATAGAACTTTCTGAGGACAGTTTTCATAGAAACTATGAGCAGCAGAAAACGGGCCTTTGAAAACTGTTCCCAGTGATTATCCAGAGTAACCGGACAGTTTTTTGACATAAGTAGAGGGACATTAAATTACAAACAACCACAAAATGTCAACGATGGCACAGTTAAGACTTGCGATGCTTGATGTAAAGGAAGTAAAAACCCATGTGTCCAGCTGACGTCACATTACCAGCAAACGCCAATATGTTCACGCTTTGAACACTGCAAACTCATTTTCATTCAACTACATTGTATTGGGGTGAAAGGAAATGCATCCTTGTGCGTCCTCTGGGTTTGATTTTCTGCCAAAATACGGCAGCATGTGAATGCAACGCTGTTTAGCGGTTGACTTGGAAATCCCAGATATTTGGCAAACAGGTGGTTCTGGTCATGAACCGAAAACCATCTAATGGCGTGAGAACAGAAGGAACAGGATCGTCACTTGAGCCGAGAGCTGGCAGTAGGTGTCGCTTTTTGAACTAAGTTGCTGGCAGTGAAATTATTATTATTATTTCCTTTGTTTAGGTAAATGCGTGTTTACCTGGTTTTACAGGCTGTGACACATCGCAGGAAACCTTCTTCCTCCCTGCAGACGATCTGACAGCAGACCTGGGGAACATGATGAAGACTGCCAGGCGTTGGGCGTACTTACTTACTGGTTTACCCGCTGGTTAAAGAGGGCGTTGCCGTGGTAACAAGAGAAATCAGCCTCCCGGCGCCTATCCTTCTCCTCTTTAAGAATAAAAAAACATGGCCGGCTGGAACGCTGGGAAAGCCCCTGAACAGCAGGAAACCCACCAACCAACTCTCCCTCACTCACCCTCTACCTCCTCTCACCGGGGGGGGGGAGGTCTGTTTCATATCTCCGCTATTGGCTGCAGAGTTTTAACCAACAGACACACTCACAGCTCCTCCTCCTCTCCATTCAGTCAGAGGGGTATTCATTACAACAACAAGCCACATGCCTTTCGAGGTCACTCGCTCGCTGAGAGAGAGAGCGAGATTAGTGATACTGATCGGCACTTCAGAAAGGCTCGGCCTCAGACGCAGGCAGAGAGCTGATGCTGTTTAATGTGTCACTTAACGGAGAAGTGAAGTGGGCGAGGTTTATTCGAGGCAGCCACACTTCAAGAGATAAAAGTCCTTTTCATTTTCTTCCCTTAGACCGTTTGGAGCGACCGTTCAAGGCTGTTCAAGCACTTCTAACACTTCATCAGGACGAACAGTGACACACTGTTCTGAAATAATTATGGTGCACTGAAAAACGCTGTCAAAAGTACAAGACTGTGCAATAGGTTTCGGGGAGACATTAACTACAAGTCCAGGTAAATGCACTGCAGTAAGAAACATCCAATCAGCTTGGAGGAGGACCAGTCTTCAGCTGATGACCGCTCCTGATTGGTCAAAAGACTGACAAGCACCTGCATCATTCGTTCATTCAGACGCAGCTCTTTCTAATGTTCCTACTGTTAAAAACTACTTTTTTGACTAGCCACCCACTCACGACAATTTCATAAGCCCTGCATGACTTTGTTGCGGTTCACACTCTGAACTCTAGTTAGACCCAGCCAGAAAAAAATTATACTTGATTCTTGATTCACAATTTTAAATAGATTTTTCCTCCAATGCAAAAAGACATGACTGAAACATTTCCATATTTTAGGTTGTTGTCTTTAATTATGCCTATTTAAAAAACGGCCTGGACTGTCACTACCAGATCCAGCGCATCCGAAGCATACACATGCTAATCAGTTTAGAGCCGCAGCTAACGATTATTTTTATTATCGGATAATGCAGATTCTCCTAACAATTAACCGATTATTCGTTTAGTCTATAAAATGTAAATGAACAGAGAAAAATGCCCACGGTGACGTCTTGAAGTGCTGGTTTTATCTGATTAACAGACCCAAAGATATTCCACTTACAATGATATTAAACAGAGAAAAGAAGCTGCAACAGTGAACATCTGGCATCTTGATAAAGACCTAAACAATTAAGAAACTGTCGAATTTGTTGAGGATTAATTGCAAGTTGTAATTAACCATTGTGTCACTTTGCACAATGTGTCAGTATTTTGAGGAAGATGTTGCCAAGTTTGCGAGTTTCCCCATCAACCCACCTGTGATGACGTGACTATTTCAAGCATCATCACTGCAGAGACATTTTATTGCTGTAGTCATCTCAATTCTAGTTACAGAGAACTGGGAAGCCAGGAAACACCTGCAATCAACTGCTGTCCACTGTGCACTCGCCATGCATGCAACTAAATTACTAAACAACCTCACTTTTCCTTTTTTCCGACCATCCTGCCCAAATCCCGCCTTACAGGCATCACACTGAGTATCCGACAACTCGTAAAAACTACAGGGGAAGTCGGGTTACAGGAAACCGTGCGATACTTTTATCTGGTTGTTCAGGGTAAGCACATTATTTGTGTGCATGTCAAATGAATGTACAACTCAGCAGAGAAAGAGAGACCTTGAAGATAAGTGGACCACACATGGCCGTCCCCCGTCAACACATTCTTCTCCTATCAGGAGTCATCCTGGACACGTGTCCAGGGCGCCACGTCAGGAATGTTTCATGCACACACATGTTGAAGGCCATGTTGAGGAGGCCTTCAGAGCGAAGAAGGTGATGATAAGGACAAGGCCTCAACATGCCCCAAAAATCCCTCAAGGCCCTTAAAATTCCTTAAAACACACCCTAAAACCCATCAAACACCCAAGTAACTTCCTCATGGACCTCTCTCCAAAACACATTCACAATACCCCCCCCCTCAATGACCCTTGAAAACCCCTCAAGGACTACTTTTCTTCATGTTCCTCCTCCTCCTCCACTCAGGCGGCCCTCGCTGCTCTCAGACAAACTCAGAGGAATGTTAGAAATGAACAACAGGTTAGCAGTTATTTCTCCACGGGACGCCGAGACACTGGAATAACATCTGGGATGAAGGGAGGGAGAGACCTGGAGAGAACAAAGTGATCCCTCTCTCTCTTTGGATGGGGGCCCAGGACTCCAACTCCTAGAGTGACGATGTGGTCTGAGAGAGAAAGAAGAAATCTAGAGGTTTCACAAGGCTACATTTCACTATAAAAACCTTTTCAAAAGAGTAACTAAACCCCCAAACCATGTTTTTTCAGCTGAAAACCGATGAATATGGGTATTTAGAAGTGTTGTTGATGGATTTGGGTCCAAATCTTGACATTTTAGTGCCAAGTATTTGAATTCTACGTATTGTGTTATAAATATGCAGAGCGACTGCCTCTACTGGTTGAAACCCAGCTACTGCAACTGAATTTTGCTATTGGCCGATCTGGTGGCAGGTGGCGAATACGGTGGCAGCTTACAAGATAGAGATCAGATTAGATACAACACAGGTACCCACTCCGTAGCTCTCTCAAAGGGGCCATGAAGGTGCTTCTCGGGACTGTCGAAGCTCCGGCAGACTCCCGGTCCTTCCAGCGGACAAAAGGAGTCTTGACAGTAGCTTCTCGGGACTGACCACCACCTCTACGTAGCTGTCCATGCTGCGCTGAGCTCTCCTCCGTGCCCCCGGATCCTCAGCGTCATACGCCACGTAGCCACGCCTCCTCTGTTGCACTTTGTAAATATGCTGGGAGGAAGTGTTCTAGCCAAATTTGAGGGTGTAGTTACCCTTTAACGGAGCCTGGGATGGAATTTAAGACCGATTCAGAAACCAGAATGAACGAACAAGGAGGGCAAACAGCTGTCGTGTTCATGATCAGCTCCGAAGCTTGTTAACTTGAAGACTCATCATCCGATCAGACAGGAGACTGAGTCGGTTGTGGTCTTTAGGAGTTAAATTGTAAAACGACAATTTCACCTAAGCCAGCTAAGCTGCACTGTTTTGACTGGGCCTGAACGCCCCGCTGTGAAGCTAGCGCTAATGGGAGAGTGGACTTCCTGTGAGGGGGCGTAACTCACCTGGTCCTTACCGCAGTGGCCCAGGTTCAAATCCAGCCCACGGCCCTTTGATGCATGTCAAACCCTCTCTCTCTCTCCCACCCTTTCCTGTCTATCTAAATAAAGGCAAAAAAGCCCCCAAAACTAATAAAATAAATTATATAAGCGTGGCTTCGGCTGCATTCACACAAAATCCGACAAGCGGCTGTGTGGAGGTGTGGCCGTGTTTATTCGTGCTTTAGAACGTAACTGCTGTGAAACAATCAGAAAATAACGTTTTATTTCTCTGATTCACCGCTTTGTTCTTGCTAACGCCGCTCCCTCTCTTCATTCACTCTCTAGCTCACTCGACCACCGGTGCGCTCTCTCTCTTTCCGCATGGGGCCAACTTTTAAAATCGTGTGTTTAAAACAACAACAACAACAACCGACAAATCCCCCTCATTCTGCCTTTAAAGATGAACTAATTTAATCTGATGAATCACTTTATTCAAACTATTTTATTTTTTAAGGCTGATGACATAAAATGTGACGACATTGGACATTCGAAGCTTAAGTCGAAAAACTCAATAGAAGCGTGGAATGTAAAAAATGACATTCGGTCCCTACATGTTTGCTTATTAAATAGTCAGAAATAACATTTCTTTCAAATAAAGTAACAGACTCGCTGCCTCTACCGGTCATGCTTACTGTCGTGTGCAGTCGCCCCCGAAGGCCCATTCTGAGCCCGGAAAACCCCCGACGCTCTGTTCAACACGCTTCCAACACTGGCTGCAGAGCCGAGGTGTCAAGGGGCCCGTTAGCTTCTCGAGATGCTTTAATTCACTTTTTCAGTGAATGCACTTTCCCCTCGGCCCACCCGTCTTCTTCTACTTCTGTTTCCCAGAAAGCATTTGGAGAACCCCCAGAGAGCGGAGCGTGAGCCACTTCTTCATACTTTTATACCTTCCAGACTGGAGTTTACAGTATTTGGCTGGTATTAAACGGCCGCTTTAGCAGAAGAAAAGTGAAACTGCAGTGGAAAGAAATAATTCAGGATATTGTCAGCATTGCAAAAATATATACTGAGCTGTAAAAAACAACAAGGCTGAACTAAATCAAACGTGAGGAGAACTGTGCGCATACACAAGTAAATCCTCCTTCGTGAAGGTCATAATGCTCAGTTTGGTTGAAGCTGTTTTAGAGACGTGTTGATTCAACTGTATGACTTTTGCATTTTGGAGGATGTCGCTTGTGCTGCTGTTGAACTGTATTGCATTATACAAAGAGGGGTTTCTGTGTTTTAGCCTCCCCTCGCTGATATACACGGGGTGGACAAAATAATAGAGACGCCTTGTCAGTGTCACACGATGCAATTCAACAGAGGCCACCAAGCACCGCTAAAAATGTAAGGAATCCTTATCAAAACTTTTTGTAATGTGTTTACATTAAAAGGTCCAGTGTGGAGGATTTAGTGGCATCCAGTGGTGAAATTGATTTGAATCTCGCTCGCCTCACCCTCCGAAGCGAGTAGGAGAAACTACGGTGGCCGTGAAACTTGCGAAAAACATGAAAGGCCCTATGTAGCGCCCGTGGAAGGGGACCCGCTCCCTCTGTAGATGTAAAGAGCTCATTCTAAGGTAACGAAAACACAGCGGTTCTTATTTTCAGGTGATTAAACACTAACGAAAACATACTTAAAATAAATATATTCCATTTCTGCCAACAGCGCCTCCTAAATGTTTCACACTGGACCTTTAAAAAATGAAAAGACTGATATTGATATATCAGATCAAACATCAATATGGTGTTGGACTCAAAAACCGTTAGGCTCTAATCAAAGACTTGGACATTAAATATCTCAGTATTGACAATATCACAACATTGTTGGGGATCGCGATTGCTTTTGAGAAATATTTACATGAGAATTGCAAGAAAATGTTTTAAATAATCATTAGTAATAATGTTGATTTCACTCAGCAGCAACAGTCAGATAAGATTAGAAAACTGTAAAGCAGCTTTGTAGACTAGTAAAGACGTACAGCTTTATCACAATATTAAGAAGACCAAAACACAGATCACATCACGATATTGATATTTTATCAATATATTGCCAAGCTCTGGCCGGTTCACATTTTCATTTGATCTGTTCAAGTCGCTACTAACTGACACTTCCTTGCTAAACATTAGTTTAAAATGGCAGCTCTAAAAAGTCACACGGATTCTGAGTAACTATCACCAAAACCTGACGTTAATTGCTGTTTTAGATAATTGACGATTTTTCCTTTTCAAACACGAATGGAGCGGCTGGAAATATCCAGGTGTGACGTCTGTTCACAGGAAGAACACCCCACCCCCATCTGTCTCTGTGTAATCTTTCCTGTCCGTCTTCACTGTAAACTGTGGAAAAGGAGTGAAGCGTTCGCTTCCTATTGGACAGTCTTTACTCTGTGTTTAGTCTGAGTTTTCGTCCACGTGGTGTCATCTGTTTCCGCCTGTGGCGTTGAAATAGACTCACGGTGTCTCCTGTCCGGGGTGATTCGGCCGCAGTGGTTCGAACAGAAAGTGGCTCTTGGAAATGTCAAGCAGCAACACTGAACTCTGAGACATTTCTATTGTGAAATTTAAACCAGCAGTCAGCTGAGAGCAGCTTGGTCTGTGTCAAATTAAGATGCTGTAACATTTTGCCTCAGTTATGTTTCACAGATCAAATTTATCAACCGAAGACACTTGGGAGCAGCAATTTCATGGTGGTGCTTTGTTTAACCTGAAATTTACAGTCTGTTTAATCATGAATGAACAGCACATATTATCTTTTAATCAACAGCCCGTTTAACCTTGAATCAACAGCCTGTTTAACCTTGAATCAACAGGCCGTTTAACCTTGGATCAACAGCCCGTTTAACCTTGGATCAACAGCTCGTTTAACCTTGAATCAACAGCTCGTTTAACCTTGTATCAACAACCTGTTTAACCTTGAATCAACAGCCTGTTTAACCTTGAATCAACAGGCCGTTTAACCTTGAATCAACAGCTCGTTTAACCTGTTTAACCTTGACTTAAATCTTGAATCAACAGCCCGTTTAACCTTGAATCAACAGCCAGTTTAACCTTGGATCAACAGCTCGTTTAACCTTGGATCAACAGCTCGCTTAACCTGTTTAACCTTGACTTAAATCTTGAATCAACAGCCCGTTTAACCTTGTATCAACAGCCTGTTTAACCTTGTATCAACAACCTGTTTAACCTTGTATCAACAACCTGTTTAACCTTGAATCAACAGCCTGTTTAACCTTGAATCAACAGGCCGTTTAACCTTGAATCAACAGCTCGCTTAACCTGTTTAACCTTGACTTAAATCTTGAATCAACAGCCTGTTTAACCTTGAATCAACAGCCAGTTTAACCTTGGATCAACAGCTCGTTTAACCTTGGATCAACAGCTCGTTTAACCTGTTTAACCTTGACTTAAATCTTGAATCAACAGCTTGTTTAACCTTGTATCAACAGCCTGTTTAACCTTGTATCAACAACCTGTTTAACCTTGTATCAACAACCTGTTTAACCTTGAATCAACAGCCTGTTTAACCTTGAATCAACAGGCCGTTTAACCTTGGATCAACAGCTCGTTTAACCTTGAATCAACAGCTCGTTTAACCTTGTATCAACAACCTGTTTAACCTTGAATCAACAGCCTGTTTAACCTTGAATCAACAGGCCGTTTAACCTTGAATCAACAGCTCGTTTAACCTGTTTAACCTTGACTTAAATCTTGAATCAACAGCCAGTTTAACCTTGAATCAACAGCCAGTTTAACCTTGGATCAACAGCTCGTTTAACCTTGGATCAACAGCTCGTTTAACCTGTTTAACCTTGACTTAAATCTTGAATCAACAGCCCGTTTAACCTTGTATCAACAGCCTGTTTAACCTTGTATCAACAACCTGTTTAACCTTGTATCAACAACCTGTTTAACCTTGAATCAACAGCCTGTTTAACCTTGAATCAACAGGCCGTTTAACCTTGAATCAACAGCCAGTTTAACCTTGGATCAACAGCCAGTTTAACCTTGAATCAACAGCTCATTTAACCTTGAATCAACAGCTTGTTTAACCTGTTTAACCTTGGATCAACAGCCAGTTTAACCTTGGATCAACAGCTCATTTAACCTTGAATCAACAGCCAGTTTAACCTTGAATCAACAGCCAGTTTAACCTTGAATCAACAGCTCATTTAACCTTGAATCAACAGCTTGTTTAACCTTGAATCAACAGCTCGTTTAACCTGTTTAACCTTGACTTAAATCTTGAATCAACAGCCCGTTTAACCTTGAATCAACAGCCAGTTTAACCTTGGAATCAACAGCTCGTTTAACCTTGAATCAACAGCTCGCTTAACCTGTTTAACCTTGACTTAAATCTTGAATCAACAGCCAGTTTAACCTTGTATCAACAGCCTGTTTAACCTTGGATCAACAGCCTGTTTAACCTTGACTTAAATCTTGAATCAACAGCCAGTTTAACCTTGGATCAACAGCCAGTTTAACCTTGAATCAACAGCTCATTTAACCTTGAATCAACAGCTTGTTTAACCTGTTTAACCTTGACTTAAATCTTGAATCAACAGCTTGTTTAACCTTGTATCAACAGCCTGTTTAACCTTGTATCAACAACCTGTTTAACCTTGTATCAACAACCTGTTTAACCTTGAATCAACAGCCTGTTTAACCTTGAATCAACAGGCCGTTTAACCTTGGATCAACAGCTCGTTTAACCTTGAATCAACAGCTCGTTTAACCTTGTATCAACAACCTGTTTAACCTTGAATCAACAGCCTGTTTAACCTTGAATCAACAGGCCGTTTAACCTTGAATCAACAGCTCGTTTAACCTGTTTAACCTTGACTTAAATCTTGAATCAACAGCCAGTTTAACCTTGAATCAACAGCCAGTTTAACCTTGGATCAACAGCTCGTTTAACCTTGGATCAACAGCTCGTTTAACCTGTTTAACCTTGACTTAAATCTTGAATCAACAGCCCGTTTAACCTTGTATCAACAGCCTGTTTAACCTTGTATCAACAACCTGTTTAACCTTGTATCAACAACCTGTTTAACCTTGAATCAACAGCCTGTTTAACCTTGAATCAACAGGCCGTTTAACCTTGAATCAACAGCCAGTTTAACCTTGGATCAACAGCCAGTTTAACCTTGAATCAACAGCTCATTTAACCTTGAATCAACAGCTTGTTTAACCTGTTTAACCTTGGATCAACAGCCAGTTTAACCTTGGATCAACAGCTCATTTAACCTTGAATCAACAGCCAGTTTAACCTTGAATCAACAGCCAGTTTAACCTTGAATCAACAGCTCATTTAACCTTGAATCAACAGCTTGTTTAACCTTGAATCAACAGCTCGTTTAACCTGTTTAACCTTGACTTAAATCTTGAATCAACAGCCCGTTTAACCTTGAATCAACAGCCAGTTTAACCTTGGAATCAACAGCTCGTTTAACCTTGAATCAACAGCTCGCTTAACCTGTTTAACCTTGACTTAAATCTTGAATCAACAGCCAGTTTAACCTTGTATCAACAGCCTGTTTAACCTTGGATCAACAGCCTGTTTAACCTTGACTTAAATCTTGAATCAACAGCCAGTTTAACCTTGGATCAACAGCCAGTTTAACCTTGAATCAACAGCTCATTTAACCTTGAATCAACAGCTTGTTTAACCTGTTTAACCTTGTATCAACAACCTGTTTAACCTTGGATCAACAGCCTGTTTAACCTTGAATCAACAGCCAGTTTAACCTTGAATCAACAGCCAGTTTAACCTTGAATCAACAGCTCATTTAACCTTGAATCAACAGCTCGTTTAACCTTGAATCAACAGCTCGTTTAACCTGTTTAACCTTGACTTAAATCTTGAATCAACAGCCAGTTTAACCTTGAATGGAAGACTTGCTAATTGAATCAACAACCTGCATAACACTGAATCAGTAAACAGCCTGTTCAGTAAATCGACTGCCTGTTTGATGCTGAATCAACAGCCTGTGTAAACCGAAACCACCAGCTTGTTCAGTCTTGAATTGACAGTCTGTTTAACCTTAAATCATAGCTTGTACAGTCTCCAACACTGAACAGCAGCCTGCTAAAGGTGGAAGAGTTTGTTCAATAGTGACTTAGTGCTGCTGAACTGAAGAACAGGTCAGACAAACCGTTTCCAGGATCAGCTGGAAGGATCAGCAACAGTAGCATTATCTAAAAACAGAAACTGGGTTCGATTAGATTACTTTGTAAATAGCTCATACGCAGATGATGGTATTTTTAGCTAGCACATAAAAACATATTTGTACAACAGTACTGTGCAGTCTGTGGATATTGACCAGGTTTTAAAGGTCCAGTGTGTAACATTGAGGAGCAGCTGTCGGCAGAAACGGAATATAATATTTCTAAAGTGTGTTTTCATTAGTGTATAATCACCTGAAAGAAAGAAGAATCGTTGTGTTTCTGTTACTTTAGAATCAGCCCTTTATATCTACAGAGGGAGCGGGTCCCCTTCAACGGAGGCCGCCATGTTGCACCGCCATGTTTCTACAGTAGCCCAGAACAGACAAACCAATCACTGGCTCTAGATAGGGCCATTTGCAGTTTTCGCGGCCACCGTAGTTTCTCCTACTAGCTTGGAAGGGGAGCGATATTCAAATGGTTGCTAACTGCAATTTCACCGCTAGATGCCACTAAATCCTCCACACTGGACCTTTAAACTCCATCTGACGGGTCAGTTTGGCTGCTTATTGATTGGGACAAAAGATAAGCAAAGGCCCCGCACACTGTTTGAAGCTCATTCGAAGCAAACAGACAACATGTTGATCGAGCGAGGAGCTTGATAACTCAGTTTAAAAATTGTTATCTTTGCTGTGGAAGATTCTTGGGTTCTCCATTAAAATTTTAAATAAATGTTTGTGTGTATGAACACACCTCAGCTGTGTAATGTGTGTTTAACATGGTGCATATTTCTGCTGTACATTTTAGTGTTACAAAAAATAAAGCGCTTTCTTAAAATCATACCTTCATTCACAAATTTAGAAAACAGCCTTCCACCTCCAGACATGAACAGATTTAGGTTAAACCCTGACCTTTGACCCTGATTAGGACTAGCTGTTGCTTAGTAAACTCTACATACAAGCTGCTGTTCACATGTATTGCTTCTCAATACATTATTATTGTGGTAATTCTCAGTTGTGTAACTAACGTATAACCAAGAGCTCAAAGAATAAAATTCCTCACCTGGGGGTTATCTAAATGCATTCTGGGAAACGTGCATCGCCTACTTTTATTTTCACATTTATAGTCAAATTAAATCCTGCAATATGTTTAGCATCACAGACTTACGAGATCTAACACAAGAAGGGAAAAACTTGCAGGATTTTTCCATTACAGCCAAAACAGATTTGTCGTAACAAGATAGATGACAGTTTAAAGGATTTAGTGGCTGAGACATTATGAGGTCAAGAAAAAGTGACACCAACAGCCAGCTGGGCGACTGTCCATGTATCCGAGAGGCCAGAGGTGACAGCAGTAAAGTCTGCGTGTCGGACAGAGGCGGCTGGCCAGCTGGACGACGGAAACAGAGCACAAGTGTTGGAACTTGGCAGCAGACCTCCACGGTGCTGGATAACAGGCATCTCTGAGCGGCTGATAGCTGCAGCCTGGAGCGCAGGGATGGTTTGGCAGAGCTGGAAACCTCAGGGCTAAGCTAAATTTGGTAAGAAGATGAGGAAAGCTGGGCCGAACAGCAGCTGTGGAGGAGATACAAGCTGAACACCGAGCAGCTCCAGAGTCCAGAGAAGAGAAAAAAGCTGAACTCGTACTTCCATCTGGAAAACCACAGATCTGCATTAACGGGAATTCTTAGGAAACACGTATTATTTTTATTTCTTCGAAAGGAAATATTCCGACATTTACGGACCATCTGAATCTAAACAAAGAACTCCGAGATGATGATAGCAGCAACTTAAGGCTGTGCAAAATCTTACTTTAATTTGTTTTTCTGGGGCTGTTAGCTGTCCGTTGAGGAATTTATTCTGGAGAGTAAAAATGAAAATGTAATGACCCAGAATCAGCTTGTGTTGCTAAACAGACCATAAGGAAACTGCTCACTGTGTACAGCTTGTCCATCTCCACAGAACTGAGCATGAAATAACATTTTATTTGTATCTGGTGTGGACTGGGATTTCATCACCTGACTGATTCTACGTTAGAAAACGTCAAGTTGCAATTAGGGCTGGACGATATGGCCAAAAAATAAAATCCTATTCTTTTCTTAGGGATGATTCACAGTGCTGATCGATTTTTTCCCCTGCAAAATGCAGAGGTCTGTTAATTGAAATCTCTTATTTTTTGGTCTTGCGTGGTAATTAAGCAAGAATAAGAAAAGACCTGAAGCAGCGGCAAGGCTGTCATCAATACGCATATTCAAAAATACAGCCACGGACTGTCGGTACCAGATGCTTCAACTAAATAGTTACCACAGACATCCGCTTCTCGACAAGACACCGGCCTGATATCTGCAGACTGCTGCTAGCTAGCATTAGCTACCTGGCAGGTAGGGACGGACTAAACCGGGTAGAATCCACACTGTTCTTTTGACTCCCGTGGCTTCACCTCTCGTAACCAGAGATGACATCTCGTCAACAAAACACAAACAGAGCTCAGATCAGTGTTCAAAGTCATTTTTCAGTCTGTCCCTCTCGTAGATGTTAAACTCACTACTAGTCAGCCAGAGCAGCTACACTGCTGCGTCACAACAGTCCCGTAAACTCCGGCAGGTACGCATACAGCCTAAATATTGCGGGACTGTCGTGACTCAAGCCAGATAATTTAGCAGCTATCATCTACGTTACTTCTTGACGTAAAATAACTGCAAATTGTAATCTCCTCTTGTTTTTATTTTCTGTTTACAGTTTTTAAGTGTGTTTAAATGTCTTTTTATATCGCCCTATGTTGCTTTCATGTTTTATGTAAAGCACGGCCTTGCTGTTGAAATAATAATAATAATAATAATAAATAAACTTGCACTGCCTTAATGATTCAGTTTTGGCGATGTAAACATTTTACACGAGCAAAAACTAAAATTTCAATTAATCAGATTCATTCAATACGTCGCCCAGCCCTACATCACATGCTAACACATATTTACAAAGCAGCACTTTATTTAGACAATGGCGTAAGGATGTTATAATTCAAATCAGTGTCTTTGCCAAATGAGGAGTAAAGTCCAGTTTCCTGTGTCACAGTAACTTCCAATTAGAAACAAATCTGTCATCGGACAAAGAACCGCCACAGCAGTGAAAACTTCGCTGTCTACTGATAGCGTAGTTATGTAGCTAACAATTCTGCTACAGACTCCGGACTTTACCGCCGATTTTACACTTAAAGGTCAGTTTACTAGTCACGAGAAGAACCACTGGGCTTGCGTATGGTGTCTTCTGTGTCTCCGGAGGAGCTCTGTCAAGTCCAAGAAAAATCCCGAAGTCCTAGCGATGCTTTGGGGTGACGTCGGAAAGCCTGGGGGCACGGACTTTGACAGAGGTGGGCATTTACCAGGCAGGGAGGGTTTAACAAAAAGATGCCACTGGTTGCATTATGCAGGGTTTTTCCTGGCTCAGAAGGGGCCTTTGTGGGGCGACTACGCACGACAGGAAGCATGATCGGTCCGCGTACAGTTAGGGCTGGGTGACATGGCTCGATATTTTTAGGCTAATATGCAGCGATACGTGACATGTATCTCGATATACACATTTTCACTAGAATAAAATACTGTACATTTTCATATAGTGCAAACACCTGATGATCTTATAGACCATGATGCATTGCTGCAGGTTAAACTACCCAACAGTATATAAAAGCAGTTAAAATGAGCTCGACCTGAAACATCTGCAGCAGGAAAATGCAACACACACATGAACAATAATAAAACACTGACAGGAAGCGTTTTACTGCACAATACTTTACGTAAATGTTGCTATAATACACGCTTGAATGCAGAACCTTTACTTGTAGAGGAGTATTTTCACAGTTGGTGTTCGTACTTTTGCTAAAGTAATGGACCTGAAAGCTTCTTCCACCGCTGGTTAGCGCACCCACAGTCTAACTGCACTTTTTGCTGTGAAGAGGAGAAAACGTCGTAAGCTAGTAATGTTACATAACGCTAAACTATTTTTTATTTCTCTGTCAGACGCGTTCTCACCGACTGGAAATACTCGTTTGGTTTAGGTGAGGGGTGCGAACAAAAACAGCTTTTATTTTACGAGAAATCACAGGAAGAGAGGACGGATTAGAGGGGAGTTGACCGCTGGACGTCTAAGATGTCGTATTTAAATTAATGTTCTGCTTGTTCAACAGTTGTGTGTTAACTGTTGCTGACAGGATTTGAATTGCTATTTTTATTCTCATCATTATCAACATTATCATTTTTGCGCTGGTGATTTTCCTTTGACGCTGGCTAAAACCTCGTTGGGGCGGGCGCCAAAAATGTCCCTATGCAGGAAAAACCCTGATATGGGAAATGTAGGATCCAGCGTTTTTGGAGCTCTCAAAGTTCTCTCTCATAACCGAACACAGCAGCAGCGGATGGCCGCCCACCATTGAGTCTGGTTCTGCCTCTTAAAGGAAGTTTTTCCTTGCCGCTGTGGCCAAGTGCTTGCTCATGGTGGGATTTGTTGGGTCTCTGTAATTAATATTATAAAGAGTACAGTGTAGACCTGCTCTATAGGAAAAGTGCAATGAGATAACTTGTCATGAATATGCGCTATATAAATAAAATTCAGCATATCTCAACCTCTGCTGCTTCCAGTTTGATCTGATTTTTTAAATGTGTCTTTTGTGAGTCAACCAACTTAACGTAGGTGCAATAATAAATTGCTGGGGCACCCCCTTCAGAGTCCCGTTAATACTTCATGAATCCACAGAGTGCAGAAGACTGATCAGTTATCTGTTGGATTAGGAGAGATCATCCCCAGCTTGATGATTCAAATTCCAAGCCCCGATCCAGCAGTACACATTTTATTTGCCCTTTGTCTAACCAGTGTTTAAGTGTCTCTTGACACCGATGTCTTTTTAGAGAGCCATGGTTAAAATGGCAGCACAGTTATTCCCTACAAACCAACACACACAAAAGGAAGAGAATAAAAGCAAGATGTTAAAACCCACCATTTTGCTGAGAGACTGCCACCCAAGTGTCCTGTAGCAAGGCACACCGCACCAGCCAGAGCACGGAGTAATGAAACGTTTTAATTAGATAAAAAACAATCCTGCCCGTTTCCTCTTACCTTCGCACCGACGACTTTCTTCAGATTTCGGCATTCACCGTTGTCCACCTCCTCTTGCTCTGTTGTCATGGCGACAGGCTGTCCAATCCCTGCAGAGTCCAGTGCCATATTCCCAAGCTGCTCGGCTGCAGCTAACTCAGGGTTTTGTTGGCCCTCGAACGGCAGGATGGGGGCCACGGGCTCTTTCTCAGTGTTAACCACTCCTGTTGCCACAACCTCCATTTTCTCCTTCTTACTTTTCCCAGACACCCCGTCCTTGTCCTTTTTCACAGCAGGGAGGGTACGGGAGGGTTTACCAGACTTGTCAGTTCCTTTACTGGGGGTAGAGATGGGGTTCTGGGGCGGTGGGTCCCCGGGGGCCCGACCCTGAACCTCCTTCTTAGCTCCATCTGAGGCCGGGGCCTTAACGCTCTCCTTAGAGTTTTTGCTACGTTTGGATTTGGATTTGCTCTCTTTGCCCTGCGCGGCGGCTACAGGACTAACAAACTTTATATTGTCAGGTAAAGCAGCCACAGCGCTGGGAGGGGCGGCCATGCCCCCTCCCTCCTTACTGCTTGACATCTCTAGTTTGTCCTTCTCCAAGTCGGCGTCCAGGTCAATGATCAGATTGCCAACACCGATATCCCACTCATCGCCGCTGTCGTACGTGTCCACCGCGTTGGAGTCCACACCTTTCCCGCCTGCAGGGCCGCTGCTGAGGGACATCTTAGTAGGAGCGTCCCGGAGCGCCGCAGGAGGGCCACAGGAGGGCCGCGCTCCTCCCAGCCGCAGGACGCCTCCTCAGGGCTGGACCCCGCGCCTCCTCCCTGCTCCCCACATCGCCTCCTGCGCACAGGACAAACAACTGGTGAGACAAAGACAAAACTGCAACGACCAGCTAGAAAAAATCATATTAGTAGGGATATTAATGATTATTTTCATTATTGATCAATCTCTCAATTATTTGAGATTAACCAAATAATCACTTCGTCTATAGTCATCTTAATCTAGTGTCAGAAAATGCCCATCTCAAAAGTTGACATCAACACTGGGCTGAAATGACATACTGTTCATATATTGTCTACATCTTTAGCTTGGTTTAATGTTCTTCTCGGCTTGTTTTTTTATTAAAAAGACAGCGTACGGCAGAAATCGACAGGACATGAGGGGAGCGAGAGGCGGGATGTCATGCAGCAAAGATCCCACGATGGACTTGAGCCAGGGACGTTGCGTTTACATGATCAGCGTGCTAAAGTACTACCAGGGATGCCCATAAAATTCCTTTCTTACCACCCTACATAAACACACTTCGAGGTACATTTACATGAACCAGGCTACTCGGAGAAATCAGGTTACGCAGGTGATCGGAAAACTGTTTTTTACATGTAGTAAGACAGTTACTGCCAACATGCAGCAGGTCAGTAATCAGATTTCTCTCGTACTCCAGCCCTTATTCTGGAAGCATTTCTTACCCATTTGAACTGCATTAATGATAGAAGACGTTGCTTTCTTTATTTTGGGTCCATCAGAGATTAGCACAGGAGTGGAAAATGGGCCTTTTGGCTAACAATGGCACAATCACACCGACTGTAATCAAAGTGCAGTGTCTATATTTAAATAAGGGAAATGGTCTAAATAAGTCAGAATTTTGTTGATTGACAAATTGATATGTGAGATTAAAAAGGTTATTAAAAAAAAAAGTTATTTAACTCATCGGTTTGGTGGTGTTATCAATGATGACTGATAGTTGATAAGCGGTCGGAGCCCTGATCTGGTGATTCGGCGGCACATTTGAAGCCCTTTCAGACTGACGGAGCTGCAGATAAGCGGAGTGAAAGTGTCCTGGAGGCTTTGAAGGAGCGTTTGTTGTGATCAGAGAGCAGGTCTGTTACTTCCTGTGGTGAGTTTCCATGGGACTGACTGGTAAAGTGGGCGGAGGAGGTTTATTGCTCCCGACATAAAGGCTGTATTGACGAGGGATCAGAGCCATTCAGCGTGGGGCTTTTTCCCAGCAGCGCTCTGCGGCAAGCAGCGTGAGGGAGCAGACGAAACCCTCCCTAAAGCCTCCTTCAGGCCTCTTATCATATGAATGGAGAGGCGGGACCCCTGACCTCCTCTGACAATACAGGGCTGTTGGCAGAGCCATGGGAGCCGATGGGAGGGGGGGGCGGGGTGTAAAGTTAACAGTATACAACCTGACTGACTCAACACTGATGCTAATTCAGGTTCTGATCAACACAGCATGAAGCAAACAGACGACGCAAGAGTTTATTTAGGCTGAACGTCTACGGCGAGATTTCTCATCTGAAGCAATAACCCCTTTGGCATTAAAGTGCGTAATTTTATGCGCAGCTTTATGGCCGGTTGAAAAATATTTTGGCTGGTACATTTTTTCAGTTTACTAGCCATTGGCAGATAGACCAAAGAGTTCATTTTGGACCCTGATGGCATCACAAGTAGGGGTGTGCCACATCATATCGTTAATGATAATACCGGTATAATTTTTAATATGATAAAAAAAAAAAAGATATCGTGATAATGGCAACAGTCGGACTTGTTGACGTAACGACGTCGTACCGTTACGCACAACAACAACAAGCACGACTGAAAGCGAAAGCAACACTGCTGCCGGCTCCACGGTGGAGGAGCTGGTTCCAAAAAAAGGGGAGCGACGGTGGTTTGGTTACGAAAGATCAAGCGGTGTTTCCACACACACACACACACCTTTATAAAACACAGTGCTGACGAACACATACAGAAAGAGGCGGTGTGTGTGTGTGAGTGTGTGTGTGTGCAGAGAAAAGAGAAGTGAAGGGAAAAGCGAGGTGAGCACACTGAAGTCGTTTGTGAGTCAACACTACAATAAGGTGGAGGATTAAGTAGGATTAAAATGGTGAATTAACAAATAATTTAACAGAAATTAAGTTTATTATATAGCCTATGTCATATCATGTAAAATCATGTACAGTTGGTTTCGGTTTAAGCATGGCCTCTCTATATTCCTTTGCCCACCAAACACATAAAATCAATCAATCAAATCAAATCCGTCTTATTTGCAACCTTGCTTGAACTACTTGGTGAGAAAGCGCTTACGAGAGTGTGAGAGCTTATTTCATCCAGATTCCTCGCGAAATTCAAAATGGCAACAATCACGCAATCACTGGTGATTGAAATGTCATTCTCGCCAAGACCTGCGTCCGTCCCGTTACAAAGAGCTCAAATGCTGCAGAGAAATATTTCACTGTAGCTTCAGAAATGTTTCACGGCTCCCCAAACGAGCTCCTCCGCGAAGCCCTTTAACGGGCCTGCTTCAGAGCCGACACCCAGAGGAGTCTGAAAGAACGCGTTGTTGTGTTTGACGGATTCTGGTCCGGTTGCATAAATAACTTTTCTTCATCGTTCTTTATGTTGTCAGGTTTTAGCCTCCATCATTCGCACCCGCCTCAGTAACCCCGACGCACACAGCCATCCACCAAAATGATTACTGCGCCTGAGGAAGGCCCGTTTGCACCCACCACTGAGCCTGTCGCCCGTCAGCAGAAAACACATTAGCAGATCGCCGTGAGATTCACTCTGATCTGATTAGATCAAGGCCTGACTAGGATTTCCACTGTTGGACAAATGTATATCCCAAACAGAGACAAAGATCCAATTCTGAATCCTGCTGGGACGTTCAACAAGGGGAAGAACTCCATTTCTAAAACTCAAAGTGATGCTAATGATGTGTTAAGGTTGAACAGCCTGCTGGAGAGCTGTTCAGCGTCAGTGAGGGTTTGTGTTTTTTAGTCAGGATTTTGCTTTACAACTGAATTACTATATTATACCTTCCATAATAATAACAACAGGTAACAGGGTCAGCGGAAAGGCATTCACACTGAAACAACCAAAATAAAAACACAGTAAGGAGCTTAAGACCGTAACGGAAAGTCAAAAGTTCATTTCAACATTTATTACCTCCTGGAATACTAAAACTATTTAAAAAACAAATCACCTGACGTGATTTTACGCCATTTTGTGTTCATATGGCTTCATATTTTTGCTGACTCTACTTTTCAGACCAGACCCAGCAGGGCCGACCTTTGACCCCGTGTGGCGTTACTTAACAGCCTAACTCCTCAGCCCGGCCAATCAGACGTCGGAGCCTGCTCCGCCTGCGCCTGAGTGGCTGAGGAGCCAGATGGTCAGACAGGAGGGGGGGGGGCGGTGCTAATCCTGCTGCTAATAACACGACTTCAAACGCTCCAACAAAAACACACAGCGACCGCAGCGACAACACGGAGCAAACACTGAAGACACACACGCAGGCTTACACCAAACACGCGGCAAACACGCAAAACACGAACCCAACGCCCAACAAATACACGTCAAAGACAGCAGACTAGACTGCATGACACACAGTGTGCTTTTAAAACATTGTACGGCTGTAACTTATAATTATTTTCATTAAATCTCTTATCAATATATCAGTTAACAGTTTAGTCACAGTACCAGAGCCCAAAGTGTCCGACCAACAGTCACAAATCCACAGATATTAAATTCACAATAATGTAAAACAGTTGGGCTGCAATTAGTGATTATTTCCATTATCAATAAACCTGCTGACGTAGTAAATAAGACGTCAGAAAATACGGAAAAACACCCAATTTCCTGAGCCGACGTATTCCAACTGCGTTTTAGCCGACCAACATTTCAAAACCAAAGAGATGTTCAGTTTGTTATCGAAGAAGAAAATCCAGCAAACAGAAAAGCTGGAACCAGAACATTTCTGCCAATTTTGCTTAAAAATGGATTAACCGATTATGAAAATTGTCGCCGATAAATATTCTGTGGACTGATTAGTTGATCAATCAGCTAATTGTTTAAAACGGAGAAAGATTCACAAGGTCCCGATTTAATATCGATTCAGTTGGGGAGATTTCTGTAACAATACCAACTTTGCTTGGATATGAAAGAGATTCTCAGAGAACTAATGCTGTACATTGTACAAGGAAAAATCACCTTTAACAGAGCTGATGTTTCCACTCAGACGCCCCGGTGTTTCCCCGGCCATTACATTAGAAATAAATATACAGATATAAAACTGAGAAATTTGAGAAGCTGGAACTAGTAATAATATTAAAAATAATAATTTTCTGTCGCTTGACTGACGGACAGAGTATTGAAAACTACTGAAAGTTGGCATTGAATATCTCATCAGATTTGTAATGTCTTCTTATTCTCTGATCAGAGATTTCCTTATTTATGACACATAATTTGCCAATTTTAGACAATTTTATTCAGGCAAAGTTCTTTCATGCAGCCCTACGATCGATCCCACGATGACTGCAGCACTAAAACTGCGTAAACAACAAGCAAAAGTTAGAAAGTTACGGGGGTGAAACGCTGATCAGTTAATGTGCTGTATCTCTGAACGGCAGCTGTGCTGTAAGTCTACAGAGTTCCCTGCTGAGCCTTGCACACTAATGCCGAAGATGCTTGTGTTAAAGCGACTGAGTGGATTAGTTGGTGGCATCCAGGCTGCAGAGCTGTTCTCAGATCAGACTTTCTGCCACACTTAATTAAAGGCGGCGGCGGCGGCGTGGCAGGACCTCCAGCGGCTGCCCGCTCCTCTGAGCGCCCTGCCCTGCCGTCAGCCGGAGAGGAGCCTCTTTATATGGAAATGAGCCCGAGACAGTCCGGCCCCGCGGAGCCCAGCCAGGCGGGCTTCTCACCGACAGCGGGACAAACGGAAACTTGGCCCGGACGAGACCACAACTCAACACGGACGAGCCAGCAAGCCTCTTCTGACTCTGCCGGGCTATAAACTACGAGTCCCAGGCAGAGTGGATCCTCGGCCAGATGTTAACACGCCGTCAGTGCTCCTGATGATTTACACCAGAGTGCTGCGCTGCAAGGCGAGGAAGACGAGGAAGACGAGGCCGGGGACACGCCGACTGCCGCTACTCCGGCTCTGTGTGGACTGCTGGTAAACTGGCTCTGGGTAAAACTGGTTTTACAAATACCTGCATTACAACGATGTTATGTAATAACATGTAATAAGTGTGTGTGTGTGTGTGTGTACCGGAGGCAGAGAGGGAGATGGACACGTTACTTTAATGATGCCAAGCAGTCGTCAGAGTTAAGCGCTCCAGCTGTTGAATGAATTTAATGATAACACATTTACTATCTCTGCTAACTCAAAATCCCCGTGGAAGAGCCGGTCAGCTGCTGAGCTCCTGAATGAGCTCGTTTACTGAGCCACGCTGCTTCTCTGCGGAGGCCCGGCCGAAACGTGCGATACATCGGTCTGGGTGTTCAACCTAAATACTTCTATGGTGCCGATCAAAATGTGTCAATAGCACCGACTATTGAAAACTATTAAGCACTGAAGTTGACATCACATGCCCGGTCAAATATGTAATCTTGTCTGATTGGTCAGTGACGGGACGCTTCCTGATTTAATTCATAAATTTGCATTGCTGGTACTACTTAGGCAGCATTCTTGTACAACCGCTTGTGTTTAACAACATTTAACATTTGAGAAGTTCCACATCTGAAATGTTCTTTTGGCATTTCAGTGTGTCCAAAAAACCGGTATCTTATCCGCAATGGTAACAACACATATCCTTTTTCTTCTTCTTCTCATTTGGAATAAATTTATTGGAAATGTAAAAGTTTCTTCTGTAATATCTACTGCTCGACACAACACAGATGTCAGAGCTCTGTCCATATAACTGTCGGTCATATACAGCACAAACAGGAACTGTCTGTCCATCTGGGATGAAACAACTCAGACCAGTGTTTGAACCAGGAAATATAGATTAAATATAGACGATTAAATGAAGTAAAGAAACAGCAGGTAACGCGTTTAACACCTATTTAGTTTCATGTGCGGCTTAAAGTCCTGGAAAGTTAAGTAGTGAATGTACAGCTACTATCATCATCATCCCCACCTGGTGCTGAAGTGAAACTCTACAGGGAGCTTACAGCGTTTCAGCCCTCTAACATGTCGGTATACATGAGATAAATAAGCCTCATTCAACTTCGACCTGCTGACGGACGCGTCGCCGCAGGCTGAAGCCTGAGCGCTCACCGAGGCGTCCGTTTGTTTAGGAACACTGTGAGAACAGGAGGCGCCTGTGAATTTATAGTTTCTGCTGTCGTCCTAGACCGGGATCAGCGTTAAGGGTTTTTTTCCACCGGCCCGGTTGGGCAAGTGGGTCAGAAATTTACTTGCCCGAAGTCAATTTTTACTTGCCCCCTATAGAAATTGTTTTATTTATTAGCGGTTATCAAACAACATTAATTGTCATGTTTAATCTTTATAAATAAAGTACATGAATCAGAACCAGGACACAGCGCGTCGTAGATGCAAAGCAACAAACGTTGCATGTGGAAAATCCTTAACTGTGAGTGGTGACTCATCTACATAAACTTTACCGGCCGCCGTTTGCTCGCGGCTAGGGACGGGCATCGTTGGATGAACCACAGCCAGACTGCGACTTCCTTGACTTGCAAAGTGATCTTTTAAATTGACAAGTGTGCGTAATTCACGGCACAATTCAAACTGGATCAAAAAATTATTTGTCTCTCGCCGTATTATTTATTTTTTCCCCGAAATAAGGGGGACACCAGAAGGGGAGGGGCGTGGCCTCTCTATAGAGCTATTCAAGTCACCTGCTGAAGACTCCTGTGTTTTTTCACATCACAATATATATTGCAAGGAACAAAACATACTTTCTAAATCAACTATTTCTCCATTTTTGACAGGGACCAGTTGCCAGGCAACCAGCAGAGACTCCAGCGAGATACTGGTCTCACAGGTTACTTGTTTTTACACTTTAAACATACAACGTATAACGTGTTAATAGGTGGGCGGGGCTAGCTGTTTCTCCCTGTTTGCAGTCTTCATGCTAAGCTACGCTAACCAGCTGCTGGCTGTAGACTTATATTTACCACACAGACAGCTTTCTCATCTAAATCTCTGCCAGAAAGCGAATAAGAAATATTTCTCAAAAATAGAAGCTCTAGTCCAGCTCTCACTGCCTTCCCCTCTCCCCTGTAGGTCAAAGGTCACACTGTCAGGGTCCGCTCTCTCAGATCACCAGCTCTGCTCCAGTAGAGGTCAAAGGTCAAAATCTAACCAATGCTGCATCACGCCTAGACCATCATGTGGGAGGCTATGTTGAAGTGAACATAAACCGCGGCCTGTGGTTTACTTACAGGGTGATGGAAATGTCCGCTGTGTCGGTTAGGACGATGCCACCGGGCCTTCTGTCGCCGGGACCGACCGCTGACCCAGCCTCTCTGCGGCTACTTCGCTAAAGTGGCTAGATTTGAATTTCTATCGCCCCCGGTCAGCCCTAAACTGCTTTTACACTTTTTGCTTGCAGTGGGCTGCAGACAGTCCGCTAACCGCTTCCACTGCGTCTCCACCTGACGTCTGCCGGCTGTCACCTGCCGGGAGACAAACTCAGTTTCTCTTCTGTTTGAAATGTCTCGAGGCTGCCAAGGACTTCTTCGGGTTTACAGTGTGCAGAGCAGGAGGAGACAAACCAAAGTGAGAAGATAATAAACAGCTGAAGACCCTATAAATGCTAAATACCACCTTTATGGTTTTATAGTCGGCAATAAATGTCTCCGCGTGGTTATCATCTGTGAGCTTACAGTGAAAAGGAGAGGATTTAACGGTGGCTTCAAATGTAGAGATTTGCAGTTTGAAGTAAAAAAAAAATATGTTTAAGGGGGAAAACATCTGGACTAGATTTATCCAGATGCAGAAGTTCAGTGTTAAAGGAATAGTTCAACATTTTGGGAAATTTGTTTATTTGCTTTCTTGTTGAAAAAACAGGTTGTCTTCATTTTGTTACCTTTGGACAGAGCCACGCTAGCCGTTTCCCCCAGTCTTTATGCTAAGCTAAGCTAATCGGCTGCAGCTTCGCACTTAACTTACAGACACGAGAGTTGTATTAGAATAAACGTATTTCCCAAAATGTCAAACTATTCCTTTATCACAAACCAAACAGTCGAAAGATCCGGAAAGAGGCACTTTACGCACGAGAGCATGAAAATAACGTTTTCTTCAGAAATTCTCTCGCAGCAACACTTTTAAAGTCAAAATAGCTTCAACAGCTGCAACTATTAACAGCCTGAGCTGCAACAAAGCACTACAGCACCTGGCACGTTTCTGTGTACTTTGCTGTTTAAACAATTCCTCACTCGAGGGACAAACAACATGTACCCTTGAACCAAAAGCTACACCAACACGAAGTCAAAACACGTCTAACAAACCACCAACAAACGCAGGAAATCACTGTGATGGCGGCACGGCGGCACGGCGAGGTGACGACGTAACGTCAGCTCAGAGAGGTGTTTCAGCAGCAGGACCATCACTCTGGGCTCGGGGGGTCGGGGGGTCGGGTGGGGGTCTGGCTCTACCCCTGTTTAACCCCTGACCCTGCCGCTGTCCAGCCAACAATACATCGGGCCATCACGTCAACTCAAGATACTTTACGGCCTTTTTACACAGAAACATAAACTAAACAGACACAGAGCAAAGGCTGAATTCTGCTCATCTGTCGAGGCGTTACAGTCGTTACGCACAACATTTACAGCTAAAATAATCAGTCAAACAACAGATATTTGATTATAATTGATTAACAGTTTTAACCATTTTGATCAGCCAGCGCTCAGGTCTGTGTACTGCTGGTTTAGAAAACACTGACTGGTTTAGTGTTTATATATCGCACTGCCTTTTTAAATGTTTATTTTATTCTAGCTCATTTTATTCTTTTTTAATGGTGTGTGTATTTGTCTTCTTACAATGCTTTTTTCGGTCTCATGTAAAGCACTTTGAATGTCCTCGTTGTTGAAACGTGCTATACAAGTTAACTTGCCTTTCGTTCTCTGGTTCCAGCTTCTAAAATCTGAGGACTTCCTGCTTTTCTCCGTTTTAGAAACACTATAAACGGACTGTTGGTCACATCTGAAGAGGTCACATTGGGAAAATGTGATGGGTAAGTTTCACATTTTATGGACTAAAACATTAAATCAAATAATCCACAAAGATTCATTGATAGACAATTTGTAGTTGACTGTTACTATTGTAGCATCAGCACAACAATAGATGAATCAGACAGTTATTCATTTATTTATAATGAACCCCATGTGATCATGTTTACACCTCGGTTGGCACTGGAAATAGTTTTTGACCCTTTCGTCAACCTGCTACATCTTCCACCAACAAACAAATAATAAACAGAGGCTTTACTGGTCTCGGCCTTTCCCTGGGCCTCGTTGACAGAAAGGAAAATATGGAACAGCACCAGCCTTAGCCTTTAAATACCAACAGCACTTTCAGGAGTTAAAGAAATGCGGAGCTTTCCGACCATTTCCCCGAAACTGTACGGCCGTCTCGAAAGGTGAAGTTTAAAAGCCTGCGAAGCCGTTCAGACAGACAACTCCATCAAAGCAGCATCCTGTAAAACTCGCAGCCAATATAAAATATTTATTAACATTTTTTCTCCGTAAAATTCAATATGTCTGAAGCGAACGTAAGACCTTTTAAAGCTTTGAGTTTGGATAAGACCTGCAGACAGAGCTGCCTGCCAAAGTGAGTTTTCTGATTTAATCAGCATTCCCTGAAGAGGAAATGATCAGTCTGCAGAGGAGGGAGTCCGCCTCGGATCGGTCCCGATGCTCTCTCAGCCGTGCATCGATCTGGCCTCCTTTCTGCAAAGCCTCGTTCAGACGGCTCGTTACTGTTCCTTTATATGCAGGTCAGTTCTGGTCTGATAGTGGCCACGTTGTGAACAGACAAACAGGACAACTGGACTTCAGAAAGAACTAGAACTGAGAAAGCCTTTCTCACTATCTGAATGAATACTGACAGAGATTATCGGGATATTTATCAGATCATAAGTCATCAGCGGTTAGACAGTTAGACACTGAATCTTAAACCTATGAGCACTCTCATCCGTTTGCAGGAAATGAAAGAAAATATGAGCCACACGGCGAGTGCAAAGTGTTCATTTTGAATGTATGACTGTGCAAAAGGAAAGCAGCACAGAGCGAATTCTATTTATAATTCATAAAAACTGATGTCAGGTTGGAAACGCAGCACAATTTTGCGTGTGTTGAAGTGCAGCAGAGATCCAGGGCCTCTGTGATCAAACTGCTGATCAGTCAGAGCTTTCAGGCAAAACTCCACCAGACTGCAGCTCTGCTTTCTACACCGTAATTGCTGTGATGTGCTGAATCAGCAGAGTTGCAGTAATCAGTATTTTGGTCCTTTTCAAAGGCCGTTACGTGTAACATTAGGGTTAACTGTTGTTATCATCAAAAGTATCACAAAAACAAGGGGAAGATCTGTGGTGAGCAGTTCAAGCAGCAGGAATCAGCGCCTTCAGAATTAAAACATCCTTTGCAGCTTATAGTACTCTGCTCAGGCTTCAGCTAATTAAAGGCCCCGATACGCTCCAAAATGGATGCAGCTCTGTTTACTGTACTGGCTGTCTGCACACACAGTGTGCAGTCGGTGCATGTGATCCCAGCGGTCATAAATTTTAGGCTATACGCCCATGGCAGATGAGACCGTTTTCCATCACAGACCCTCACGTGCCACTGTGGCGGAGCAGACGTGTGAAGCACCACCCAGGAAGGCCGGTCCGAGCCACTGATCCGGTTTATGATACGCCGAGACGGGATTTTACAACTCTGGAAAGTTACAACGGCGATAATTATTTCATCTAAAGCGTAGAAATGCAGTCTCTGCGTTACAAAGTGATCTACCAGGATTGCGTGCTTGCCAGGTGGCTTTACGCTGCGGCAAAAGTCGAGCCAGGTCCGACCTTTTTGCCGGACGGCCCCGAGGTGTTTCGCCGGAGCCCCGCGTGTCTTCGACTGGGTGGCCCCCATTCAAATTAACGAGAGGGCTGCATCTTTTCACACGAGGCTAAAGCCGGTCTGAACACGGCCTAAGGCAGGCTACCACAACTATGCTGTTCCACGCTGAAGATCACATTCAGTCATGTGAAAGTATATTCTGCTGTGTAGAAGAGCACCCGGTGCATCAGCGCCTGCTTTTCATCATTAAACTACAAATTACAGCAGCGGACGCTTTGCCTGGACAAAGCTGCACTTTGTGACCAGTTTCTTAAGCCAGTAGGTTTGTTCGTACTTCTTACTCGTGATTAATAAAAGAATACAATACATATAGGATGTTGTGTCTTCCCACTGAACTCTCTTTGTAGATAATATGTTTGCAGATGCAACCGAAGTACAGCAGCTCAACGAGGACCACAGGGTCACGCTCCGTCAGTGAACACACGGGTAAATCCCGGCTGACGTTTGATTTTACTCATGGTCAGTCAGATGATTTTTAAATAGAAGCACATTGAAAGCGGGCTCAAACAGAAGCTAATGAGGAAGAAACCACCAGCTGCACTGACGCGTCTGCCTTCGCACATTTTCACTTTTTTTTTTTTTAACCATATTCAGCGCTGCAGCTTTCAGGCGAAAAGAACCAAAAGGCATTAATCCCAAACTCCTGCATCAGTCTGGAAAGAGCAGCAGTACGCAGCTGTCAGCACACTGAGGCCGACCATCCTGCTGTCAGCAAATCACAATCCACCGGGACTCAGCGAAGGCCTTCTTCAGTCACTGCTCCACTTCTGTTTACTAATGAGACCAGCAGGGCGAAGGAAGTGAAAGCTAAACCACTACATCTGAGCCTCCGAATCAGGTCTCTCGCTCTCGACATAAAAAGGGGGACGTCCTCCATTTTGTGGATACGTTTTTTGTTTTGTTTTTTTACAAGAAAAAAAAAGAAAACCTTCACCTGCAAGCTTTGTCATGCAGCCAGCCGTCACTGCCAGCGGAGGAAAACACCCGCATCCAGTTTCAGCACATAAAGAGGAATATGTGATAAAGAACATACCAAGTAATATAAAAATCAGACTTAAACTAAAATGTTTACATTAACTGGAAACATTTTAATTATTAATATAATATAAACTTATAATTTGTCACGAGTCTTGTACTTTTCTTTCTTTAGACCCGATACACACCATTGCTGTTCAGGTATAAAAATAAATGCGATTTTGAATCTCAGGCCGAGCAGTTTCACATGCTTACCACGTCCTAAACCTCTTCGCACAGAAGCAACTCTGACGCCTTGAAATGTGAATCCTAGACAGGCATAAAAACATCAACCCACAAACTCCACCAGCAACACAACGACATCTCTGACAGAAAAGGCCTGGAGCTTTCGCCTGCTGCCTGAAAAAGAAACCAAACCATGAAACCGTTCTCTATCTCAAGTCTTCTTCTCTGCTGTGTAGTCTCGTCCTCCCAGTCTGGGTCTACCGTTGACCTGCTCGGGCAAACAGCTGCGGGGTCCGAAACACCTCATTTAAATGCTATCGCGGTTGTCTGTGTGTCAGATGAGTTTCGGCAGTGTCACGCCCTTGAAATCTGTGAAAATACGCCGGTAGGTTTTTAAAAATGAACGGGTACATTGCTGCAATTCTTAACAGCTTTGTGTTTTTATCAATCCGTTATTAGTGATGGATATATTCAAATATGTAGGGATTAACGATACAGTGTAGCCTGATGACTAATTAATTATTGCAATAATTCATCAACTAAACAACAACTAAAGCAATGCAAATGAATTGTGAAAGATTTTACAGAGTATCAAAGACCAGAACCTGAGGGTTGGTACTACTGATGGGTGCACAAAGTTAAAGCCTGGGGGCATATATTATATCAGCCGTAATGTAACATGTGCAAACGCTGCCTCTTTAGTGGAGCAGTTTATACTCCAGCCAAGCTGAATTATATAAGCCTGGAGGGTGATACACAGCCAATATGAAAGCCTCCTCCATTTTGGACTCTCTGGCTCTCCGTTTCCTCAAAGGTCAGCTCTCTCAGGATGGTTTGCTATTGGTCAACAGTGCAAATTCCTTGTGTCAAAGTTGAACTCTACACAAAAGCTCAACAAGGATTTATTTCACTTCCGCGAGTAAATCCACTAATCAGGTTCTTCCATCAAACTGAATAGATTTCTGGCCAAAATGTTGTTGCTACAAATGCTGGAGTGAACAGGCCCAAAGACTTTCCCAGATTTGAGACCAGGACCTTGATGCTTGTAATCTCACTTTTTTTTCCTAAACATTTCCTGTCACTCTGTACGGTCAACGACACGACAACAAACTCCCTACGGTCAACGACACGACAACAAACTCTCTACGGTCAACAACACGACAACAAACTCCCTACGGTCAACGACACGACAACAAACTCTCTACGGTCAACGACGCGACGACAAACTCCGTACGGTCAACACCGCGACGACAAACTCCGTACGGTCAACGACGCGACAACAAACTCTCTACGGTCAACGACACGACGACAAACTCCGTACGGTCAACAACACGACAACAAACTCCCTACGGTCAACACGCGACAACAAACTCCGTACGGTCAACGACAAACTCCGTACGGTCAACACCGCGACGACAAACTCCGTACGGTCAACGACACGACAACAAACTCTCTACGGTCAACGACACGACAACAAACTCCGTACGGTCAACACCGCGACGACAAACTCCGTACGGTCAACGACACGACAACAAACTCCGTACGGTCAACGACGCAACAAACTCCGTACGGTCAACACCGCGACGACAAACTCCCTATGGTCAACGACACGACGACAAACTCCCTACGGTCAACGACGCAACAAACTCCGTACGGTCAACACCGCGACAACAAACTCCCTACGGTCAACGACGCGACGACAAACTCCGTACGGTCAACAACACGACGACAAACTCCGTACGGTCAACAACGCAACGAAGGCAAAATGGCAACAAAAAGGTGTCTAAAGTGAAATGACATTCAAACAGTTAAGGTTTTATGCCAAGGCCGGCAATCTGGTCACCTCTGACTGAGGGGGCTGCTTGTATCAGCAGCCTGTTCAGCCTGCATCCATGTGGACTCTCTCTACTGGACATTACAAAACACCCTCCATCCGACTGATTATGCCCCGGGTGTGCAGCTCTGTCAGCTGCTCTGCCGTCGGCACGCTGCAGAGCTTTGACAGCATACGTCGAGTTCTGCTACGAAATGAAAGTGACAAACGAGGAGCCCCTGCACATGCTAAAATCTACATACTGATGAGGAACATTACTACTCACACTCCTAACGGTTTAAGATCTGAGTTTAAACTCCAGCTATTCGTGTTAAAAAGGAAAGACGCATGTTGAGAAAGAGACGTCATCCCAACCTGCTTTATCCGTTTTAAGCGCTCCCACATGTATTCAGCTTTTTGTTTGTATCCCCGACCTTCAGCACACACGTGGCACAGGACGAAACGTGTCCAGCTGTGATCTGCGATCAATGGCATCACTTCCTGATTAAGGATGTTATTTTCAATGAACTGATTGAAATTTAGATATGTACGTGTTATTTTTGGGATTTACTATCAAAATATTTGTGATTAATCAATAATGAGCAATGCTGAAATACCAGCAAGACATTTCCGATGAGCAGGGTGCATAGATGTTTCATCAACTTATATTTCAGACTATAAAAGACGTTTTAATGCCAAGTGGAACTGAAAACAGAGAGACAGACAAATAGAAAACAAATAGAGCACCGCTTGATCGGCCATGACGGGCGTCCGGACGGTCAGTCTCAGATATAGCCAAACCTGTGCCGGCCAAATTTACACCGCAGCACAGACAGTAACCGACTGCTGTCACAGCCACACACACACACACACACACACACACACACACACACAAGCTGAAACAGGCTGTTCGCAATTTGTAATACCTGTGAGGCCAAAATAAACCATGGAGGAACAACCACGAAACACATTCAGAACAACAAACTTAAATCAGACACCATCACGCTGCCGAACATGCCCGATTTCAAGAAGCTAGCAAAGGCAATGCGGCTAAAACGAAAGCTAGCAAGAGTGCAGAGCCGCTGCTATCTTTCATTGGTATCAGCAATGAAAAGGCCAGCGCACTGCTCGCTGTGTAGAAGAAGAAGAAGAAGAAGAAGAAGACCTTCTACACGGTCAAGAACTGCCAGGGTCCCACACTGCTGCCAATCTAACAGCCATAGGCAGGCTATGTGTTTGCCTGGCTACATCTGAAACACAATAATTTGACCCATCCTTCTCGTCTTTGTCCGATTATGCGAAAGGTACAAGAATCGCTACTCTTCAGCAGAAGTTAAGGATCAAGTGAAACAGGTGCTTGGAGGGGGAGACCAGACACACACCTGAGGAACCTGTTGCAGAAGCACCTGCATCCAAAAAGACACGTAGTCTACTGTTTTCAGTACATGACGAAATACTGAAGGAGAATTCTGGAGCGACTGCTGGCCAGCCCTTCGTCTGCGCAGGTACAGAGTCACCTGTCCGAGCTGCCCATCAGCAGAAGCGAAAAAGCACCGACCTACTGGAGGATCAATAAAGATGGTTTCCCCGCACTGGCTCCGCTTGCCCAAGCATACCTCTCTGCCGACAGCGAGCGCTCGTTTAGCTTGGCTGGACCGACGATCTGGTGACGAGGCAGCGACGCTTCTGTTTGTGAAGAAAAACTTGCCTTTAATGTTTGATTGCATTAGGCCTACATATGTTTCTATGTTGCACCTGTTTTCATTTGGAAAAGTACAAATTCTGCACTTCACTACATTTTTAGTAGTTTGTAAGTTGACAACAACTACGCTCGTTACTGCACGCAAGTGCAATAAAACCTCAGCGAGTAAAAACTTTATCAATACACCCGTTGAACAATCATAAACGTCATGTAGAAAGCGATATTTTAATCTGCTCTGTCTGCAGTCTCTCATGTTTCACAGCGAGCTAGCTCAGCTAATGGGGAATTGTTACAAACACGCTAAAACTAAGCTGTCCGTGTGTAATGTTAGGAATGAAAAAGAACCGATAGCCATTCCTACTGAAGAGAAAATGGCGGCGGGTAAAGACAAAGTTTATTTAGATAATTTATCACTCACTTACAGTTGAGGAGTCCATCTCTAAGGAGAAGGGGGGGGTCGTCATAACATTTTCAATATGCAAGAACGCTTGTTGCTTTGTATCTATGACACACTGTGTCCTGGTTCTGATTCATTTACTTTATTTATAAAGAATAAACATGACAATGGACTTTAATTTTGGTTGTTATTTGTTAACTGCTAATAAATAAAACTGTTTGTATAGGAGGCAAGTAAAAATTTAATTGGGGCAAGTAGATTTCTGACCCACTTGCCCAACCGGGCCAGTGGGAAAAACCCTTAACGTTGAACCCAGCTGCCTCTCTCTCTCTCTGGCTCCGAGGCAGAGTTCAGTCCGCGGCCGGGGGGGGATGCAACAGCTAAACTCCAGTTAACACCCTGAGATCTGCACCGCCCCGGCCTTTATCTCCTTCTCCCTCTCTCACATGTCGCCTAGAGAACACGTCTGTTTCTATGTGAGACGTAAATTATCAAAGTGTCTGTAGGCGGTGGCCAAAAACCACATTTCATACAACCCTGTGTTTTCTGTTTAACTGCTTTATCTCCACCTGGTTGTTTAACTGCTGGTGAAACGGAGGCCTCAACGCAGCAGGACCAAAACAGAAGCATGTTCAAATACAGCGCGAGACACAAAGACGTGCAGACTTCCTACAGCTTGTTTGCTTGTTTGTTATGCTTGCTTTCTGAGACCAACAGAAACATGTTTGGACATGTTTTCGGGTAAGATCACAGAAAAATAGAGATGCCTCGAGGATCAGGTGATCAAGACATGTTTTAATGGACCGGTATCGGCTAAAATGAACCCCATCAAACGTGAAGTGAGGGGGGTGGTGCGGAGAAAACGTACAGAAATGTAGTCAGGTAGACTCCATGTCAGCGTTAAGTCACCAGTTAGAGCTGAGCAATATTGATCATTTCTGGGTTTCCCCCAGGACATTGTTTAGCAGAGGTGGTAATCAATTACCATAATGGTGAATTTAATTGCTGCACAGTAAATATATAATGTGACCGATCAAACACCGCCCTCACTTTAGCAGAGTCAGCCAGATCCTGACATGTCTTGTATTGGGATCGTTACAAGAAGGTTGCCTAAACATAAAACACTCTTAATATATATAATGGCTTCTGTTGTGTGAAAGAGTGCCACTGTGTTTTAGTTCATTCAAGTGTATCTTTTGATTTAGTTAGAGGCGATCCTTATTTCAGTCGAAGCAGCCTGCCTCTGCTGCGACACAGCGCAGGAAAACCTGCATTTAGTTCCCGCGGCGGCGACCGCGCTCAGAGCAGGCCGGTGCTGGCGAAAGGTTAGCAGTGGAGTCGTCTAGTGGCAGTAAATGTACAATGTAGATTACAGTTTGCCCATGAATAAACGCTGCAGCTCCTCAGTACCCAAGATGTTCCCGCGTCTTGCTTCCCAGCTGCTGGGTAGAAGTGAAGGGGGTTAGCCCCGAGGTTAGCATCACCTTCAGCCCTTCCCGACGGTCTGAAAGCTGCAGCAGGAACGGCTAACACCATGCTTAAGTTACCTCATTAAGCAGATCACGAGATTATTAATATATTTTAAATACTAGTCACAGTGATAAACTACTCTTATTAGCTTGGTACTTTAAGGCTTTTAACTCACGATGTTACGGTGGTAGAGGGCTCAGTGGTCGGTAGTGTCCTCATGCTGCTGCAGGGCTGAGCTGGATTCATAGCTATCACTGCGGCTAATGCTAAGATAACTAGCGGAGGCCAATTAGTATGACTGACTGCTGCTGTAGCTGCGATTAGACTATGGACATGGCTATAGATATCGGCGCTGCTGTTGCTATATATAGTAGCTATTGCTGTTATGATTCGCAAGACTGCGACACACGTTTTCAACGTGTAACACTAACTACATGCCAGTGTGAACTGACGGGCTTTAACTGGCTGAACTCCTCTGGCGTACTGGCTACGCATCTGACACATTTTATTATCTGGACTTACAACACGGCCAATGTGACTATCTTATGTGCTGTAAGAGTAGCCAGCCAGTCACAGTCACGAGCACAGCTATGGCCACAGCATTGTTTTCTATTCTTGTAAATTCATCATTCAGGCTGTGATTGTGTTCATATTCACCATTTTCGGTTTGGGAGAGGGGGATATTTTGTCCTAACCCATCAGTAGTAGTTGACATATCCGTCCCCTCGACATCACGTTTAGTTGACGTGGAGGCTGCAGCAGTGGTAGCTAGCTTAATTTCTCTGATGACAAATGAAGAAATATGGCGATTTAAGGGTTGTCATTTCTGCGGGTTTTCCTGTGCAGCCGATGCCATTTTCTGCCTCTGGCACAGGAAAACAGCCGTCAAAAACCTGACACGGGGCAACCATTTAGAGATCTGGGACCAATCTTTCTTAACGTAGCTAATCATGAGACAGAGTTTTGCCATGCAAGTTTCCAATACAAAGCATCTACTAAGTCAGACTTCTAAATATTACTAAGAATTCAGCTGAAAATGACCAGTTGTCTTCTGCTTACGATTCAGTGCAATGTAGTATAAATGATTTAATGTGTGATTTTTCTTTACTGGAAGAGATGTATGGATCCAAGGTCTTCTGGTTATTCTGATGTTTATCTATCACCACTCTAATCCCTCCTGACTGGACGTCAGTCGGCTGCTCCGATTCTCCGGAGGCGGCGGCAGAGCTGCTGAGGTTTGCAGCAGTTCATCAGCTCAGGTAACTCCGCTGAGTTCCCTGAGTCATTCAGCGCTGCAGCCGTCACTGCAGGACCTCCGGGGCAGTTTGTGGCAGAGCGCTGGGCAGGCAGGTTGGGGTGATGGCAGGTCATGTAGCTCTCAGCAGCGCTTTCTTCCTGTCTGACTGGCCTCCCAGGAGGAGCAGACAGATCCGCTCATTTCAGCTTCCTGTCGGTGTCCTCCTCCAGGGCAGGCTGGCTCAGCGATCCTGTTAACCCGACCGTCACACAACACTACAGACGTCTGCACAGTACTGCAGATAATAACAGTGTGGAATTCTGTGCGTCCACAGCTACTAATGTACACTTCACTGACACTAAATTGCTTATGGAGGAGCTTGTTCGTTTGTGTGTGTGTGATAATGGTGATGTGCTTGCACAGTGCTAAGAAGTGGCGTGACGTCTATCACCCGCACAGTAAGATTAAGACAGTGAGATTGACACGATCGCACCGGCTGTTTAAAGTGGAGATATGTTAAAGAGTAAAACGTGTGGTAAAAAGTAAGTACGTTGTTTTATTTGGGCTACCGGTCCGAACACATTACCTCCCCATCTACAAACTTTTTGTACTCTTTTGAAAAATGCTCACGGAAATAACATTCAAAGTGCCCAATATCTGAAAAGTCTGCTAGAATGGCTCGTTTGTGCATGGCGTAACTCCTGATGCGATACTCTCCTACATCAGTGATAGTGACGTGTCGGTCGCGAACGAGTCAACTCTATGAGGCCTTAAGTGAACAATGGGAGCCGGCTCTAAGGCAACACCCCCAACTTTTGTTTCATATTATATTATACAAATAAAACTGAAATATATACATGTCTCTATAGAGTTGCACACTTATTTATTAGCCATAGCCTACTATTTCATCAGTAGGGTGTTATTTTTGTTATACAACTAGGATAGCTATCCTTGACATTTCTTACTTTTTAACCATCAGTATGATGAAGAATCTTGCATGTTTATGTCGTGCAACAAATAAGTAATTACGTAGTATGTAACTGAGGCAGTGACCAGCAGAAGTGGCACTTAACGAAGAGCCGTTTGGGAGCCATAAGAACCGGCTCCCTTCAAAGAGCCGTAATTCCCATCGCTAATTAATAATCACAACACGTGTGATTTTAGTATGCATGATATATCACAATCATCTACAATACATCCCAGTACCTGAAGCAGGGAATGAAATTAGCACCTGCCAAACACATGGCTGTGGCAGGCAAAAATGTCAGGTCACCTGCCACCACGGCAGATTAGGTTTTTCTTTATATTAATAAATATTGTTTTTGTTAAGAATAATGAGCGATTAAGGTTACACGATATATTCCATATTTCTTCTGTCAGGTACCACTGACTCATGTTTACAATTCTGAAGCGGTAAAGTGGCAGACAAAAAAACCTGAGTGGCCGGTAGAAATATTAAGGTAACCTTAATATGGCAGGTGAGGAAAAAAACTTCATTTCAGGCATTCAATACATTTTTTCCCCACACAAAGCAGAACTCAAACCTGCGTTGTCTGTATTCACTGCATTGCGATGAGCTTCATAGAAAACTGAGATAAAACACTTTGCACCAAAGTACAATTTTTTCAATGTCAACCAACCAGAAACCGGCAAAAAGCTGAAATGAGTTCAGAGATCAAATATCAGCAGGAGAGGAAGGAAACACCTCTGCCTCAGTGGTGCAACATATTGCATTACAATACTCGAGCCGGAGTGCCATTATAATATCACAAGAGACTGAACCACAATATATCTTAATATTCTTTCCCCCCCATTCAGTCTGCACTGAATGTCAGATCGTGGACATCATGTCATGGAGAATTAAAAAAAATAAATGAACAGACACTAGACAGTTAGCTCTGTAATGAAACAACATCAAGTTCTGCTTTAAATCCGTGGTTGGTGTATCACTCCTTCAGTGGCTTTTACTTTATCCCAACAAAAGTGTCTTCGAGCGCTGGAGCCGGACCTTACGACAGACTGAGGGATGACAGGATATGTCTGTGGAGGACATGCGCGATCTTATCCAAAATTCAACAGTAACGTGAACCAGCATCTTAAGTGACCCAACTTTTCAGAGATTAACTTTTACAGCTGTAACATGATCAGCGTACAAGGATGAACATCTAAAGCAACAGGAATCTGAATATTCGCCTATTTCTATTCTTATATTCTCACGGTCATTGTGACTTCACAGTCCGAGTCCGAGCAGATTCCCAAAAGAAAACCATTTGATAAAGTCTGGTGTAGCTGGATAACACGTATGTTTGCTTGGCCCTCTGTGATTGGCTTAAAACGGTCACATGGAAAACCTCAGACGAGCCGTTTTCCTCTTTTGCGGTTCACCACTTTTGTTTACATTTTCAGTACTCGGTGCAGGACAAACAGCTTTATAATACTCCATCTGCTTTCATCGCCTGCGACCAGCACCGCTGTTATTCTCCGAGTTTTGGTCACTACTCGTTATGTTTCCTCTCGGTGACACTGCTTCTACACGCGTTCCCACAACTGCCACTGACACACAGTAGAGTACATATATATGAATGGAAAAAAAAAAAAAGACCTATGGCACTATGCTTGAGTGCATCACACTTCCGAGTTCAAGTTCATCAGTACGCACAAACTACCTCGACTCTCCCACAAATTCACTGGTGCTCAATACTGAAAGGAGACAGCAACAAGCAGATTGAGTCATATGGTTCAACAGAGCGAGTCAAAGGACCGTCAGACACTTGCAGACTGCAGCTCCCACAAGCTTTACTGAAATCCTGTATGTGTCAATAGATTTAGTAGAAAGATGATCATTTGTGTTCATTTCCAGATTTAATCCCTAATGTTGCTTCAGAGTTAAATAAGTGTCATGTTAACAGAATTAAAACAATGCAGCACTAAAAGGTGGATAAAAAAAAAATGGAGCTTACTTTAGGTTGAATGACCATCACACCCCTTGACGCCTTGAGTAACTTTAAAAAAGGCATTTAACCTAAACGTCTGTAACTGAGAAGTATTTTTCTTCCTAGTTTAGCCTAATAACTAATGTTACAGGCCTTCACTCACTAGCTTATGTTATGCAATCACGCTAAAAAATGGTATCTAAGCCTACAGGTCACACTACTAGTAGCATGTCTCACTGACAGCAGCAGAAACTCTTAACTTTTGCATGAATTGTGCTGCACGTTACAAGTAAAGTCGAACCTAGTAACCCAGCTCAGGGGACATTTATACCATGTAGTTAGCATTTACGTTAGCCATGCTACTGATCTTTGGACTGTTGGCTGTTTAGGTCGCGGGGACAATAAACAAAAGCAATGCTTAAAATGCTAATCATGTGTATGTGTGTGTGTGTGTGTGTGTGTGTTTGGGGGGGGGGGGTTAAGATAGCTACATACGTAAAGAAACGGAAAACTGTTGCTAACACAGCAGTCCCACGGAGCTAGATGAGCTAGCTACCGTTAGCTGAATTAATCGGAGGGCTAGCTAGCGGTGGCTGAGTCGTCGGCCCTGGATCCCACTGCCCTTTAGCTCAAAGCTAACACGCACACCAATAACGTCTTACAGCGGCTTTAGCTGAATATTATTCGCTTCAAAACACACACAGTGACGTTTACTTAAGAGCCCGGCATCGAATAATATGAAGGTATTTGGCACAACTTATGCAGCTGGTCCGAGGCCCACCGTGGCCCGCTTACGAGGCTAACGAGATCCATTATCGGACGCGGTGCTCCTTTCGCTCTGACGGTGACATTTCTTGTGTTCTTCGGCGCAGCTTTGCAGTAAACAAACCATTTCACAAAAACTACCACATCGTTTAAAAGTGGCATTATAAGACGACAAACCAGGTCTACCCCCCCCCCCCAACGTTAGCTCGTTTCTGTAACTGTTGACCTGACGTCCTATTTGTTGTGTGATGGACAATTACCGATGCGGCGCGTTCAGCCTCCCTGTCAAACATATAGATCCATTATCGGACAGGATACATGCCCCCCGCCCCGGACCATTTGTGTTGTTTTTACACATTTTACCATTGATTCCCGTTTCACCAACCGCTATCACATCAGACAACGGGACGAGTTCAATTTCTGATCAGGACTTTCTATAGACGCCACAATAGCTTAAAACACGCTCAACGGGACGTTGTGGTGGTTTAAACGGACGCTTTAACGGATATCAAACGGACATTGTAAGCGTAACGTTAGCCGTTAAACGCGCGACTAACCGTTACACGAACGGCGAAACGCAGCCGTGAGCGCGAAAAAAGGTGGCGGATCAAATTTCTCAGGTAAGAAGACGACAAGCGGGTCAGACGGGGACGTGTCCGATGATGGACGCACGCACCGTAGTTCCCCGGTCTCTCCAGACAAAGACGGCAGCTAGCCTGCTGAGCTAACCCCCGGGATAGCTAGCAGGCTATCCCGCGTTTCAAAAAAAAAAAAAAGAAAAAGTGGATCCAAATCCCACCGAGAGAGCCAAGTCCAGCGTGTCCACTTACCCCGTTTGAAATCCCTATCCGACCAGTGTTCATGTGCACTCCATAGGTGCCGATAATCCCAGTAAAAACAGTTAAGACAAGCTCCCAAACTGGCGGATTGAACGGGCAAGACCAGTCAACGTGCTCCCAGTTCACTGGACCGCAGCCATCACACGGTCACATCCCGGAGAGGACTGGAAAACAGCGGGAAACACCGACATTTCGGGGTCAGTTCTCGGGCCCGGACGGACATGCGACTGATCCCGGGTATTCCATGAGTGGATGCGACATTCCCAGAGTTCCCAGATCAACGTTATCCCCGGTAACAGACACACAAACAGCAGCAGACAGACGAGCAGCGCTGTGTGGCTAAATGGCTGTTAGGTACAATGCAACCAAACCCCGGATCACTGGATCGTGGAGTCACTGGACCTGGACTGAGTTCGCCGGATTTCAGTCTCTGACTGGACCTGGATTCAGAGGACTCACGTGGACTTTGGACTGGATTCACACACTGGACTGACCGACCACTGTAAATACAACATATAGGGGAGGGAAATGTACTATTTTCTCCAGCCAGATTTCTGTGACCGGTTTGGGAATTTCAGCCATTTTGCCTCTAAATTTAATTGTGACTGACTTGGTCACAAACATCAGAATCAGAATCAGAAAGACTTTATTGATCCCCGAGGGGAAACTCTTTGTTACAGCAGCTCACTGTCACGTCAGTGCACACAGGAAGAGAAGTACTAGGCAAAAAAATATACAATACACTATAAAAACTATAAAACAGGTCAGAAAATACATGAAGTACCAGCTGGGTGTAAGTATAAAATAAACTAAGTGTGAAGTACAAAGTGGGTTTACCGGCTGATGATGATAATACGGTATAATAATACAATGTAATAAGTAGTGGTGCATGTACTGTTAAGTTAAGTGTAGCCTATTAAGATTACTATGAGGCGGTGGATATTGCACAGCAGTAATGGAGGTCTGAATAATATAAATATCAATAAATAGGAAAAACTAAATATGTTTGCGCACCAAAAATCGTGACCCCATAATATTCAAATTATATTTTGACAGCCGTTAAAGACCCGACACATTCAGACAAGGTCACATATTTTGATTGAAAAAAAAACAAATACGTAAAATTATCATTTTCTCTTGTTTGGCAACTTTATTTTGGCAAAATGTAGTGGTTTTATTGTTTGAATAAAAAGGAGACGTTCACTGCCCTGCCTGACAGAATTTAAATGAAAATGAGTGCTAGTCGAAGGTTTTGACTTTCAGTTTCTTCATGTTTGCAGGTACTTTACGTTAAAGAGCTCCTGTGCGTTGCGAGCCAGCGGATCTGACAGATGAGCCTCTGAGGGGGAACACATCTGTTTCAACAGAGGCGTGCAGCGGGGCGGCAGGTGGGGTGAGGAAGTCCTGGGTTTTGTCACAGAGCACGAGATGAAAAAAAAGCTGAATATAGTTTGAACAGTTTCTAGTTTTTACTTGTGAGGAGATAAAGCGCGGACTGCCCTTCATACCACAACAGGCCAACTAACGAGCGACTCAATCTGCGCTCCCTCCTGGCTTTTTGTCTCAGCCGGAGCTTGTCGTCCTCACTCGACCGGACTCTCTGGATTTATAGTCAGCTGGTGTGTCTCATCAGTAGTGGGCCGGCATTTTCAGACGGTTTTTGGCTCAGTTGAAGATGGAAGGAACATCACGTCCTGCTGCCATTTGTGTTTCCCACTCAGACAAGTCTCTGCTTTCTCTCCTCACACACACACACACACACACACACACTCTTACCTGTTACACTAACAGGTGATAGTGTGTGTGTGTGTCTGTGCTTTCCATCTGATTACACTTTTAAGCAATATCCTCTGCAGAGCGAGAGACAGAGAGAGAGAGAGAGTGACAATTACATTTTTATTTGAATCTTCTCTCCTTCTGTTCATTGAGGACAGACTGTGCAGAGCGCCAGAGGAGTAACGCCGGAGAGGTGAAGAAATAATAACAGTATAATGGGGGAGTAATAAGGGAGTTATGGGGGAGTAATGCTGCGGTCACATCATATGAACTCCGTGGTTTCAACCTCTGATTCGGTCATAACACTGAAATGTTTATATCAGGCCATATGGACACGGGTACATGTACACTTTTGCACATTTAAACACTAATGCGCAGTGTCAGTGTATTCTGTCCCATTTCAAAGGTCCCTCCAAATGTGGCCAAGAGACACAGCTGTCTTTTACTCAAGCGTTAGGACACCGACTCCTTCTAGGGGGAAGTGGAGTAACGAAGAACTAGACGTCGAATGTGATGAGTCAGTTTGTTCGGTGTTTCGGTCTTTTATTGGCAGACATAGAAGCTTAAATGTAACATCAGGGAGAACCAAAATCTAAATGCTAATAAACTACACAAAGAGAAAGTCCTAAACCTGACACACAAAAAAAACAACGCAAAAACCCAGGAACAAAGGGAATGTAACAAGAACGGCAGCTGTCCCCACTGGGTTTCCTGGCAAGGAGTCGAAGCTAGCTGCTGAGATACAAACAACTGGTGACTTAAAATAATTCATTGAAATCTAACAGCAAAATCCCTTTTCTTTCCGACATTAACCCGACGACAACGGCATACAAAAGAGCTATACATGAGCACTGTGGGTGTGAGCAGGCAGCGGAAGTGCAGCTCCTCGGCCAGAGGGACTGCGATTGGCTGCAGGGCCCCAGATTCACCAGCCGAGAGCACAAGTACGGGACTGAGGCCCCGAGGAGCCACGCAGCGCATTTTAACAAAGACGTTGATAAACTACTCTATTTCGCGTTTGTAGCCAAGCTATCAGCGTGGGGACGGCGATGCCGGTTGGTCTGTCCGTACTTCGCTCCTGACTGACATACAGTATCTTGACGGTAATTGAACAGCTGGTCATGAAATGTCATTGATGTCCTCCAGAGGATGAACCCTGCTGACTTTGGTGATTCCGACTTGTCCTCTATCACAACCAGCAGGTTGACATTTTGAGTCCAGACTGAAGCATCAGCAGCTGCTGGACTGCGATGAGACGTGCTTCATCGTTCACGCTCCCCTCAGGATGAACTGTAATCACTCTGCTGATCCTCTGACTTTCCATCTAGCGCCACCATCAGGTCGACACGTTAACGCGTCCGACACTTTGGTTTCTGACCTGCAGAGCTGATGGCGTTCCCATCGGCCTCAGCTGATGTTTACTGCTAACTAGCTAATGTTAGCATGCTAACAGGCTAAACTAAGATGGTGAACATGGTGAACATTATACCTGCTGAACATCAGCACGTTAGCATGCTGATGTTAGCATTTAGCTCAGACTACAGCCTTACAGACTCGCCAGTGTGACCGTAGACTCTCAATCAGACCCAGTTGACCCCTGAACCACTTCAGCAGGTGTGGCCCATGGATGTATTATGAGGACTGGATACTGGACTCCAAGATGGCCCCCATTCATCCGAAAAGCACATACATCATACGTCCTGGTCCACGGTCCCATAGACTTTACGCTGATGTTACTTCAACATAAAAGTTGCTTCTCTAGAATGTCTTCCTGGTTTAAAGATTCATGATACAAGGACATAATACTTGTTTGCAGTTTGAGTGTAGCGTCAACAGTTTTGCACACGTCTCTTTTACGATGATGGTCTATGGCCCCGCTGCATGTGGCCTCTCATAGAGGATTCGACTGGCATGTGTCGGTGTGTGTTTGTGTGTTAATGTGCGTGGGAAGAGGTGATTGACAAGTTAATCACTTGCCACCTGAAATCAGAGTGGGAATCAATCAGGATTACGTTTGCACGGTAATTTAGAGTGGCAGTTTGTCAGAATGACGTCAGACAGATCTGCACAAACACTGATCAGATCAGAGAGCCACGTAAACACACACTCGATCAATGACTCTGATTACTCTCATATCAACGACTCTTTTGCTGAAAACCATCAGACTCCGTTGATAAAAAGATGTCAGAGACTCCTCTCTCGTCATTGAGCATTGAGACAACACATATCTCCCCTCTCTCTCTCCTCCACTCCCCCACAATGTCTCTCATCCGTCCCGTCTCTCTCCACTGTAGAGCATAATAAGCAGACTTCAAAATAAATGGATTCCCCGTGGTGTTTCATCACAGCAAGAGAAGAGAACACACACACACACACCCAGTAGCAAAACATGCTCAATTAATCCTGCACACACACACACACACACACACAGCTGAAATCAAAGGACATGGTGTCCTGAATGCAGTGTTGAGCAGCATATTGAACCATTCTTTGAAATCTGCCTCTGGCGTCCAGTTTCATCTGTATTCAGAGGAGGAGCTGGAGAATGAAAATGTGTGGATTTTATATTCTAGTCATTTCTAACCTGTTGTTAATCAGAGAAGCTTCCACTCCGGCCAGCATTACTATTTAGCTCCAGTTCCTAGATCGCCCGTGGTACAATTAAACAAGTGGAGGAGAAGTCGAAGGTCACAGCACTCCACTCCAGCATTGTTTATTAGATGAGCGTCACGGAAATATTTTGATTATAGTTAAACTCTTCAGAAATGGAAAGATCTAACGCGTCTGCAGGGTCAAAGGTGCACACGTTCATGTCATGTTCATGCCATTTTGTATATAATACATATAAGGGGGGAAAACCTTTCACATCAATGTCTGACAGCCGCATATTTCCCACTTGGTGAAGAAAAAACTGTCAAGCTGGTGGCAAAATGGCTGCAAAGCCTCCTAATTCAGCATAAAGTCACACTGTTTTCTTCTGGTTTCCCTTGTGAAACCTGCATTCATTGATTTATTAGACACTAGGGGGCAGCACAGCCGGCTTTAAAGGCAACATTAACATATTATCATCAAGTTGTCATGGTGAATGTGTTAGCCATCCAAAAGTCCTCCAGTCGAAACGACGTTACATTGTTTGCCCTCGAGGTTGCCCTTGTTTAGTTAAGGGGACCTTCACCGTAACCATGGTTACAATAATAACCACATGGTTACGGTTAGGGAACGACTGCAGTCACAGTTAAAAGAAACCAGCGATGATTGTTGGTAGGAAACAGGAAGTGAACAGCAGTCCATCCAGCCCGACCTCCCTCCTCTGTGTCTGTAACAGCTTCACCCGACTTATAACCTTCTTTGTTAGCTGAAAGATTACAAAAGGGTCCAACTGCAGCGCCTCAGACCCGCCCCCCCTTTGCAGACCTCTCTCTCCTCAGGCCCCTCAGACCCCCCAGGATGTAATGTAAATAAACCATTAATTCATTAATATATGAATGTTATAGAATGCACGATCAGTGAACAGCTACAGCATAACTAAACGACCGCGGACACACTAACTTGCAAGATATCTAACAGTATATGATAATAATAATAAGGATCAGATGAGAAAGAAAGCTGTATGGCGTTTAGTTATATAGTCAGCTGCTGATCACACGTCGTAAGTAAACTGCAAGCTAATGTTAGCTAACTCGCTAACCTCTAGGGGAATTTTCTCAACAGTAGGGCCCTTCCCTTACGAAAGTCAGAACAAACTTTTAAATTAGGCGTTGTAGATCTAACATGAGCGAAGATTCAGCAACTGGGTCGCTTATTTCTCACCTCAGATTTGTTCAGAAACAGATTAGTGAAAGTTTACGTAGCTTACTTCATACAACCGAACCCTACTACTCGTGCTCAAACCCCATTGGCTCACAGAACTGGGGCCTCAGGAGGGAGGACTGCAGTTGGACCCGTCTCAAAAACTGTGGTTTGGGCAAAGTGGCTGGAGCCTGTGTGGAGCTAACTTTAGCTTCATGTGGGAAATATTTACGACTTTGTGTTTCAAAGGGGAAGTTGGGGGTTTTCCTAATCTCTTCAGTACAATCAGATGACTTTAGTTTTGTGGCAGCGCAAGCAGAGCTAAGACATGTGGGTACTTTCCAACTTTGAAATGTGGTTTGGTTGTCCCTTTGGTGTTTTCTTGCCTAGTTCAGAGCACATGGTGCAAAGGTAGGGCTTCAGTGAAGATAAGATGCATGCAACATGCTCATATTTTGGTGAAAACTGTCTCTGACTGATGGAAACTTGTAGCAGCTACAGAATATTGATGATTAATGCGTATATATATACTTATAATGAAACACCTTCCAGCCAGACGACGCAACTAAATCAGCATCAAAATACAAGTCCAGTGCTAACTCCATGCCACTCAAGCAGTCAGTACTGACGGTTGATTTGTTAAGCATCTTTTACCCACAGCTTCTTCCTCAGCTGATTAAAAGCCTTCCTCTTCAGCCCTCTGAAGGCACCTGCAGTCTTTAATTTAAAAAGTGCCATGCCAAAGGGCAAAGCCATTATGCGCGATGATCCACTGAGTTTACCTTGATTAAGTCGTGCAGCCAACAATAGGCTGCTGCAAGAAAACACAAAAACGTCAGGTTGATTATATTCTCCAGGTTTGTGTGTGACGTACGTGAGTCATGACTAGCTGAAGAGCTCGACGGGGTCAGGTCTGAGGACAGAAATGTAAGCGGTGTTTTCTGAAAGTGTGAGTGGAACATACTGATCGGATGGGCAGCAAGGAGGTGGACTGTTCTGCAGGAGTGGTTTGACAAATTTCAGTGGACATTTTGATGCTTCCTACGAGTGCTGTGGCCACCGACACCGAAATACACCAGCACCCCTTGCACGCGTCCACTGGCATTCCAGCATTGACAAGAAGAGGACGTTTTGACGGCGCCCACTGAAGGAGAAGCTTGGTGGGAAATATCAGATAGAAAATGAATATTGTGATCGTTTACATTCCGGTGTAGCCTGTAACTAGCCTGGTTCTGTTCAGCTATTCAAACAGATCCGGTGTTGTGCTCATTGTCAACTACTCAGGACTTTGTAGGCAGGATGAAGAACGGGGACATCATCTTCCTACATAGCTAGCTAGCTACCTGCTACATCCATGAAGAATAGCGATGGTCAAAAACGGCGACAAGCTTAGATGAGATCAATGCAGCTGTACAAATTATTACAAGTTACAGAAATAACAACTTAAATCGACATGTTTCTTAACTGCTCCTAGCAATTGCTGCCATAGCTCCGTTCCGCTGCATCTCAGTGAGCGAGTCCCGGATAGTTCCCATAGAAAAGCTCAGGGAAGCGGCCACAAGGGGCAGCAATGAGCTCATTCCACACTTGAAAACACACTTCGGCAGGCGGGACTGTCGCCCATGCAGTGGATGGAGCTAGTGCTCCACGGCTTTGTTGTGTTGACTGAAAAAGACGTTGAGGGGATACGTCACTCACTACTTATTGGTCAGGGGAAAACAAAATAAAACAACCCCCCTCCTAAACAAAGATCTGCCAACATGAACGTGACGTCAGAATGTCAGGAATGAAACTAAATGGAAACTCAGTCTAGTTTTCAGGCTAGTCCATAGCATCCTATTTAGATGTTTGTAGGATCAGCAATGCTTTATGTCATCCTACACCTGTGGGGGGGCATCTGGGGGTGTGGAGTTAGAAAGAAGTGATCTTCCTGGACCTCTGTAGCTCGGTCCTCATCTCTGCTGCAGGCTACATTAGCCACTCCTAACATACCCAATCTCACACCTACCTGTCGGCAGTTGAGTTGCATTGTGGGTAACGTAGGTGCCAGGTTTTGACCCGGAAGAAGAATCCGTGGAATAAAAAAGATATCTCTGGTTCTGCTGCATCGATTTTGATCCTTTTTTTTAACTGCCCATCGTGAGTCTGACAATGTTGTAATAGAGCGATGATAAATCCGTGAAGTACTCAACAACAAAACACCAACACCTGGTAACATGGAGGCACCTTACGTTTTTAAATAGCCTACATTCTGCCTAAAGCACCGCGGGTTTCTTCCTGTGAAAACAGCCAGTTGGCACCTGAAAGGACCTCCCGACACATATTTCACTGGCCGTCATACCTGAATAATGTAAAAAATGTAAAATATGTTCTCTTGGATGTGAGATGGGACTGAGGAGGCATCGCCGAGGCTACAACAAACTGTGAAATAGATGACGGAGGTTTTGGTTTCATACCAGCTACACCTGCCAAGAAACACAGTCCTCTTCAGAGCGAGAGGCCTGGCTCGCTGCACAGTTTTCTCCTTCAGTTTAACCAGAGCCGACGGCTTAATAAAAGGACAGAGTTGTTTGTCTGTGAGCTTGTCTGTCGTCATTATTTCCGTCTCTCGGCTGCAGTCTTCATGGGGAGACTGTGTGGAGGAATCCCTTCGTACACGTTCTCTCTGCAGAGTTTTGAAGTTCAACTCTGGTCACGTTTAATCTCTCATACAGCTCATTTATTCTGCAATCGACGACACGACATAGCTGTTTATTTTATTATGGTAAATAAAAGAAAAAAAGTTGAATAGAATGAAGTCTCTCAGAATAGCGAATTGAATATTTAGGCTCAGAAACTCGCAGAAGCCAAGCGGCAACCGCTGAGAGACAGTACAGACAAAGACAAAGTATGAAATGTCTCAAAGTGTCAGTGGCCACTACAAGTCAGTGGTGGAAAGTTACTAAGTACATTAACTCAAGTACTGTACTTAAGCACATTGAGTCTACGCCTGTCGAAGATTAGAGAAGAATCCAAAAACTGAAAACAGATGTGTATCAGAACTTTTTTCTTCTTTCCTCTCCCATTAATCATCTCATGACCCCTCAGATTTATCTGGTGACCCTTTGGAGGGGCCCGACCCCTAGGTTGGGAGCCACTGGACTAAACTAGCTAACTGTTTAAAAAGTAGTTGAAACTAGCTAACTGTATATAAAGTAGTTAAAACTAGCTAACTGTATATAAAGTAGTTAAAACTAGCTAACTGTATATAAAGCAGATGAAACTAGCTAACTGTATTTAAAGCAGTTGAAACTAGCTGACTGTATATAAACTAGTTAAAACTAGCTAACTGTATATAAAGCAGATGAAACTAGCTAACTGTATATAAAGCAATTAAAACTAGCTAACTGTATATAAAGCAATTAAAACTAGCTAACTGTATATAAAGTAGTTAAAACTAGCTAACTGTATATAAAGCAGTTAAAACTAGCTAACCGTATATAAAGTAGTTAAACTTAGCTGTGTATAGAGTAGTTAAAACTAGCTAACTATATAAACTAGTTAAAACTAGCTAACTGTATATAAAGCAGTTGAAACTAGCTAACTGTATAAAGCAGTTAAAACTAGCTAACTGTATATAAAGCAGTTAAAATTAGCTAACTGTATATACAGTAGATAAAATTAGCTAACTGTAGATAAAGCAGTTAAAGTTAGCAAACTGTATATAAAGCAGTTGAAACTAGCTAACTATATAAACTAGTTAAAACTAGCTAACTGTATATAAAGCAGTTAAAACTAGCTAACTGTATATAAAGCAGTTGAAACTAGCTAACTGTATATAAAACAGTTAAAATTAGCTAACTGTGTATAAAGTAGTTAAAACTAGCTAACTGTATTTAAAGCAGTTGAAACTAGCTAACTGTGTATAAAGTAGTTAAAACTAGCTAACTGTATTTAAAGCAGTTGAAACTAGCTAACTGTGTATAAAGTAGTTAAAACTAGCTAACTGTATTTAAAGCAGTTGAAACTAGCTGACTGTATATAAACTAGTTAAAACTAGCTAACTGTATATAAAGCAGATGAAACTAGCTAACTGTATATAAAGCAATTAAAACTAGCTAACTGTATATAAAGCAATTAAAACTAGCTAACTGTATATAAAGTAGTTAAAACTAGCTAACTGTATATAAAGCAGTTAAAACTAGCTAACTGTATATAAAGTAGTTAAAACTAGCTAACTGTATATAAAGCAGTTAAAACTAGCTAACTGTATATAAAGCAGTTAAAACTAGCTAACTGTATATAAAGCAGTTAAAACTAGCTAACTGTATATAAAGCAGTTAAAACTAGCTAACTGTATATAAAGTAGTTAAAACTAGCTAACTGTATATACAGTAGATAAAATTAGCTAACTGTAGATAAAGCAGTTAAAGTTAGCAAACTGTATATAAAGCAGTTAAAACTAGCTAACTATATAAACTAGTTAAAACTAGCTAACTGTATATAAAGCAGTTAAAACTAGCTAACTGTATATAAAGCAGTTAAAACTAGCTAACTGTATAAAGCAGTTAAAATTAGCTAACTGTATAAAGCAGTTAAAACTAGCTAACTGTATTTAAAGCAGTTGAAACTAGCTAACTATATAAACTAGTTAAAACTAGCTAACCGTATAAAGCAGTTGAAACTAGCTAACTGTATATAAAGCAGTTGAAACTAGCTAACTGTATATAAAGCAGTTGAAACTAGCTAACTGTGTATAAAGTAGTTAAAACTAGCTAACTGTATTTAAAGCAGTTGAAACTAGCTAACTATATAAACTAGTTAAAACTAGCTAACTGTATTTAAAGCAGTTGAAACTAGCTAACTGTGTATAAAGTAGTTAAAACTAGCTAACTGTATTTAAAGCAGTTGAAACTAGCTAACTGTGTATAAAGTAGTTAAAACTAGCTAACTGTATTTAAAGCAGTTGAAACTAGCTAACTGTGTATAAAGTAGTTAAAACTAGCTAACTGTATTTAAAGCAGTTGAAACTAGCTAACTATATAAACTAGTTAAAACTAGCTAACCGTATAAACTAGTTAAAACTAGCTAACTGTATATAAAGCAGTTAAAATTAGCTAACTGTATATACAGTAGATAAAATTAGCTAACTGTAGATAAAGCAGTTAAAGTTAGCAAACTGTATATAAAGCAGTTGAAACTAGCTAACTATATAAACTAGTTAAAATTAGCTAACAGTATATAAAGCAGTTAAAACTAGCTAACAGTATATAAAGTAGTTAAAACTAGCTAACAATATATAAAGCAGTTAAAACTAGCTAACTGTATATTAGTAGTTAAAACTAGCTAACTGTATATAAAGTAGTTAAACTAGCTAACTGTGTATAAAGTAGTTAAAACTAGCTAACTGTATATAAAGTAGTTAAACTAGCTATCTGTATATAAACTAGTTAAAACTAGCTAACTATATAAACTAGTTAAAACTAGCTAACTATATAAACTAGTTAAAACTAGCTAACTGTGTATAAAGCAGTTGAAACTAGCTAACCGTATAAAGCAGTTGAAACTAGCTAACTGTATATAAAGCAGTTGAAACTAGCTAACTGTATAAACTGCCAGATGCTGCATGAAATTATATTATATTTTCACTGCTGTTGTTACCAGAAATCAGAGGACAGACAGAGAATTTAATGTGCTCTATAAACAGTTTGAGTTCTATTTATAGAGCACACGATTTATTATTTATGTTTTGTGTCTTTGTATTTTTAGGTTTTCTTCTATATTTGCTGTCACTGCAGAACAGCTGAGGTTATGTGAGGAAACTGTCATCATGCTAAGAAAGTTCTGGTTTGAATTAATTAGACGGAGAAACAGTGAAAAAGACATAGAGAACATGCAGAATATATACATATATAATTTAAATAATATATAGACACATATGAGACAGACAATATGTATAACTACACTTCATACAGATATATAAATATATTATAAGACACATAAAAAGCTACACATGATTTTTATTTGTATTCTTATTCTTATTGTAATCTATTTTATGTGTCACTTTTGCGTCTATATGGTCGGCATCGCACACGAAACAAGCTGACTCTGACGCTGAGAGGGACAGCGTCAGGTTGCCGGTTCAAATCCGTCTGCAGGTCTGTGCAGTCGCGCCAGGGCAGCCCAGCAGACCTGCTGCACGGCGCCCTCTACAGCTCAACATGAATCACAGCAAACACTGCTCCTGTCGCTCAGTGACAGTTAAATATGAATAATTCAAAGAGAAAATACATTACAGATGTTGCTAAATAAATAAATCGAAATAAAAATATAATAGGCCTAAGCGATAGAAGTTCAATTCAAAGTAATACTTTGCACCAAATGTAAATGTACAACTGTAACTGTCAAATGATAGCTGATGTAAAATGTAATTATTAATGTAATAATGTGGTTTTCTAACATTAGGTGTCGTCTTCAGTCTTCATTACACCTTCAGCCCAGGCAGTGGGACATTTTAAAGCATTTTCATATTATCTGACAGTTATTTAACTATTACCAAGTGTTTATTTAAAATAATGTCCACTGTAAATTGGATGCAGGATCAAAGAAAATCCTATGACAAAAAAATTAATTAATTAATTAATTATTTTTTTCTTTCTGTTGGTCTTTAATTGCATTTTTCTTTCTTTCTTTAATTAATTCATTTATTCTTTCTTTCTTTGTCCTTCATTATTTCTTTCTTTAATGCATTTATTTATTCTTTCTTGCGGTTGCGGTTCTGTTTCAGCGTCTCTAAATCGGGTCAGTTTGCAGACTTTAAACAGGAAGACCTTCACTTTTCCTTGTTTTGATCAGAAGAACTGCTGCTGTCAGCCAATCAGCGTCCAGATTTGCGAAAACTTTAAGTGCATTTAGTTTAAATATTTAATTAAATAAAAAATAAACCCTACAATCTGAACCCCCCCCCCCTTGCATTTTTGCAAAGAGCAATATTATTCTCATCCAAATACCCAGATATTAAAAATAAAATGGTGGAAAAGAAGAATGTTGCATGTGATGTTTAATGCTGTAATTTATCTGCAGCCACATGCAAGTGAATTAATCTCGGGTGCGTATGAGTGTGTGTGCATGCCTCCTCAGTTCAGTAATAATTAATAGGAACCTTATCTGGCTGCAATGAGATAAAGAGGGGTACAGCTCCATGGCGACAACCCCCCCAGGCCTGCAAACACACACACACACACCTCCTGCTGGGTTAGACTGAGAGTCTGTGAATGAGTGAGTGTGAGGTGATTATCAGAGGTGCAGCATGCACAGGTCCTATCAGCCATTAAAGCCCGTCACCAACCGCTACCTGCAGCAGCGATGGGACCAGAACAACTACGAAAACCACCGCAGGAAGGTAGGAGGGTGAAGACAGAGGTGGAGGACTGGGTGGTGAAGGACTGCTGGTCCTGGTGATGTGTTGGTGGTGGGGGGTTGCAGCGCTGGAGATGAACGGCTGGTGAAGCTGTGGCTGGAGATGGATTAGTTCTGGTGTTTGAAATGAAGGGGCCGGGGAAGACTGGTGGGTTTGCGTTGGCGACTGGTTTCTAGGGTGCAGACGGATGGGTGGTGGGAGGTGGATTGGAGAAGGAGAGCTGATGAAGAATCGATGGTTTGAAGGGTTACGCTTATCCAAAGCGTGTATGGGACGGTCCCATATCTAACACTCGATGTAATGAGAACGAATCACAGTAAGTACAGAATAAAGGAAGAGGAAATGCATTATATACTTGCTGCAGTTTCTCGGTTGGTTAAAGCTGTACTCGTTGATTTTTTTGGCCACTTGGGGGCAGCGAAACGAACTGAACACAATATTTGACATATTATCACTTTATGATGTTGTTGTGGCGAACAGGTTAGCAAACAGTTGCTTTTTTACACATCCAGCAGTGACAGAGAAAAATGATTATTCATTTGGAGTGGAGTTTGTGTCACCTGATGAATGTGAGTCCAATATTCAAGTCTCTTTAGCTGCTAGATGTTCCTGGCTCTAACTGCGTCTGTCCGCTGTTTGGTTACATTCAGTGAGCGTTTTTGCTAAAATCAGCTGCCTGCTGAAGCTGGAAACCAAACCAGTGAGCTGAGGCAGAGCTGGTGATGATCACTACTAGCGACACCTTTCATTGCTGACACATTGTTAATCTGAAAATATTATTAGCCTTAAAAAAACATCCTGCAGGCCTCTTTCAATCAATCAATGAATCAATCAAACTTTATTTCTACAGCAGCTTCCAACAACCGAAGCTGAACCAAAGTGCTGTACAACATTGACAACAAGATAAAAAATAATAATGATAATAACAAATAATAATAAAAGTACAAAGCGGTCAGCAGAGCACGTTACAACATCAAGATAAAGAGAAGTGTCGCAGGGCCGCTGAGTGTTAAAAGCTATTCTAAATAAGTTTGGCTTTGAACAAAGGCAGCTCAGTGATGGACCGTAAGTCAACGGGCAGAGAGCGGTCGCCCACTGTTCGCACCAGGACCGGGGACCGGGGACCGGGGACCGGGGACCAGGGGACCGGGGACCGGGGACCAGGGGACCAGGGGACTGGGGACCGGGGACCTCCAGCGGATGTTGCCCAGCAGATCGTAGAGCTCTGCCGGGTCGGTGAGGGCTCAAGATCTCACACAGATAGGAAGGTGCGAGGCATCTTTCCTTTTTATCAGTCTTTTATCAGAAAGACTGACCGTTGTATCATGTGTCTGCATTGGACAACCTGCATTAAGCTCCCATTTATTTGGCTGGTAAAATTTAAATAAACACCTCATTCATTTCCCTTAAAGAAAACGCATCGTATGGCAGAGGCTAGTGGAACAGAGGCCGGCTTAACGGGGACAGGACATCAGCTCTCTGCTGTCTGATCTCCTTAAGGTGCGTTTCGACTGAATGCGGAGCAGCACGACTGCACATAAAGACAACTCAAAGATGCAAGAAGACGAACACAGACTCGAATTTGAGTACGCATCGTTGTGTGAGTTAAAAATGTTACGACACGAGCGAATCATTCATGCTCATCCCGAGGCTTAATGACTCCAGTTCATGATAAAAAGGTCTGGAGGGAAACACCGAGGTATGCAAGGTGCTGGTCTGATATGAGCAACGCAGGGTTCAGTGTCTTGCCCTAAAGACTCTTCGACACGTGGACAGGAAGAGCTGGGGATCGAACCGCCGACCCTGTGATCAGTGGACGACCCGCTCTGCCTCCTGAGCAACACTCCGCACACACACATCGGTGTGTAAATAGCTAGCTAGCTCACAGATAATGTCAGTACAGTCTGTACACTGGCATTTCGGAGAAGGGCCCGGCGTCGGACCCCAGGGTCTGTGAGCCAATGGGAAGAGAGTAAAACATAACCCTCTCATGTGTTAGTGTCAGTGTTTGAGTGAATTATGTGTGTCTAAACTCATACCGCCTTCTAAACGTTTTCACCAAATATAAAAATTTAAAAACATCTGTATTTTTTTAACTCCTTCCTGCTCAGTTACTTCATTACCAAACACAAAATCACCAAATTCAGCAAGCTAATCTTGAACGGCTCATTAGCTAACTAACGTCTGGTGTTAACAGTAAGCTGCATCCTACAGTTAAATGCTAATATTAGTCCTAAACATCTTTATGAAAGACTGAAGATTAAGTTATATCTGTCCAGTAACAGCTGGACATTGTTCACTCTTTGTGTGGCTTTCTTAGATTTTCATTTCACTTATAGCAGATTTTTCCACGGGAGACACCCTCGTTCTGTCCAAAAAGGACTCACATCAACCGTGAAAGTAGTAACCTGTTTGCTTTTATACTTTTGTGGCAGAAAAGGAAGTGACGCGTCTCACGTATGGAGCCCCAAGTCTCTTCCCATTGGCTCACAGGCCTGGGGCCCCCAGACGTGAGGGCGGTAGTCGGACCCTCTGCATTTTGTGATGAATAAACATGAACTGCAGTCCAGGGGTCAAACGAACATACCTTAACTCTTGGCTGATTATAATGTTGGGTATCTGCAAAATGGGAACTGAAGTTCATTGAAAAACCTGAGTGTACATATTATCTGAAGATTTAGCAGGTTTAGTTTACACTTACCTGTGTTTACCTGTGCAGGTGAGCTCCGCCCTGCCAGTAGTGGACAACAAGGGCACGAGGACACCAGCTCACGTCCAGCTCAAACTCAAAAAACTACAGGTCAGTGGACACACACACACACACACACACACACACACACACTTTGGCTGGTGTTTTTAAATGCTTAGAGCACGATGCCATCGCAATCATCATCTCTTCAATTTTCATCCGACTTGAAACACAGAAAAAAGGCAGGACATCACCTGCAGCTACAGAGCCGAGGCTCCATAACCAGAAAGCTGCCTTCTGGTTATGGAGCCTTCGTCAAGCTATCAGTGTGAGGTGAATGTCAGGCAGCCTTAATGATGTGGAAGCTGAAGCCTTTCAATCAATCCACCAGTTTTCATCAGAATCAGGCCAGTGTTGGAGACGCCGTGTCCGACTGACAGGAAGAAGGTGCGGCCGGATCTTTATGGAGTCTAAAATGTCCTCAGTCTCTGTTTTAACGCTCGGTCTCTACGATTCAGCTGCAGGATGAGCGGCTGTCGGCCATCGACAGAGACAACCGCCTCCTGGCCTCCAGACTGGCCGACATCGTTTGTTCTAAAGGCCTGGTGGACCATCGGAACCAGTACCACCTGAGGAGGTGAGAACCGTACCGAACCATGTACCGTCACGTCACATGTCCGGTCGTGTCACGCCATGTCCTGTTATGTCGTGTCATTTGCTGTCTAATGTCCTGACATGTGATATCATGTCACGTCGTTCGGTGTCGTATTTTGTCACGTCCTGTCTTTTTCTGTGACGTCATGTCCCGTCGGTCCTGTTACATCATAGCTTATGCTTCCACGTCATCTCATGCTATGTCACGTGCTGTCTTATCTTGTCATGTCATGAAATATTACGTCATATCACTGCAATGATGATCATTTCCAATTAGCATGTGATCAGCAACACGGCAGCCAGAGTGTAACCAATAATATCGCCGTATATGTGTTTGCCCGTATATTTCACAAAGCCTCCGTCCCGCGCTGTTTGTCTGCTGTCATGGTGACCTTCGTGGAGTTTTTCTTGACTGGACGTTGAGACCTCAGCCTCCTCCCACTGAGGTCTTTAACATTGCTGCGATGATGCCGCTGCGCCCTGTTGGACCTTTAAATATTGATGCGACCAGTCCTGCTCTGTTACGGTGCTGAATTATTGATCTGGATGCGGATGTGCGATGGAGGTGACGGTCTGTGGTATTTATCCGCCCTCACGCTGGGCTGTAATATCTTTCATCTTGACAGGAGCTGTAACGCTCCTCTGATATCTTTTATTCTGTGACTCAGAGCGACTGAAAGCTACGATGAATCCGACAACCAGAGACAGCGACACCTATAAAATGACTCCCGATTGGTAAAAAAAAAACCGTGTAACTTTGTGCGCAGGACAGTTAAGTTATTAAAAATATACTCTCCTTGTGCTGAGTCAGTATGCTTACAGTCGACCTAACAACCTGACAAACTTAAACCTGCAATAGCTGATTTTTTTGGCCACTTGGGGGCAGCAGACACAAGCTGTGAACGCAGCATTGACACGTCATCACCTGTCACGTATGTATTTTTGAACTTCTAGGACCTGTCTACACAGGATGCGTTCAGGCGCAGTATTGAGTGTAGGTCAAGCACGTTTTGGCAGTGCTCAGAGCCCAACACACGATCGCTGTGCGTAAAACAGAAGAAAATATACTTGAAGTGTAAAACTACGCGTTTATGTGCGTATTGCGTGAGTAATACACCTGCGACTGACCCAGACAGGAAATGCGCCTGTGGGTTCGTCACTTGGACTGGCTTCACTCCCTTTCTTTTTGCTCATTATAAAATAAATGGAGCTTTATTCTGTCGCAGGCTGCTCATCTCCTCATAGTGTTTGCATGTAGTTGTTGACTTTTAAACAGACAGACAACAAATGGAGGCGGTTTGCCATCAAAGTGCATTTCACATAAACGTGTGCATGCGTCAGTATTAAGCTTTCTCCTTTCACTCCTCTTCCGCTGTGCTTCATCCTCAGTCTGAATGCTGACAAGAGGAGGGAGGAGCTTCTACTGGTCAGCCGTCAGAATCAGGCCATCTACCAGCGAATCACGTCTCGCCAGTCAGAGTACCGCCGCCAGCTGTGGTTGGATGACTGGGAGAGGGCGGAGCGTCGGCGGGACGAGATTTCCCGATACTCCCGAGGGCTCGCAGATAATCAGGTGAGTCCAAACAGGGAAATATGCCACAGACTTATTTGTTCCTTAAGTCTTTGTAGAGATGCATTATGGGTAAAACGTTCTCTGAATCTTTAGAAAGAACCCAATACACTGTACAAATAATCCACTGAGCAACATTTTTAGATAAAGATTTCAACAGAAAATTGCTTCACCTCCTATTCAGTTTTCTTCACAACAAAATGCACCAGAGAGTCAGAAAGCAGCGAGAACCACTTATGAAAGATTTAAGTGAGATGCGAGGCGCCTGGTGGACTGAGTGAACGCTGAAGTGGCTCTCACAGATTCAAAAAAAAGCCTTTGAGTAATAAATGCAGTGAATCGATCTACAACCAGAGTGCTCCTTCTCCGGCTGGATGGTTGTGTGTCAGTGATGACGCACACCGAGCTGGCTGCTATCTGTGTGATCAGCGTTGTGCGTTTGTGTCCGCAGAGGTCGCACAGGAAGGTGAAGTTTGCAGCTGTGGAGCGCAGCGAGCCGTCGACGAGCTGCAGCAACACCGACACTGACAGGACCGACAGAGAAACCTGACACACACCTGAGCCTGCAGGCCGTCGGCTCTCCGTCATCCCAGCACAGCATCAGTTAGCACAGGAACATGTGAGGATACTATATCAGCATTCAAACTGTTAACACGCTTCAACATTACATGCTAAACTAACTTCATGTCGCAACATTAGCACGTTAAGATGCTCACGTCTGCATGTTTTATTGTATTTGAGCTCCCTGTGGGTGCTGTCGGTGCAGACTGAAGCATCAGCAGCTGCTGGACTGCGATGAGACGTGCTTCATCGTTCACGCTCCCCTCAGGATGAACTGTAATCACTCTGCTGATCCTCTGACTTTCCATCTAGCGCCACCATCAGGTCGACACGTTAACGCGTCCGACACTTTGGTTTCTGACCTGCAGAGCTGATGGCGTTCCCATCAGTCTCAGCTGCACTCTGTGTTCACTGCTAACTAGCTAATGCTAGCATGCTAATATTAGCATTTACCTTGAAGCACAGCCTCACGGAGCCGTTAGCATGGCTGTAGACTAGTCTTGTTGTGAGTTATGTGACTGTAAAACATATCTCCTATTGGTATTAATAAAGTACTCTGTCATAGTAAACGTACCCAACAGTGGGAAGGATTTAAGACTAGAAAAGATATGTCTCCATTTTGAATCTGTCCAACAGTTGCTGATGATGTGCTGTGACGCCCCGTGTCCTGTCCTCAGTGTTTGTCTGTAGAATTTGACATGTTTGTTGGAGATGAGGTGTTTCTGTGTCTCGCTCCTTGTGGTTTATGCTGATTTAAATCCAATAAAAAGCTCCTGGTTTACTGACTGAATAAAACTTCTATCACATCCTGAATGTTGGAGCCGCTGTGTTACCACTCTTTTGTGCTACTGTAGTTCTCATATTACTCAGAGCATGGTGTACCAGAGGGCTCTCAATCCACGTGGATTAGAAATGATGGCACATTTCAAACCTATTGAATATATTATTGCATTAAATACATGTCAAGAAGACGCTGTTTCTCCACTAGGTGGCAGTAAATACATGTCTCTGCTCTGTGGCGTCCTCTGTGCTGAGACCGGGTGAGACGGAGGGGGAGAGAGAAGATTAATGACTGCTGTTGCAGAGACAGGAAAGTGTTGGAGTGAAACTGTGCTTATAAATGAGACGAGCTTCATCCCTCCGCTCATTTGGTTTCTATTATCAGAATCTCATTAAACACAGAGGAGAAAACGTGCTGAAGGTCCTGCAGAGACCCAGAGAAGGGCCTCTAAACATTCACTCAGTACATGAGCTACAAAAATACATCTTAAGAAATCATTTAATACTCATTAAATGAGGAAGAGATTTGCTAACAAAGTGACACAAATTCATTCGACTAGTTTTCTCAGATCAGGTGACAATGTTTTGAAATGTGACATATCAGACGAGACTATGTCACTTAAAAAAAAATCTTGAAGCAAACTAGTTCATGTTGGAAAAAGGAAACGAGAGCTTTCGCTCCCACTCACTGCTCTGAAACACTTTGGATGGAAAAATGTAAAAATGTAAAAACCGGACGTCCTGAATGAGAAACAGCTCACGCTGCTGACGCAAACCTGAGCTCAGCGTTCAGTAGACTGCAGTAGTGGAAAGCAACTAGGTACTTTTACTTGAAGTATTTCCATTTTGGGCTACTTCTGCTCTACGTTTTGAGCCCATAAAATACACTTTGGCCCCATCGTCGCGTCTCAGGTGCTGATGGGACTTTTCTCCTCGAAACGTTTCATGTGGTGTCATTTAAACAACTGCTGAATCCAATATTTCACTCAAAGATGAGCGAAAAGTCCACAAATATTGATAGAAATGTGCGTATCAGAACTGTGTTTGTTCATCTTTCCTCTCCCATCAATCATCTCACGACTCCTCAGATTTATCTGGCGACCCTTTGGAGGGGCCCGGCCCCTAGGTTGGGAACCACTGGACTTCACTGTATAAGGCAGCGACCACTACTTGGGCAGTGATTCATCAGTATCCGTAATCTAATAATGTAAGATATTATAATATAGAATTCGCAGAACAAGTTACTTTTGATACTTGAAGTACATTTTGATTATTAAAACTTCTGTACTTTTACTGAAGTAACATTTTAAATGAATGACTTTTACTTGTAAATTTGTATTTATACACCGTGGTCCTGGTACTTTTACTGAAGTAAAAGGTCTGCGTACTTCTTCCACCACCAGTAAAGCGAGGTGACGACAACTGCAAAGGTTAGTTGTTCGACAGAAAATGAATCTGCAACTATTTTGATAATTGATGAATCTTTTTGGTCATTTTCTAGCCAAAACGTCTGGCTTCCAGCATCTCAGATGTGAGGACTTGCTGCTTTTCTCAGCCTTCTGTGACAGTAAAGTGAGTATCTTTGGATTTAGGACTGTTGGTCGGACCAAACGTCGCCCTGGGCTCCAGCTTTAGAGGTGACCTCATAAGGTTTTTTATTATCTTTGGGTTTGACTGTTTTGTTTGTCCAGGTGACCTCTGCGTCAGCTCCAGACTCCTTTCAGCTTGAACCTGCTTCCCTTTCAGATGAGCCGCAGTTTGATAGTTTGATACAGCTGAAGGTTCGGCGTCTTGTGGGCCTGCGACCGTTAACTCACAAAAAACCCGATGAAATGTGACCTGAGACGAGATAAACGGCACGTGCGACGTCCCTTAGATCGCTAACTGACGGTCATTGATGGAATAAGGTCAACAATCAAACATTTGCATCGGACGGGAGCTGAAGCAGGAAGGTTTCTCTGCGTTTAACACCTGGACGTACCTGCAGGATTCATGACATCACTACTACTTTTAAGCCAATCACAGTCCAGCGTGAGACTCACACAAGTGTGATGTGGAAGCCTGAAGCCTCCGGGTCACAAACGCAGAACTCTCCGGTGAAGCAGGAAACATCTCGTGTCCAGCTGTTAAACTTTAGAAATCAACAATATTTTCATATTCAGAGATTCTGGATTTTTACACGAGAGAAGGAGAAGTAAATAATTTCAGACACAAATTATTATTCAAAGGAGAGTATTTTAAAAAAAATGTTTTAAAATCATCTTTAAATATTCTCATCACAATGAGCGGAATAACTGATGCTCTACACTTGTTTCCACACATCAAGAGCAGCTCGGGGATCAACAAGGATTGGACCGAGCCACCAACCCAAATCATTAATCACTGATCCTTATATATAAATATATTAAATACATACAGTATCTGATAAAAGACTAGGACATTAAGCGTCCAAGGAAAATGCTTTTCATCTTAGACTGACGACAAACAAGAGAGAGATGCCTTTCTTCTGCTCACGAGGTTTTACTACATCAGACTGAAGCTCCAGCCTTCAGGTAATAAAAGAAAACACAGGGACAGAAAGTCAGAATAAAACCAGGAATGTCACAGTTACATGGTTTGCATCTTAAACCACTCAACCGGGAAGCCTCGGCGACTGTTTCCAGTGGGGGAAAGTAACTGAGTACATTTACTCAAGCGAGTCCATTTTATGCTACTTTACACTTCCACTGCATTGATCTGACAGCTTGAGTCAGACTAATGATACAAAATATAATCAACAAATAAAGCGTGATTTATTATTATAGGATAAGATGAGACTTTTCACAAGCTACCCAGCAGTACATGGAGTCCTTAACATGAGCGCCACCTTCACCAGCTGCAACATTAAAGTGATGATATAATATATAGTATATTCTGCACACTGAGTACGTTTGCTTTTGGTACTTGAAGTATATTTTGATGCTAATACTCTTGTACTTTTACTTTAGTGACATTTTGAATGCAGAACTTCTGACTTTCTACACTGTGGTGTTTCTGCTTTTACCACTGACTGTTTTTAAAGAAAGCAGTCTAAATGTAGCTTAATCACTGATTTGAGTGTCAAATGAATGCTGTCAAAAGTTTTGCCTACAGCTTCATTTCACCCACTTTCACGAAATATAGAGGACATCTCAGCTTCCTGGTAGATGTAAATAAAATGTCAAGCCAATGTCAATGTCACTGCGTCCCGTTCCAACAGGCTCAAAACGCAGATTTACTGTGACGTCATTTTACAAGGGAATAGAGAACGCCGTCAGAGCCAGTCAATTTAACGACTCATGTCCCGTCCCACTTTGTGAACCAGAAAATCTTATGAACGTTTGGCCTTCGATTAACACTGCAGCAGAAATGAAGGGGTCAGTGCTGCTGGTACGAGAGATAACAGTGTACGAACAGTTTGTGGAGAAAATACACGAGCAGTGGAAAAGCCCTTCAACACCACCAGTCTGTCCTGATGCCGAGCTCCACTGGAAGTCTCCTCAGGCCGGGACACCGGACCATCTGGGAACAGTTAACCAGCGTCTGTAACTGTAAACCAGACCAGCTCCCCCCGGCACCAAACCAAACACTGTGTTAACAACCGTTATTCTGTGCGTTTCAAAGCTGAGCTGACGTATAAAAGAGCTCCTGCACCAGACATACAGATATATACAGATATATATAGATATATATAGATATATATAGATATATGTTTGCATCTGTTGCACATTTCCTCAGAAACATAACTAAGCAGAGCAGACAACAGTGTTAGTGGTTTACTGGAGAGCAGTCGTCCTGCCCTGTTTTACAACGTTTCACTTTATTAAGACCAGAGGGAGCAGCACACGGACCAGCTCCACCAGCTTTATTAGTGCTGGGCTTTACATACTGCAGTACAACACACTTAGGAACAATACACTATATATACTACAAGTACATGCCAATAACAAAGTACCTGGGACTGAAACAGATCTACAGGATGTTATTAAATCCAGTTTGTAGAGTTGTTATTGTTAGCTGCAGAATGTTTAAAACTACGCATTTATTTTGAAGTTTTATTTCTGTTTCCTGTCACTATCCAGCGCTGTGCTGTCATGTCGCATCATGTGGTTGTAAATTATTTGAATTTGGGCGACTAAAACTGCACCTGATGTCATTTCTTTTATAATATTTGTGCAGCTTTGTCCATCTTTTCTATCAGTAACAAGTGAACTGCTGAGCTCTGAGGAACACAAACACTCGGGACACGGGGGATTGTGCAGGTTTGTTATTGGCCGAGCATTGAGACCGTCGGGCTCCAAAGGCTTGTAAATATGACTAGATGTTAGTCTTAGCTATCAGTGAGCTACTAACGCTGAAACAAATAAAACAGCAACACCACAGTTACAGGCAAAACGGTGAGCGGGACTTTGGATTGCTGGGTGCATTTACTCAAGTACTGTACAAGTTTGAGGTGCTTGTACTTCACTTGAGTATTTCCATTTCCATTATGTTACTTTCTACTTCTACTCCGCTACATCTCCGAGGGAAATACTGTACTCTTTTTACTCCACTACATTCATTTGACATTAGTTACTTTCCAGATTCAGTAGAAACATGGCGGTGCAACATGGCGGCCTCCGTGGAAGGGGACCCGCTCCCTCTGTAGATGTAAACGGCTGATTCTAAGGTAACGAAAACACAGCGGTTCTTATTTTCAGGAGATTACACACTGATGAAAACACACTTATAAATATTATATTCCATTTCTGCCGACAGCTGCTCCTGAATGTGACACGCTGGAGCTTTAAGGACTTTTCCTTGTATTTCTACACTGGTGTTGTTGCTTTTACTTGAGTAAAATATCTGAGTACTTCTTCCACCACTGCCAAAGATACAGTCTGTTTTTGCAAATCTTTAACTGGCGTCTTTTGTTTCTTTGTTTTTTGTAATGGTCCATGGCTACTGTGCACCAGATCAAGGAGGAGAGCTCGAGTTTGATATTATCAGATAAAACTGAACATTTGTCTGAACAACAGCAGAGCTGCAGTGGAGACCAGTCTCTCTGTTTCTGAGTTCATGAAACAACAACACAGCCGAGTCGCTGACTAACTCTGGTGAGTACAGACGATAATGTTTACTGTGTTTAACAACCAGCATCACACTGAAGTTCAGCTCTACTCAATTCATACTGACACTCGCCAAGCTGGATTAAAGTGACTCTCGTCCTCAGAGTGTCGATACGTCTGCTGCCAGCTGTCCGCTGACTGGAGATCAGTTTCTGTGCTCCATCTGTCTGCATGTGTTCACCGATCCAGTCCACCATGTGGACACAACTTCTGTAAAACCTGCATCACTGAACACTGGGATACTAATGTCCCGGGTCAGTGTCCCAGCTGTAAACAGGTTTTCAACACAAGACCTGAGCTGCGGGTCAACACCTTCATCTCTGCGATGGCTGCTCAGTTCAGACAGTCAGCTCCACAGAAAGCCAGCAGCAGCAGCTCACAGCAACACGTTGCCAAACCAGGAGAAGTTCCCTGTGACGTCTGCACTGGAACCAAACTGAAGGCCCTGAAGTCCTGCCTGGTGTGTCTGGCCTCCTACTGTGAGACTCACCTGGAGCCTCATCTGACAATGTCAGGCCTGAAAAGACATCAGCTGATCGACCCCGTGGAGAACCTGGAAGGCAGGATGTGTACGAAGCACGATAGACTGCTGGAGCTGTTCTGTAAGACCGACCAGACGTGTGTCTGCGTGCTCTGCACCGTCTTAGACCACAAGACACATGATGTCGTTCCTCTGAAAGAAGAATACGAAGGTAAGAAGGCCGAGCTGGGGAAGACAGAGGCTGAAACTCAGCAGCTGATCCAGCAGAGACGACTGAAGATTCAGGATCTTTTTGTAGAAAAAAAGATTCAAGAAGAATTATCCTTTAATGTTATACTGTGACATGCAGCAAAGGGCCGCCGGCTGCATTCGAACCCGCGGCGAAACCTTCAGCCAGAGACGGCAGAAAAACGCTACACTGCCGACTCTTTTTGCAGATATTCTTAAAATGTCACATTAATCACCCTTTTTGAAAATTAAGCTTGTTGACTTTGGGAACTCTGCTGAAACTGGGGCTTTAAAGAAAGAGTGAATCCGACTGCTGCATTCTGGGATTGACAGCGGTTGATCTGAATGGGAAGAAGAGTTAAACCTCAAAAAAAAAGAAAGTCCTGTGTCACAACACGTTGCATCGCGTTAAGTTATTTTTATCAGTGAATTTCAGCTCCAGTGGTGGAGGAAGTATTCAGATCCTTCACTTAAAGGCATAGTGAGCAGGATTTGCCTTTAGGTAATGTTGTGATTACTTGTGTAAACTGTTGGGGAGTTTAATTTATAACAAGGCATCACATTTTATAAACTCTTTATAAAATCTTAACTCGTAAAGCGTCATGAAAGAAAAGACTCGAGTAAATGTACTCCGTTGCTTTCCACCACTGCCAATACGTTCAGTAACTGAATGTAGCGCTGTTGTTTCAAATTGTAGTCGTTTTATTTTGAAAGCAACCCGCTCTCTTCCTGTCCAGGTATCTTTCCACCTGGAGTTTGAGTTCAGCCGTTCTGTCGTCCTGGATCACGTACGGGTCGTCGTGGCGACCAGAAGGTGAGACAGCCGATGTCACTCTGACGTTTGTTTGATTTTTGAGTTCGGAAGGAGGACGTGGGCCCTCGTCAAAGCTTTTTTTTATTAATGTGATGTGCTTCCTGTTGAAACAGGATGTCATTCGTGCAGGGATCGTTTCAAAGGGTAAACCAGAGACAACATCAGACAAATGTAGCGCAGTAAAAAGTACAATATTTCCCCCTGAGATGTGGCGGAGCGGCCATGTAAAGCACAAGTACCTCATATCTGTGCTTAAGTAAAGTACTTGAGTAACACCGAGCCAAAGGCTCCATTTTCTGTTGGCTGTCGTATTTTCCCAACATCTTTAACTGCTTCTCATTATTATTCAGCTTAGTTTTCTGTTTCATAACTTGCAGCCAGCTGCTCGTTTTTAATGCTTCCTTCGTCTCTTTGCTCAGGCTCGGGTCCGTCCTGGTCCCGGGAGCTGCAGCCTGCATGAGCACACAGTGAGATTAAGCTAATCGCAGTGATCATGTGTCACCTTGAGGCTGAAATACTGGAGGTTTCTGCCCGGCTACTGTATCTGTGGGTCCTGAAGACCGGGATGAATATTCATGGAGGATGAACCCTAATCGTGCTGATGACGCCATGACCTTTCCAGAGTCAGTGTCTGTGCTGTTAGTTAAACAAGACACACGCAGCTCCAGGGTTTTGGATGTTGCACAGATTTGAAAGCCGTCTGAGACAGATGAGTGACTTGACTCCACAGATGTCTTTTCTCCGTGTTTGTGTGATGAACGTGTGCTCAGAGCGTGATCTTTCGTGCTTGTTGAGTGTCAGGAAATGAAACGGCTCTGCTCAGACGTTCATCGCGGCAGTATTTTGAGTCTGCAGTCTGGTTATTTGTTTTGTGGCTGAAATGATCTCAGAGCAGTTTATTCTCTCGGCTGTGAGTCGTTCGTGTCTGCTTCTCTGGATTTGTTGTTGTCAATCAGTCCGTCTCTGAGCTCATGCTCGTTTTGTTCTTCGCTTTGGTCTGTCTGAGTAATCTGCGTTACAGACGACAGGGATTGAGTTTTTAATAGTTCAATTAAAAGAAAACGACGTGTCCGCCTAATTCCAGACCAGCTTGGTCACGACTGGCTCCTCTCACTGAACTGAAACACCAGTGTTGCGAGGACTTAGAAGTCTTCACTCGCATTCACTTTAAATAATTTAACTTTTTAAGGAACGGCTCATTCGCTGCAGCATATTTACCGGAAAGCGAATAAGCATATTTGCTAAATTATTGAACTATTAAGTAAACAGCATTTATCAGCTTGACATCTCTGTCGACGAGACTGTGAATCTGTCAAGATTAACTAAATGAACTTACTAATACTTATACTATTGTACTACTTATAAAATGAATATGTAGCACATTCAGATTGCTGCTGAACGTGACAGCACTGTGCCTCCTGATGATGTACGAAGCTCTGCGCAGGTCTAAGGCTTTGTTCACACTGCATCCAAATCACATTTGTTTCTCAGGAATCAGATCGGATCAGACACTTCCTCCATACCGCTCTGCCAGCAGCAGCACGGACTCTGCTCGCCGCTCTGATGCACCTCCGTCACTCTGGGTTCGACGCTGTCGCTGTGTGTCGCGTTGCAAGTGACGCTAAAGGCACTTTGAAATCCGATTTGAGCGGCCAGAGCGATGGAGATTGGAATCGCATTTCAAACCACCTCCGCATGTGGCTTGGATCCGATTCGCAAAAATCACATTTCATGTGGTTTCTTGCTGCCCAGACTTTCTAAAATCAATCTGGATTTGGGCTGGCAGTCTGAGCAAGACTAAAACCTTTGTCACACAAAGGTAGAAATATGCATCAGATTCATAAAGTCACGTGTACACACACACTTCCGTTTTATAAATCCCAATCAGACAAAACCAGACAAAAGACGTGACATTTAACTTCAGATGGACTTTAAATGGTGGACATGTCCACGTTTGACCAGTTGTCCCCCGGAAGAAGAAACAGGCACCGAACTATTACACTGAGAAATGCAGATTATCATCGATCTTCGTCTCGTTGCTCCATGTGAGAAGTCAGTGAGAGGACACCTGTCCGTCAGCCTGTCTGTCCGTCAGCCTGTCTGTCCGTCAGCCTGTCTGTCCGTCAGCCTGTCTGTCCGTACCGTACCTGGACGGACTGACTGACCCTCGGGCTGATTTAAGGGTCGTTTTACCGTCTGTTTCACTTTAACTCCGCTGCTTTGACTCTGAGTTTCCACTTGTTATTTCCAGCAGACTGCTGCCGTCCAGCTCGCAGCACTGCAGAATCTTTTTATTGACGGGGAGGGAGCATATGTGTGTGTGTGTGTGTGTGTGTATTACTCACATTGTGGGAACAAAAAAAGTGTTGACACAGTTACATTTGGGGACAAGAAGCTGCTCGTCACAATATTAACTGTTGGTTTTATGGTTCAGACTTGGTTGGCGGTTAAGTTAGAATTACTCAGGTTCTGGTTTCAAGTTATTAGCGCTTGTTTGTGTGTGTGTATGTGTGTGTTTGTGTGTGTATCCCTCTGTATACACACTCTCTGCAGTCTTGTCTATCATGCTGGGTAAAACCATTCATCATTTAGTGTTTGCACTGGTTACGATGTTGCTTTCAGTAAGAAGTGCAATGTTGAGCTTCAGGCGAACGTTGAAACGGTTTATCTGTTCCACACAGTGTAAAAACATATCCAGCAGCGCTGAAGTCGAATTTCTACTGTTCACATTGTAGAAATGTACATAGTAGGAGCTTTTTAACTGATCTGGTGAATGTGAAATATTTAGAAATATGACAAACACAGTGTCACATGATATTTCCCGGTGTTAGACAAGGGGCGCCTGAATGCACCATTGAGGAGTTATTCATGGCACCTCTTCCTCATGTTCAGTTTGTGACGGACGTGAAACTTAGAAAATATCTGGTTCTTTGATAACAAGTCAAAGACACAAGAAGCCTGTGGACAGAACAGCTGAAGGAGAGAAGCCAACTACGACTCCCATGGTGCATTTCAGCAACAAACATCCAACCGCAGAGCTTCGCTAACGGTGAGCGGATGCTAAAGAGTTCACTGATTTTAGAATCTGCGGCTTCAGTCGATTCACTTTTCATTTTTGATGAATTCAGCAGCCATGGTGCATTTAATGAATGGTTCATAACTCACTCTAATGTTTAGTAATGGATTTGTCAACAGCTGTAGCTCCTCCTGTGGACACACGTGATGATCAACGACAATATATTTAAACAGTAAATGTCTGTTTTGGAGATATTGTTGTTGGCAAATTCTGTACATTAATAAACTCTTAAAAATCCCTTGTAGCTGCGAACTACTACATTATAGTGTGTTATAACCGTTATTAAATGTTTATGTACCGCTTATAAATACTAAAGAGGGGGACTTAAAGTGAAGTGTTACCAAAACCAGCTGTTCACACATCCTTTATAAAAGCTTCATCGAAGGTTTACAATGATTTATAAATGTACGAATGTAAACTAAAATGTATTTACGACCTCTGGACTGCGTTATGAAGTGTTTATTAACTGTTAATGCATCGCTTTAAATGAATGGAGTTAACGGGGGGAGTCGAGGTGTTGCTCCTCGGTAACCTCCTCTGCAGGGTTACTGGACAGATGTTAACATCTGGTCTCCTGTGTGATCGCAGACACAAATGGAGGCATTTCCTGTTTGTGCACCAATTAAAGCTCCTGTTCTGAAAAGGGAAGGTGAAGTTAAAGCCTCTTCAAACAGCAGAGATCTGTGAGTGTGAGTGTGTGTGTGTGTGTGTGTGTGTGGAGGAGGTGTGTTTACGGTGCTCCTCCTCCTCCTCCTCCTCCTCCTCCTCTCTCTCTCATCAGAGCAGCAGAGTTAAGTACCAACACTCACACTCTGTCCGTCTGTCTGTCTCACTATTTCTTTTCCAAACACACTGATGGATTATTTCCAGCTTCTTCTGCTGCTGTGGACCTGCAGCCTGCAGCCAGGTGAGCGAGCGAGCGAGCAACACACAACACAGCGCAGCTGAGAGAGAGAGAGAGAGAGGGCGGAAGGGATGTTTGCGTCAGACAGGTGTTGCTGATGGACTGTTGACTAGATGTGAGTTTCGAGCCTCTAAATTGTTGCCATGGCGACATATTGATTATAGCATAGAGAGTGCAGTTCAGGGCTGCAGTGCAGCTAAGGACAGAAACACTAAAACTAAAACAGCACTTTCAGACTCACGCCATTCATCTCGTGTATGGATTAAAAGTCTTATTTTGACGCTGCACGTCCCTTTAGTCCCTTTAGAGTCGCAGCCGGCAGCTGGCGAAGAGTCTGCAGCTCCACTAACTCACATTTAAACACCTTCATCCCAAGTTTCAGCTGCACATGTGTTTTTTGTTTCTATGGAGAGATCTTCGAAGCAGGCCACGTGGGTGTGTTCAAAGCAATCGTAAGCCTCTATGAGACTTCATGAACACGAACAAGTCTTTCTAAGCCTCGAAAAGCCTTTATAGCAAGAGTTTGCATCTAACTCTGATTTGACGAGCCTTCGTCATCAATACGAGTGGAGGAACTGTCCCTCGTAGTGCAGTAACAAGCACAGGTGCAGGTGGGGAAGTCCTAAAGAACAGGTGAATGAGTTTGTTTCGCAGCCTTCAGAATGGGGTTTTCAAATCAGTCAACATTTTAAAAAGAAGACTTAAAGCCCTGGTGGCGTTCCCTAGAGGCTCCGGTGCTCGTTACACCCAACAGAACGTAAGTGTTGGACAGAATGAGCAACCCTCAACTCAAGGTCCACTTACTGGCTTGCTCCGGAGCTTTCAGTGAGACTCGAGTGGAGCTTGAGTTGGGATTATCTGGTGAACAACACAATGATGATTTCATTAGCTTTCCTGCTGAAGTCTCTAACTTACAAACATGAACAAACGTCTTGTCAGCTTGCTGAACGAAAAAGGGCACCGCTAACGCCGGTTAGCAGGCTGGATAGCTAATTAGCTGGTCAGCTGTAGCACATTAAACAGCCTGTAAGCTGAGCTGCAGATGGCACTCGGGTCTGTTTAGATGCTGGTGCGGTCCTTCCTCTCACCTCTAACAACGCACTGTCTGCCCACGGCTTGTAAACGGCCACAGTTATTAGGAGCGACCCTCTTGGAGCCGTTGATATCACAATATATTTCATGGCAATCTGGCGGGTAGTTGGATAAAAGTGCTGGACGAGCAGATCATCTGTAGGCTGCAGAGCAAAACTGAGCCGATTTACAAATTAGGAGACTTTAGTCCCAGTGGGTGAAGTCAGAGGCCCTCTTCCTGTTTCACTCTGATTAAATTGTGTTTCCACTCGTTGAAGCTGGAGGATCACGATCCCACTGGCCCCTGAATTGAATTAGTGTAGAGTTTGGTGCGATGGCTGTAAGCTTCGGGATGCTTCCCTCGAGGTTCAGCCGACGGCTCGGGGAGCTCTCACTGTGAGGTGATGGGCTTCTCCAGGAACTCAGAGGGGAAATGGTTTTTATGGCACGGTGTGGCTTTTAGGTGGATCGTTAAACTCGTGCAGCAGCGCATCAGTCACCACGATGTTGTTGTTGTTGCCTGTCAGCCTGCGGTTGGTAACGCAGGCATCGGTTACCACCTGCCTCGCTCAGGCTAAAACACACAAGCTTCTCCCAAAAATCCCTCCCGTAGTAGCATCTAGTAGGTGTCTGCAGTCGATTTGACCTCCTTGATGTCCCAGACAGGTGGGGTTAATCACCTCTGGATACACGTGTGTCACTCTGTGCACTACCTGTCGTATTAAACTCCACCCATGTGGCACTCCACTGTTACAAACGAACCACAACAGAAATATCAGTTGGCCTGAGGTCCTGCTGCCAGCTTGGCATCACAGCTGCACTTCATAGTAACCACAGTCATGCATGGTGGTTTTATTTGGTCTGTAACGAAGAAGCAGCTCTGCTTCAGGGACAGAACAGTCTGATAAATTTATCTGAGGCATAAAAAAAGTTTTATATAACTAAAGAAAATAAAATGACTCTTTCATTTTTCAGCCAGTACTGGGAATAACAGAGTGTACGCTGGATGATGATCAAGCCAGTCCCTGATACGTGTCATCTTATGTAAGGAGAAACTTTCACACCAAGCTTCATTCAAAAAATTCTGAATTTAACGTGTCCTTGCTCACTGGAAGAGATAGTTACACTGCAGTGTGTGACACAACACGTTTTCTGAACCGGTAGGTGTCACTTTTAAATTCAGCACATATATAATCCACCAAGTAGCAGTCTTTAAGTGAAGTTTTGACTTTTATTGCTGTCTCACGTGTTGCACTCACTGAAACATTCAAAGAAAATGCAACACTGACTATTTTTAGGTTTAAAGTTAACTCTTGAGTCTTGAAGAACAATCTTACCACAAGGTCCATTTAGTAGTTCTGGAGCTTTTGATCACACACACAAACTGAATAATAAAGCAGGAATATACAACTGGAAGATCCTTAAAATGAGTGCTGCCTGGTCAATTATGTTTATGCTGAAGGATTCAAAAAAATCTCCTGAATTGTATTGCATGGTTGGTTAGCAAGATCATTTTAAATGTCTAGTTTTTTTAAGGGAGTTTGGCATGTAAAGTGGTTGACTAGATGACACCAGTCACAGCCTGCTGCATCTGTTCTAACATAAATCTGACAGGTCATAAAACATTACACAGACTGTCAGGGTTGTGACCTCTGACCTGCGCTGCCTGTCAGAAAGGTGAAGGGTTATCTGGCTGTGGCCAACGTGAGCGTCGGGCCGGAGTGATGCTGAGCCAACAGAGCCGTCTGCCTGCCTGCTGGAGGAAGTGACACAGACAGCGTTTGGCTGCGAGCTGCTTGACACGAGCACTGTTCGCTAAATCACTCCCATCTTTGACCTGATTAGAATTATTTCCCACTGCTGCGTCTGATTTGAAAACTGGAGGTTTTGCAAAAACAGCACAGACTTTGTTTCTCTTTTAGCAAAAATATTCTCTCTGTTGCTGCAGTAGCTGTAGCTGGATATTAATCTGTTTCCAATTATGACAGCAGCTAAAACACATCTGGAAAAATCACCTAAGTATGAACACATACACACAACAAAGTCACAAAGCCTCTGCGGCTGTGTAAAAAATGAGAAAAATGTGTCATCGGTGCCAGAGAGGATCATCCATATCAGTCAAATCATCCAGTGGCAGCGACAGGAGACCGTCAGACTTGGATCTGCATCTCGTGTCTCTGCTCTGCCAAGTCTCTCGACGGCTTTCGCCAACAGCTTCGATAAATCGAGCTGGCCCTCGTCTCGGCTCAGACAGGAGCAGATTCCTCTTAGTCGCGAGGAAACAAACACACCTCAAAGGCCGAGACGGTTTACCCATCATTCCTCTCTTTTCCAGTGTCCTTTATTTTTGTCCTCTGTAGCCAAATGCATCACTGCTGCCTTCGCTGGCAAACGGTCGCACAGCATGCCGAGTCTTCTGAGCGCTGTGCTCGTTTACACAGCTGGAGGAGACGAACCGGAGCGCTCAGAGGAAATGCTTCGGCACACAGGGAAAGACTAACGAAGGTCACAGGGTCATGGTGGGGTCTGAGGGTCACAGGCTGGTAGGACATGAAGGCCTGGCTCAAGGACACTTGAGCAGAAGCAGTCAGAGTTATAATGATCAAGGATGGCACATTTCATTTACAGGAAAACCTCTCTAAGGCTTTCTCGCTGCTCTTAAAATCTGATGAATTTATCGCGATCCCTGGACGAGAAGAATTCAGTTCGATAACTTCACGTCAGATTAGATTAGCACACAGAGGAGGAAGATGCAATACGATCAGATGAGCTGAGTTGAGACTAGATTAAATCATGTGAGGCAAGATGAGATGAAACAAGACAAAACAAGATAACAAAAAATAAAAGTTTTTGTTGGCATGAGATGAGATAAAACGAGATGAGGAGACATATTAGACTGGACTTAGACTTAGGTGGACAATAAATAGATATAAGTAGAATACAGAGTACAAAAAAATGAGATTAAAGTCAGTGTGTTGAAATGAAACGAGATCAGGAGGGACGAGTAAAGATGACATGAGATGTGAAACTGAGATAGGGTTTGATGTCATGAAACATGTTGAGATTAGGTGAGAACAAATGCAGTAAAATGAGAGGAAGTTAGATGAGATAGATTCGGTTAGATTACATAAATCAGGTCATGTAAATTTGGCTGTATAACAAATTAAACATCCACAGGATTACAGAGATGAAATTAGATGAGACAAATCGAAATGAGATGAAATGAGATTAAGCAAGATTAGACGAGACAAGTGAAGCAACTAAAACGAAATGCGATTCATTGATATAAAATGAGAAGAGGTTAGAAGAGATCAGACAAAGTGAGATGAGACAAGACAAGCTGAGACAAGCTGAGACAAATCAAATGACAACATGAGACAAGCTGAGATGAACTGATACTGACATGAGATAAAGTGGCAGGAGAAGAGATGAGGTGACCAAACACAGGATTTGATGAGATGAACTGAGATTAAATGAGATGTGAAAACAGAAGACAAGTCGGCTTAAAAGAAGATAAAATGAGATGAGATTAGAAGTTTCTCAAGTTAAGATAAGAAAGGAAATAGAATACGAATAAGAAGAGAGCAAGCTGGGGCCCAAAACACAACAGAACTGACATTCAAACTCTGTTGAGCAGACTGACGAGCAGTAACATCGCGGCGCTCTGCAGACTCAGACAGCTTTCCGTCACATTCACGTGAGAATCACCGTCGTAACTGCCAGACATCGTAACTTCACAAGTTTGGAAGGACTCTGCAGTGACGCGGCTACGATGCTACGATGAATCTTTAAAAGCTGTTTCTGACTGTTGGATTTTGAAATCTATGCTAATTATGTAGCATTAATAAAAAAAAAAACCCCACAATCCTATTTACAGTGAAATATGAAAAGTAAGAGATATAACAGATAGATTTCTATAATATATAAAGTTCTGTCTTTGCACAGCGGCTCTTCTTTCAGAGAGAGGGACACGGTTTCTGGAGAGCTGCCTGAGCTGAGAAGAAAAAAGCTGAAATAGTTGGAAGGTCACCGGCGCTCTGAGCACCAAACCACGAGGAAGGAAAAATTCTTCTCCTGTCGAAGTCTGTTTTTTTGATTTCTCTCTTGTTGTGCCCCTCAAATAAAGTCGTCGTAATGATCTGATAAAGTAAGAATGCCTTACTCATTCTCGACTTTATTGTTTTATCCTCGTTCATTTGGATGACACTGATGGATTTCACCCTACTGGACTTCTGTTGAAAGGATGAAATCATCTCTTTCCTCCTTTTTCCACGATGTTCTACTTGAAAAAGCGCAGTGACGTCATTTTCATCCCGTATTATCTCGGTTTTTGACAGACTTGGCAGCGTTACAAGGCCTTCCAGTCCTCCCTCCCTCCCTCCTCCCGTCAACCGACCTTCCTGATAAAGATTTTAATTGAAACCAGAGGAAGGTCCAGAGTCGGTTGGTGCAGGAGCAGGGAAGAGGAGGAGGAAAGAGGAAGAGGAGGGAGGCGTGTGAGTGCGAGGTGAAGGGTTTCTGAATTTTGATGAGGTTCTGGTCAAGCTTTTGAAGAAGCCTGCTCACTTTCAACACCTCCACACGTCTAGCTCGGGACGCATTTCATTAGTGTCACTTTCATGGTGTGAAATTGAAAGTAAATCAAACTGAGGAAGGGAGAGTGAAGCTGCAGATGAATACAAATATCAAGGTGCAGTAAACAAGAGAGGTCTACAACGTCCATGCTCCGGCAGCTCAGAGTAGATAAAGACACGCTGGTTGTTGCATGAACTCCTCACTGTCTCTAAGTGCTAAAAAGAAAAGAATGGCAGTGCCCAGTAAAAGTGTAGATCACCCGAGTCCCGAGTGCTAAGGAAAGGAAACGGATTTCGATTCTGATCTTAGTTCCACAAATCGTCCACGTAGTTGTCCAGTCCTCGATTGTAAGACAACCCCCACTTTTTAAACGTAATTTCCAGACTTATATTTGGGCCAATACACTAACTAACTAACTAACTAACTAACTAACTAACTGGCGATACTGTAACTGATTAACTAACTGAATAAATACCTGAATCTATAACACAATACTGTGTTGTTCACGGTATTTTGTCCCTCCACATACCTGTGGGGAAGCACACAGTATCAGGAACACCTGTGTGTGATTTAGTATTTTCATTCTTTCTTTTCTGTGGGAAAGTGAAGGAGAAACTGAATCTGGATTCCAGGCCAGAGGGGCTCTTAAAGGAAAGTTTGATTCCAGGAGATCTTTTACTGATGAAGTGTAATTTACATTTTGCGGAAGCCATTTTTCCTCGGCAGCTTCTTCAGTTAGAGACTTTCCTACATTCCATTTTTTCTGCTGTCAAATTTGAGCTTCTGGAAATCCAGAGAAATTTATCTACACAGAGACAAAAATACACGAAACAAGTTCTGTCTGTAGTTATAGCCGTGATTCATGTGGACTGGTTATACTGGGAAGCTTCCAGTTTGTAAAGCGGCTGTTGATGAACCTTCCCTCGAGAAATAAAGTCACTGTATCAGCAGTTACGAGCATGCTGTGTCAGCTGAGTGTCTTCTTCTGTGTTTCAGATCTTCAGCTCTGCTTCAACTTCGACACAAAGAACTTCAAAATCTTCTCTGGTTCTAAAGAAAACCAGTTTGGTTACACAGTCCAGCAGCACGAGGCAGGAGGACGCCAGTGGTGAGAATCCCAGTTCACTATTCATCCACCAGATCCAGAAACCAGTCTGTACTGGTCTAAAGAAACCAGTCTGTGTTGGTCTGTCCACATCTGTAGAAACCAGTCTGTACTGGTCTAAAGAAACCAGTCTGTGTTGGTCTGTCCACATCTGTAGAAACCAGTCTGTACTGGTCTGTCCAAATCTATTAGAAACCAGTCTGTACTGGTCTAAAGAAACCAGTCTGTGTTGGTCTGTCCACATCTGTAGAAACCAGTCTGTACTGGTCTGTCCAAATCTATTAGAAACCAGTCTGTACTGGTCTAAAGAAACCAGTCTGTGTTGGTCTGTCCACATCTGTAGAAACCAATCTGTACTGGTCTGTCCAAATCTATTAGAAACCAGTCTGTACTGGTCTAAAGAAACCAGTCTGTACTGGTCTGTCCACATCTGTAGAAACCAATCTGTACTGGTCTGTCCAAATCTATTAGAAACCAGTCTGTACTGGTCTAAAGAAACCAGTCTGTGTTGGTCTGTCCACATCTGTAGAAACCAGTCTGTACTGGTCTGTCCAAATCTATTAGAAACCAGTCTGTACTGGTCTAAAGAAACCAGTCTGTACTGGTCTGTCCAAATCTATTAGAAACCAGTCTGTACTGGTCTAAAGAAACCAGTCTGTGTTGGTCTGTCCACATCTGTAGAAACCAGTCTGTACTGGTCTAAAGAAACCAGTCTGTGTTGGTCTGTCCACATCGATAGAAACCAGTCTGTACTGGTTTATGGAACTTTTGGCCTATCAAAGAAACCTTTCTGTGCTGGTCTGTCCACATTTACTAGTCTGTAACTGTCCATTCAGGTCCATATGGACATATTTCCATACTGTATACATATGTATAGATTGTGACATTTCTTCGTTTATTACCATTGTGAGAAACTGGACTAGATCCGCTGGTGTTTAAAGACAAGCTATCGGAGGCAAGAAACCATAACAGCTGCGTGAATATAAGTTAATAACTTAAACTTACCAGTTAGAAAGCGACTACAGCAGCAGCCAACTTTTGCTAGACTATGGCAAGCGATGTGTTAAATACATGAACACTTTTAATGTGTGTTTGAGTGGAAATTTAAAAACGGCAAATTGGCTGAACTTGTGTTTACAAGGCCACTGTGTGATGTCATTGTAGCAGGTCTTATTTGGAAGAGATATATTTGAATAAGACAATATATCTTAAGCTAAATGACTAAACTGTACAAAATAAATATTATCCACTCCATTATTAACAAGGCTTGAAGGCGTTTGATCATATTTCCTTTTCAAGGTTTAGACAGTATTTGGAAGCCTCAGTATGTGTCCTTTCCAAATGCCTTCAGGTAAAGGCAGAATGGATAACGTCTCTCTGTCTGTCTGGGTAAAAATGAAAATAGCTGTTGAGTTCTAGGATTTATTGGACACTGGCTTGACAAAACAAGTTCCATGTCCTGGGAAAGTGAGTCGAAAAACCTTGGACTTGGAAATGTTTCCAGGAAAGTTGGTTGTTGTTTTCTGTCCTCCCCATGGTGAGATGTCAGAATCATGTTGGGTCGACACATTTTCCACCGATGTGTCTGATAAATGGAACATATCTGCGGAGCGGCAGGCGTTATTTATAGTACTTTCTGCTATAAATTAGGATTTCATGATCTAGATCCGATCCTATGGCCACATAGCTTATTACTCTCTCTGTTTCTTATTCACTCACATGTTCCTCTACAGTTTGTCCTTGGCACTTCAGCGGTCTGCTTTGAGTGTCTGTCTCATCTCTCATCCTTCAGCTTTATGTTTCCAACCTGCTGCTGGATTCTCAAAGAACCAGAAGACACATTTAAACCTCCAGCTGCTTCTTTCTGCTGCAGGGAAGATGAGACGAGACGAGATGAGATGAGAAAAGAGAAGAAGTGAGATAAGATAAGAAAACATGAAGTGAGATGAGATGAGAGAAAGTGAGATAAGACCGATGAGATGAAGTGAGACGAGATGTGTTTAGATAAGATGACGAATAACAAAAATCTCATCTCACCTCTACTTGTCTAATCTCATCTCATCTTGTTTCGTCTCATGAGTTCAGCGCAGCTCATCTAATCATATTTGATCTCTATCGAGCCTTATATGTCAAGTGATCTAATCGAATCTAACGATCCTATAATCCTTTTCCAATTTTAAGGGCAGCTGGGGGCCAAATGATTCGATGAAATTCGATGAAGCTAGTAGATGTGAGATGTTGTGGTTGCACTCTGTGCAACGTGTGTCTTCTAGTCTAATGTGGGTCACCTGTAGGCCGGTTCAGTTGGTCTGGACCACGAAAAACATTACACTACCTTTTAATTCTGGCGCTGACACACATACATGACAACACATCAAATTATCACGCATAAATATATACGCTGCCTATACAAGACGGTGTCGTCCCTCATTCGTCCAGGAGTGGTCCATCGTAGAAAAGGTTTCAGTCGTAGTCGCCTGGACGCTGTTTTCAGATTCAAGACGTTTCGGCTCCCATCCGGAAGTCATTCTCAATTGTGAAAATGGTCTGAGAACGCAGAAATTTAAGGTACTCTGTGTTGCTTAAGCCCCGCCCTCAGGGAGGAGTCTACCTGAGTGTCTGCTGTTTACTCTGCCTAGTTTCACCTGAAGCTGACCTTCTTTGTTTCCATGATGTCCCAGTAATCAGTAATCAGGCCTATTGTTTTCTGGCTGCACCTCCCTCATCACTGTTAAGTACCTGATTAGCATGTGATTGGCTTGACCACGGTGTTAATACACTGTGGTAGACATTGGGCAGATTGAATCTCAGACCACCATTTCTGTTCAAAGAGGGGTTTTCTTTTTTCACAAATGGCTTCCTTGACACCTCGTTCAAACCAACTCTTCTCTCTACTTAGACTCTTCACCTCGCTGTCTTCAAACGTGCGGTTTGTAGCTTTTAGATGCAAATGCTCGGCGCTCTGCAATCCTGAGTTAGCGTGTCGTCTGTGCTGATAAAGTCTTTTGTGAAGTGGCTGTTTAGTCTCACCTATGAACCGTTCTTTGCAGTTTTCCTCACTGCATTGAATAGAATAAACTACATCGCTCTGTTTCTGTGTGGGTAACTTGTCCTTAGGGTGAACGAGTTTCTGTCTTAAAGTGTTGCCTGGTTTAAAGAAAACAGGAACATCGTGCTGTCTAAAGATCCTTTGTAGTTTTTCAGACAGTCCAGATACATAAGGGATGGAGACACCATTCCTTCTTGGTTCTGTTTCCCCTTTGTCCTGTTTTGTGGCTCTTTTAACTTTGTTGACAGCCCAAGTAGGATAACCACAAGCTGAGAGAGCTTTCTGGACATGCCTTTCCTCTTTCTTCTTACCCTCTGAGCCGGTGGGCACTTCTTGGGCTCTGTGTAATAATGTACGGATTACAATGTAGTGAGGAAAACCATTTTTGTGAAAAAAGAAAACCCCTCTTTGAACAGAAATAGTGGTCTGAGATTCAACCTGCCAACAATCTACCACAGTGTATTAACACCGTGGTCAAGCCAATCAAATGCTAATCAGGTACTGAACAGTGATGAGGGAGGTGCAGCCAGAAAACAACAGGCCTGATTACTGATTACTGGGCCATCATGGAAACTATTAGGTCAGTTTCAGGTGAAACTAGGCAGGGTAAACAGCAGACACTCAGGAAGACTCCTCCCTGAGGGCGGGGCTTAAGCAACACAGAGTAGCTTAAATTTCTGAGTTCTCAGACCATTTTCACAATTGAGAATGACTTCTGGATGGGAGCCGAAACGTCTTGAATTTGAAAACAGTGTCCAGGTGACTACGACTGAAACCTTTTCTACAACGCTGCCTATACAGTTTGCTTTCTTGACAACTCAATCAGCAGAATGTATTTATCTGTTGATTTGATGCAAAAATCACATCTACTATCTACTTAATATCTAAATAAACCAGAGACAGAGACCCCAAAAACATCGGAAAGCACCCTTCATTTCCAGTAATGTCTAATGTAATGTGGTGTAATCCAGTGTGATCTAGGGGTCCTACAACTTTTGTCTCACTTTAAGGGCAGCGAGGTGCCACTGAAACGATTCAGCCACCCTGTTGCTGTCCTTTGATTGTCTGTCTGCGGTTGCAGGTGCGATTGTGCAACATTCCCGGTTCTCTGTGCAGTCTAATTTTTTTTTTTATCTGGAAACATTTCAGCCATGATGAATACCTTGCAGTCATCCAGGATTACAAAATCTCTTTTCCTTTGAAGTCGCAGGTAAATAAGTGGAAAGTATTTGCGTTTGTCTCGAGACCGGCTTCTGCTGCATCCTGAGGCAGAGCGGCGGATCTGGAAACTATGTGTTGCGGTTTGTTATTCCCCAGCCTCCCTCTGGGAAGCCCATCACGCCGCTCTGTGTGTATGTGGGTTTTTAAAAGGGGGGATTTGACATCGTTATTCTGCAGAGTTGTTTTTCTACACAACCTGGTGACATTTACATCTCAGGTGTTTGGCAGACGTTGTCCAGACAGACTCGCCGCGGTGGAATAATCCTTGTCTTCTGTCGCTCTTCCTTCTCTTTCGTCCACGAGGACCGTTCTCAGGAATATCGATCAAGGTCATGTGACCTCTGACACCCGTACTCCCAACAAAGTTTTAGTTGTAATAACGTTTGACCAGTAATTTGTATGTTTAAGTTTTCCAATTTAATGTCTAACAAACATCTAGAAACATTTGACTGCTCGTCAGGAATGTGCTGTTTCCAACAAAACCCATGAAAAGAAGTTCTTTTGGGTTTATGAGCAATTCATTAAATAACTTCAGAGAGCTCACAACTAACAGTGGAGCGATCTAAGGTAATATCGACTCCATGCAATAGACAGTTGGCTGTTTGGAGCAGCCACTATAGATTAAATCGTTAAACAGAATATTTTACACAAAAAGTATTACTACCCTGAAGAACGGGCGAACTATCATAAATTCTCAAATGTAAATGCGGAATCTCCTCATTAGTCAATTTCACCAGCGAACTAAAGCTGCGCTCAGACGGACTTTAGCCCCGCGTGAAACAACGCAGCCCTCTCATTCACTGCGATGAAAGATGAAATAATTTGCCACCGTGATAACTTTTCAGAGTTGTTAAATCCTGTCTCAGAGTATCATGAACCGTTGTCTGACTATGACTTCCTGCATCGTATTTCTTTGTCTTGTCTTTCTGCAAGCATGGTGTGTATTATTGTGTGTGTGTGTGTGTGTGTGAGACAGAGTGAGTCAGCTGCTGAATGCAAATGGAAATTAAGAGTTGACATTTCAAACTATGTGTGAAATTTTCCAGTTCAAACCAAATCCTCCACTAAAGCTAAATGTGTCAGCTTTATTTACAGTCTCTCTAAGCGCTGGACAACAGCCACATCGAGAAACGATGAATAAACCTGTGGAAACCTCAATAAAACTTAAGAAGACCTCCATGTTGAGCTGTGTGTGTTTGTTGGTTGAGGGTGTTGTTGTGTCAAACCCGCTGACCTGTGTTGACCTCTGCGGTACATGTTAATGGAGCCGAGTGTTTCTGCAGCCTCCCAGCCTTCATGCTGGCATCTGTGAGTGTGTGTGTGTGTGTGTGTGTGTGTGTGTGTGTGTGAGAGTGTGTTTGGTCTGTTTTGGGGTTTTTCTCCTCACACATTCGACAAGCGTGCAGTGCGACCAAACCGCTAGCATCGACCCATAACTGGTCAAACTAAAGAAAAGAAAAAGTGAAAATTGTGTCCAGATGTTTCCAGCAGCAGCAGCAGCAGCGGAGCTTGAAAGCATAAAAATGTATAAAACATTTTCAGTAATCTTCAGGTTTTGATGTCCCTCAGAATCAAAGAGTGAGAGCCTCTTTCTGGAGCTTCTCTTTGGTACCGACGTTCATCAGCGGCTGAATCTGAATGTGCGCCCTCTGGACTCGCGGACTGAGCCCTCGCGGACTGAGCCCTCGCGGACTGAACTCTAGCGGACTGAGCCCTCGTGGACTGAGCCCTCGCGGACGTCTGTCATACGTACTGCCACGTGTTCACCGTCATCACGTCAAGTCTGCGAGGCTGCTGGACCTCGAGGGGATAAAATGCTCCGTCGGATGGGACTTAAGACCTCATGTGTTTCCGCGGAAATGAATTGACATTTCTGACCTTTTAACTATTTTCAAAGTAGTCTGAAGGGTTCTTAATGGTACTGATAATGGCAACTTATACAGCGTCCGCTGCATTATGGCTATAACAGAACGCGCAGTATAACTGACCCTTTGCGTGAGCTGCTAAAACACGGCTCGTATTATATTCACATTAAAGCATCAACTGAGGATCTTCACGCAGTAAATGGAAATGAAAACCAACTTCTGTCCGTCCAGATTAAAAGAAACCAATCCACATGATTCTGCCTATATTGTGTGTGTGTTATCAAACCTCACTACATCAGTTAACAAATGCAACAAAAAAAAAACTTGGTATCATTATCGTCATCAAATTCATTTAACATCTACACATCCGTACTGCCGTACTGAGTATTGGTCATTTTCCCAGTGAAGTCTGGTGAAGTCTGCAGCCCGAGCAGACTCTTTGGAAGTCCACAGAAAGTCTTTTTAAAGGAAGAATTAAGAAGAATATGCCAATGTTGTTCCCTCCAGCGTTATATAAAACCCACAGCTGAATGATGCGGGTCCATTCCCCTTACAGGGCTGTTACAGGAAATGCAGGAAATCAGGAATCAAGCAACAAACAGCCCAGTAAAGTAGTAGCAGGAGAGGCAGGTATACTTCGGAGGTTTCGCCTAAAAGCTCAGCACCTGCTGAGGAAATGATCAGCATGATGGAGTGATGTCAGAGGACCAGAGGCAGGTTCTGTCTGCAGGATGTGGACTCTCCACCCGTTTGATGTGGATGGGAGACACATTAGCAGACTGGAGGTTAGCGCTCCACTATGGCATCTCCTCTGGTATGTGACTCAGCCCTCTTCCCAGAACCGCCGTCCAGACCACATGTGGCGGTGTTTACTCCGGTTAACACTAATAACCCGCTCGCTGTGCGACGCTGGAGCAGCGGGATCTGTGTTTAACTCGGCCGCCGCGGGTCTCCCAGCAGCTGCTGCTGAAACAAGAACTGACCTCCGAGTGCGGGAGGGGAGAGTCAGTCACCGCCAGAGTGCAACTGAACATTCAAGATGTTTCAGTGTATTAAATTCAATCAGTAAATGTATTAGGTTTCTGCCTGCATTTGATAACATGGACCACATATCAGGATGCGGTGCTAGAATCCAACCCAGAACAGCGCAGGTGAAGGATTACGACACCAGGCACCGAACGCTAGGCTTGAGAAGCGCTCCGAAGCGTTTAGCCTTTGCTCCTCTGTGTTGGACGGCAGCTGTACTCAGCGTGGATTCACAGACGTTACAATGAATTGCAATGACTCAGAGCAACACAGAAAGCATCACGGCGTCCCCAGGAAACGCTCCTGGTTCCTGGTAATGTTATGCGTTTAAATGTGTCATTTGTGACATGGTGCATTGGATTTCTATCAGATGAATCATCAGATTATTCCTCGATTTTGGGTCTAATGAATAATGAAGAATGTCTTTCACTCATTTTCAGCTTCTGATAGAAAACAGAAATCCTCAAGAACTCAAGGAGCTGGAACTTTTGTTATAATATATATAATATTTGGCTTTATCACTCTTCTCCTCTTCTTCTTTGTTCATATTTTTTCAACCAGCATGTTAAATTATTCACATATTTCCCATTTCCACCATAATCCTCATATCTAATCTTCTAGTGTTATTTTAATGAGTGATATATCAAAGTGTGTCTACACTTAAATTGTTTTAAATGGCAGAACTTATGGATTTCGGGAGGATCATTTCTAGTGAGGCTGAACTGTGATGATGATGCTCGATTGGCCATTGTGGTCTTTGACTTTGTGTAATTTAGTTCAAAATGGTTTCTTCTCTCTTTTAATCCCGAGTTGATAAAATATCACTCAGAATGCCAAAAGCACTTCATCGTATATTTACCGTATTTATCATTTGTACGATCCAAAGTGTTTTTATTCTGCGTGTACTGTAATAGTCACATCAAAGTCACATTTCCTGTTCTCTGTCATGCACAATAAATCTGAATCAGAGAGAAAATAGCACCAGACTGACATTCAGCATCTGGGTGATTTCACAGTGTGCACACCCATTACTGTGTGTTGCATCCCACATTGTCTCAGGTGTGTGTGTGCGTGTGTGTGTGCGCTTCCAGGTTGCTGGTTGGAGCTCCCTTTGAATCCACGGGGAAGCAGCAGACTGGTGATGTGTACAGATGTCCGCTGGATACCAGAAACTCTGTGAACTGCACCCGACTCCACCTGGGTGAGCAGCATGGCAGATATGTGGTCGTGTCTAGATGGGAACCCTGGATTTGTGAAACTCTGGCGAGATTTGCACGCATTGTTTCTTCATCGTGCGTGTTCCTAACCCTAACCAAGTAGTTCTGTTGCCTAAACCACGCAGACAGGACCCAGATATCCCACATGTTCATCAAAATATCAGCATGCGTTTGTACCGAGGCTGGAAGACAAAGTGATCACAGCAAAACCAGATCCTGACAGCTGCACGCTGAAGCATTGAGGCATTCATCTATAATCTATTTCTAGCTTTCATGCTGCTGCTGTCTTCCCAAAGTACTGATACCATAATGTAAAAATATTCTGTTACAAGTCCTGCATTCACAATCCTACGTTTTACCAGCAAAATGTACTTCATTATGCACAACGGTCCCTTTCAGAGAGTTACATTACGGCGCTCCCCATGATTTTCTTTTTTAATCGCATGCGCACAAGATAATATTTTGTGCTCACAAGTTATGATACAAAATGAGAAATGAATAATGTTTTTTTGGGACTTTAGCTTGTAGCTTAGCACAACCCGAGCAGCTCTAATCAGCCGCAGCGACTGAAATCTATATATAAATCATTTTTTACAAGTTAATCATCTGTTTTTTCTCCGTAAAATCAAAGTACTTAGTAACAATAGCTGTTAAATAAACGCAGTTCAGTAAAAAGTTAAATATTTCCTTCTGAAATTCTGTGGGGAAGCAGTGCCATGACAGCCTGGGGCTCCAGATTCTGCAGATTCTCGTTGTTTGTGGATCAAATCACATCCGTAAAATTTCAGGCTAAGAACCTGAAAGTTTATGTAGCTTTGCAGTTTTATCTCACTGTGTTTCTGTAAACAAGCCTTTGCTTTCTTGTGTTATTGCACTCTACTATTTATGGCTTTCATAAAGGCAGATGATGGATCGTGTACAGGCACTGCGATGACTGAACGGTCCAAATCAAAGCCATGACGACATGTTTCCACCATCCACTCAAATGTGGAAATGGACAATTAAACTCTTCACATTTTATTCAATCACGAATAAACGTCCAACATTTGTTTTCTATTGGAAAAGAAAACTAATTGTTCTAAGAACATTTCCGTATGTTCAGTTGATGTTGAGGGAAAATCAGCATCAGATATTTACTGTTGCCAGAACAGGTTAAACGTTTAAATGGCAAAAGCAGCAGTTTCACGAGTCCAATAAACAAGAGAAGATTTACACATTTTGGCTTAAATGTTTTAATTTTGACACTAAAAGCGCCTGCTGCACGGCCGGTACTTTGATTTAAAAAGTCATTAACTGAACACCGAGCCACGTCAAAGAAGAAGAAGAGATGATCAAACGTCGCTGAAGTTTCCCACAGACCACGTTGCGTTAACGTCGCTGTGTAAACTTTAGTAATGGAGTGCGATGTGTTTTGAATCAGGGAAACTTTCTCTGGACAACGTGTCTGAGAGGAAAGACAAGATGAGGCTGGGAATGACGCTGACCTCCAACCCAAAAGACAGCAGCTTTGTGGTGAGTCACATGACACAAAACACACAGGAAGTCCCTCCACATCAGCTCAGCTTCGCTTCAAACAGTGCAAAGTAAAAGGACTTCCGATGGTTTCCTTTTGTCAGGTATCCTTTAAACTGCATCATTTTAACACACGGTAATCATTTCACCCAGAATCTTGCTGCTGCTCTTCATACCGCCAGATCTAACTGACTGCAGATCAAATTCAAAATTTAGACAAAACCCGAAAACAATGGCCCATTTGCTCTTTATACTGTACGCAGTAATATCGTAATGTGAGCACTGTAACGAAACAAAATGTCTCATTTGGAAAAGTCCCAACTGTTCCCTCCACATTTAAAATATGGCTCATATTTTGATTCACTGGCTGAAAGTAACTTAGTACATTTACTCAAGTACTGTACTGAGCTACTTTATTCACGTCATATGCTACAGGATTGTACTTTGTACTGCACGACATTAATCTGACAGCTGGTTACTTTACAGATTAAGATTTTACAGAAAAATATGATGCGATATTAGAGATTAAACAACCCCTCAGTATAAAATCAGCTGCTTACACGTTAAAGCGTCAATAATAATAATAATATAACGTTCTGTGATGGGTGATTCTGCACAATGAGCTCTTTAACTTTGTCTGTCCCTGCTGTGTGAATGCGTCCTCAGACCTGCGGTCCGCTCTGGTCTCACGAGTGTGGAAGCTCCCTGTACAGCACAGGAATCTGCTCCAGAGTCAGCCGAAACTTCAGACTGTCCCACACCATCGCACCCGCCCTGCAGAGTAATCAATACACATCCATCCGTCCGTCCGTCCGTCCATCCGTCCATCCACCTGTCCTGTATCTATCTTGTTTTTGTTTTTTTTCAATCTTGCAGGGTGTGAGACGTTCATGGACATCGTGATTGTTCTGGACGGTTCTAACTCCATCTACCCCTGGTACGAGGTCCAGGACTTCCTCATCAACATCCTGCACAAGTTCTACATCGGCCCAGGTCAGACGCAGGTCGGTTCATCGCTAAACTTTAAAAAGATCCAAGTCCAGTGGGAAAAAAGTTCATTTTTCAGGGATGATGAACTGTTTTTGCTTCTTCGGGCTCATACTGTATTTGAATATCATGAATCTCAGTTTTTCAGTTCTAGCAGGTAAATATATCAGATATCATCCACCTCTGTTGTGATACAGATTCTTCCCAAACAACCTACAGAAGAAGATTTCATTTATTCGTAATTGGCTAAACTGTAGTTTTGGTGGAGGTTTCGTGTCTCGTCATGATCTAAATGCTGGGTCAGAGGCTTTTCCACTCAGAGGGAATACTTGGAATTCTTTGGCAAGACGCTTAAAAAATGTGAAGATATTGAATATCACCACAAACTCTCAGCTCCTGGCAGCTTTCAGCCCTGAAAAATGTTGGTCATAGTAGAGTTTCACTCACGTCACTCAACAGTTCACATGAAACCAGGGCTGTAGCTGCCAATGAGGACGAAGGTCGTGTCTTTTGAAGTTTCACGTCTGTTTTCATTTACAGCTGCCGACCTCTTGACCTCGTTAAATCCCGACCTCACATGTCAACACGCAATTTTTGTTTCCCTTAATTATGTATTTCGTCAGGAACAGACCATACGACAGACGATTGACCTGATTGGATGAAAACGCCACTTGCGGCGCTGTTATTATTGTATACTTCTAATTTCCAAGCTGGAAAAACATGGCTTCTGTTCTGCAAACGTTGCCACTTTTAAACTAATCACCTTTCTCAGTCGGTTTGAGGAAAATCTAGAAAATGCAGTTGTACAATCATGGGGCTCATTATATTTGGCTTTCAGCTGAACATGCAAAAATGTGTGCATGCATACAAGCCAACATATGCGAAGAATACGTTTCCAGTAATAACTGAATGATCAATAAATATTTAGTTGGCTTTAAATGGACAATTGGTTGCAAGGAAATTCAGAACTTTATTCAGAGCTCTGTTTTTCCTATAATTAATACCAAATGTCATAATTCTTCCCTGGTTGTTATTAGGAAATAACAGACTCATAAAATAAGTAATGTTTTACGCTGTATTTCATTTTTAATTACATTAAGGGAATCTGTTGGAAAATCAAGGGCTCATTTGATTTTTCTCTCATTTTTGTCTGGATTTTCTACTAAACGCATGCGCTAAGCTGTGATCGCAGCAGCGGGACTTTGTTAACAGTAAACCGCGCTGATAAAGAGAAAACCCAAAACTTTTGGAGTGTGGCATAACATCCAAATCTATTTAAACTGATTTTTTAAAATGAAATCAATGTATTTTTTGAAGGAAGTTGCTAAAAGCCAAAAATGATGAGAATTATTCCTGTTACACCTAGCTTAAATCGTCATTTTCCTACTAAAGAGTTCTTGAGGAAAGAAGTGCAATAAATCGAACTCTTATACTAACTGCAGCCATGCTAGCAGCTCTGTGAGGCTGTACTTGGACTCAGTCTTGCTTTGAGCTAAATGCTAACATCAGCGCGCTAACATGCTCGCAGCGACAATACTTACATGCTGATGTTTGGCAGGTATAAGGTTTACCTTGTACACCACAAAGTAAACACAGAGCGCAGCTGAGGCTGATGGGAACGCCATCAGCTCTGCAGGTGTTTGGTCAGAAACCAAAGCGTTGGACGCGTTAACGTGTCGACCTGATGGTGGCGCTAGATGGAAAGTCAGAGGATCAGCAGAGTTATTACAGTTCATCCTGAGGGGAGCATGAACGATGAAGCACGTTTCATCACAATCCATCCAATAATTGTCAAGATGTTTCACCAACTACCAGACCGACCTCGCGATCCTTTGAGCTATGCCGCTAACGTGGCTAAAAAGCTAGGTATGAAATTGGTAAAAAACAAAAATGATGAGCATTTTATCTATAATACCTAGTTTAAATAATCGTGAGGTTTGGGAGTTTTGCAGAGGTAATGTGTCACGTCACCATGCGGCTAAACAGTCCCTGCAGTTCACTGACTCTTCTGACAAAGCTCTGCCAGGCTCGGTTGACTCTCTGGATGTTTTTCAAACTCAAAACTTGTAGTGAAAACTGAGCTGATTAGCTGTAGTAGTCTGGATTTACGTGTCAAGTTATGTCCCAGCATGCCACTAAGAACTGGGAAACCTGCCAAAGTAGTGGAAGCAATCTGGAGCTGGGTTTAAACATCTCGGCCAGAAGAGTAAATGAAAAATAGTCTTCCTACCTTCGACAGTTCCCACTGACATGTGCTCGAGCAAAGATTTGAACCATTATCTGCTGCAGTTGAGAGGCCACCAGTAGCAGACTGGTTTTACTGGAAGCTGACCTACAGGCTGACAAAGGTCTCTGAGTAGGTTAGTGAGATGTTGCAGCAGTGGTGTGGCGATACATTCGTGTGCAGGAGTTCAGGTCTGGACTGAGCTTTGGTGTGTTTTGGCTGCAGGTGGGTGTGGTTCAGTACGGCTCCACAGTGGTTCACGAGTTCAGTCTGGGTGAGTACCAGACGGTGGAGGAGGTGGTGGAGGCCGCCAGGAGCATCGACCAGCGGGGTGGCGAGGAGACGAGGACGGCGCTGGGGATCAACGTGGCTCGGTACGACACGAAATTATTTCCCTTGTGAATAATAATAAACCCCACACAGTAACCGACCCGGTCCACTCACATACAGTCTGTCACGTTTCCTTGCCGTGCAGGTCAGAGGCGTTCAAGCGTGGGGGCCGGCCCGGCGCCCAGAAGGTGATGATCGTGATCACAGACGGAGAATCTCATGACAGTCCACAGCTGCTGCAGGCTGTCACTGACAGCGAGAGAGACAACATCACCATGTACGCTATCGCTGTGAGTCTGTCCCTCTTTACCTTCAACCCCCAAATACCCCGCTGACCCAGTCTGACTTCCTGTCTAGTCCCGATTTAGATTTATGTTCCTGGGATCTCGCCTTCCTTCTTTACCTGCAACCTAAAATTTACTTCCGGCTGTATCGATTTTTCTCCTAGCACATGCACCAAAACCACTTTGTTGATTTCTGTCTCCGGACAATAAAAACTCTCAGCCCCTGTCCTGAGTGCTTCCTCTGGGTCTCATCCAGGTTCTGGGTTATTACAACCGCGGGAATCAACCCTGAAGCTTTTCTGAAGGAAATCAAGTTCATTGCTAGCGACCCAGATGAGAAGCACTTCTTCAATGTGACAGACGAGTCGTCGCTGAAGGACATCGTGGACGCGCTGGGAGAGAGGATTTTCTCTCTGGAAGGTCAGCTGACCCTCAACAAGTTAAATCTTTATTTATTGGTTAAATGTCTGAAGCTGCATTTAGTGGTTTTTAAATACCGTACTTATTTGCCCATTGATAATATAACTCATGTGACAGCTAACTGGTAACTTTTTACCCATAAAAACCTGATAAGCTGACTATGTATAATGTAAATGGGGTCACAGATTTTTTTTACCCGACTCTGCAGTTCCTCTCAGCTCTACAGAACCTTTTGGCGTCTTTCAGCTCATTGTTTTGGTTTTACGAACTGCAACTTTACTGTTTTGGTTCTGTCTTTAGTGCTCACATCAACCTTGTTTTCAGCAGCAGCAGGCAGCTGTTTTTCATCAAAGAAGCTCTGATAAACCCACTGCACGCTACCTAAAAAACGGACACTGACGTTAGCACATATTAGCTAGCTTAGCTTAATCATCCAAACAACAATAACCCATAAAATTACAGTTCTGCATATTTAAACAAAATAAACAACAACTACCGACAGCCATAGTCCTTAAAACCTTAACTAATGCGTTGTCGCCGGTTAGATTGTCAAAATTAGAAAAATAACAGCTTCAGTCCCTGAGGAGCTACGTTAGCATTAGTGATGGCTGCTTCCAGTTACCTAACGTTATAGTTCCCTCAAACAATGTAACGTTATAACGAAGATCAGAGGGGATTTAGAAGTGGGCCAGGATCCGTCAAAACCAGTGGTCCAGGGCCAGTACAAGTTTATGCAGGGCAAGTTGATTGTGGCGGACTGGTCCGCTTATGAAAAGATGGTCCTTTAAGAACGCGGTGCACGTGGGATCCCAATATATTACCAATGTGGCATGTCGAAGGTAAATGAAAGTTCAGAACTACTGTAAATCTGCTCAGTATACTGTTTAGACCCAAAACGTGACTGTTACTGAGGATCATCTCATAGCAGTCTAACGTTAGCCCTATTCTGAGACACTTTGCTGAGGTACTTGTGGCTAGCTCGCCATGTAGCCAGCTGCGTTGAGCTCACGTTAATATAAAAATCCTTTCTCCCTGTAGCCGTTGTTGCTGTGTGGCGCTCCGCTGGTTTTTATAATCCGCTATGAGATTTGTTTTCAGCAAGAAAACACCTCGACTAACGTCAGGTCAACACTACGCTAACAGTAACGCTAGCTAACGTCAACTTTTACTGTAGCTGTCTGTCTAATGTGGAGCGCTGTGGGTTTTAATAGCATCTCTACTATGTACTGTACTGTTTGATTGGATCAAAATATTAATATTTAGCTAATGTCTTATAGTGTAAGGATGATTGAAATGTCATTTTACGGTAAGTGTTGTAATACAGGGCCCCTATAATTATTAAATGATGGGGAAAAGGGTTACCTAAAGCTAGCTAGCCGTATCCTCAGATTCCCATAGATAACGTTACATGAAACGCCACCGCACAAAGTCACCTAAATGTTGCTAAATGAATTCACGACTGAGTCTGAGTCTCACTCCACTCGACCATGAAATGTTAACGAACTGGGAACCGCTGGAATGGAAGGGGGGAGGGGGAGGGCGCCATCTGGTGTCTGGATGATATCAGTGTTATCAATAGCACCTTTAAGCTAGGTAGGTAAAATTTGCATATGTGAATGTTTATGATGGAAGTGGACAGAAGTTTCACTTTTCTATTGGTCAGCTGGTGAGAACTATTGTGAATCAGCTGTACAGACTTACAAACCAAACGAGAGACCTAAATGCTGCAGAGAGCTGTAATGTGGGCTGTTAAGCTGTTGAGCTTTAATGGCTTTCATTAAAATGTGAACGTAACAGGATGATGTCTGTGTGGAGCTCAGTCTTTGCTGTGTTTCTGTTTTGCAGGAACCAGCAGTCAGGGTCGAGGCTTCGGTCTGCAGATGGCTCAGGCTGGTTTCTCCTCACATTTAGTCAAAGTGAGTAGCTCAACTACTCTAACAAACTCTCAACTATTGGTATCAGTATCATCCTTAAACATCCAGTATCGGTCTGGTTCTGGTCCTGACAGATGTCTGAAGCTGCAGAATAAGAAGCTTCTAGAAATATTTCTGTTGTTTCTCGTCCAGGGAAAATTATATTCGACTGAATTCCAATGTCAAGGAGTGAAAATGGTGTCGTGGAAACTTTCTATGTGTAACACAGAGCAGATGGTTTTCCTGAAAGTGAACCTGCCAACAAAACACTCACACATATTAATACATGCAGGAACACATGGCAGAACAGACTTCAACCCATACACACACACAGACACACACGCATTCACGAACAATTATGCGCACCATCTCGTACACAGACAAATATGCAAAGAGTTTCCTGCTCTTCAGTTTCAGGATTAAAAGGTAAAAATGTGAAATCAGGACAAAGTCAGACTGATGTGGAAAACAGACGTCACAGTATCACCTCTGACCGAGTCATCCTGCAGGAAAACCGTCCTCCTCTCCCTCCTACAGGATTACAAAAGCAGCGTTTTGACATTTAGCAGTGAATCTGCAGATCCGGAGTCAGTCCATGTGCGGCTCAGATCCAGCAGGCGGGATGCTTTGTGGCGCTGCCGTCGCCAAGGATTTGGTCATTTACTGTGGTCCTTGACTCACTGGCCCGTAGAGACTATGACTCAACGCTTTAATAACTTTCATATCTGGACTTTACGACCGCCTGAGTTCATCTGAGTGTGCGACTGACTGCACACGTGTTGTAAGATGGTTTGACTGAGTTTAAGGACGATACTGAAGCTGCTGATGGCTGGGCTGAGTTCAGTGTCTGTGAATTATTTGTTGTCCCAAAGATGCTGACACAATTAGCAGGATTTGTACTACTTCCCCCTCCCCCCGCCCTTGGTCATGAGGTGTGGGTAGAGACCAGAGGTCTAGCATCAAACGGAGACCTGAACCAGGCTCTGTAGCCGTGTTTTTAAGGGAACAGTTTGACATTTGGGGATATAAACTTATTCGCTGTCTTGCTGTGGAGACTGGTTGCTTTAGCTAAGCTAAGCTAACCACCTGCTAGTTGTAGGATCATTTTAAGGAAGTAGTATCAATCTTCTTTATTACTTTGAGATCTGACCTGACTGAGCCTGACTCACAATGCCAGATGAGACCAGACGTTACATTTTAGTTTTTCTCCTCACAGAGAACGAGAAGGTTTATCCGACGATGACCTCAAGCAAACACCGATGACTTGTGACTTCAGACGGACTGGAGTTCTCTGACCTGAAAGACTTAATCTCCTGCTCCAGCGCAAAGAGGAACAAACCCAGCGATAGAGCAGAAAATGTAGCCATCCTGGTTACACTGAACGCGTCCAGTGATGAATCCAAGCAGGATGGAAAGTTTGCAAACAACAATGACCTCTGATCAAAGTTCAGATTCAGTGCTTCAATGCTGAGACTACTTTCAATCACAGGACTGCCACTTTATGCATGTTGACTTGTTTACGACCTGAGATCCAAAGTACACTTGACTGCGGCCTTGAATGTCGAGTTTTGCGTCTGCGTCACGGTGTATGGCGGTCGCGCCGTCAACACTCCGCTATACGACTTGATTTCTAGTTAAATCTAAGTTTTTATCACGAGTATATTAACTGAACTGGATACTGTGTTCCACGACAGAGATCACTTCTGGATTTGGGTCAGCTGAGTGACTTTATTGGCCCTTACAGATCAAATTTGATGTCACCTCAGAGTGTTTGGGATGCTCAGCTTTCAGACGGTAAAATCTACTCAGGAAGTAGCTGGAACCGTTCTGTGTTTCTGTTACTTGAGCTGCACGATGGGAAAAACGTTCCCAGTCCGCATACGTAAAGATATACAGTCAGTAAAGATCCCACTTGGAATCACAACTTGCATAAGTTTGTCAACGGCTCCGCTGACGGATTCATTCGATGCTAAACACATGAACACTTCCAGGTTTTAGCGCTGGGATGTCATCCTGCTCTTTGAGTTCTTCTCATTGTCATATAAAAGTGCTACATTGCGCTCCAGTGATCTCCATTAACATCCAAGTCTTCCCGTCAGGATGGCGTTCTGCTCGGGGCGGTGGGCGCCTACGACTGGAACGGCGCTGTGCTGAAAGAAACTAAACATGGAAAAGTCGTTCCACCAAAATCCTCCTATAAGGACGAGTTTCCAGATGAGCTGAAGAACCACGCGGCCTATCTGGGTAACGCCATGTAAAATGACAGAACCTGTACTGCACTTATCTCTGTTCTTGTATTTGTATCTTGTGTCTTTTTGAGTTCGATGCCTGATTAGTTTGACAGCATCTGTATGCATCTGGCGTTAAACTGAAGTACTTTCAATTGAACACGCTGCTGGTGCCCCCTAGAGGCTGCAGTAATCATTACACAGTGTCTCACAAAACCAAAGTATCGGACAAAACAAACAACACAATGATTATTTAAGCTTTTGAGCTTCGCCATTAGCAGTAATGCAAACTGAGGGTGGAACCATTGGAAAGGCCACACAGTCATGGGAGGGTCACTACAATCATTACAGAACAGTTTTCAAGACAGCTAGTGGCTAAAATGTTGGACACAGTTCGACCATCTTTAGGTGTGTTATCTAGGAAACATAAGGGAAAGAAATGGAGGAATAAAAAATCTCAGGTTTATGACCATTGGTCTGTTTCTGTTTCTGTTTCGGGTTTCAGGTTACTCGGTGGGTTCACTCATTTCGTCTCGCGGCTCTCAGCTCTACATTGCTGGAGCTCCGAGGTTCAACCACACCGGCAAGGTCATCGTCTTCACCCTGAAGAACACCGGAAACCTGACCATCCTGCAGGCACTGCTGGGAGAGCAGGTCTCACACACACACACACACACACACACACACGCAGAAGCATGTAGATATTATACCTTTGTATGTCGTAGGAAAGGTTTCAGTCGTAGTCATCTGGACGCTGTTTTCAGAATCAAGACGTTTCGGCTCCCATCCGGAAGTCATTCTCAATTGTGAAAAAATGGGACGGGAACTAGAAATTGAAGCTACTCTGTGTTACATAAGCCCCGCCCTCAGGGAGGAGTCTACCTGAGTGTCTGTTGATTAGCTAGTTTCACCTGAAACTGACCTAATAGTTTCCATGATGGCCCAGTAATCAGTAATCAGGCCTGTTGTTTTCTGGCTGCATCTACTTCATCACTGTTAAGTACCTGATTAGCATGTGATCGGCTTGACCACGGTGTTAATACGCTGTGGTAGTATGTATCCACACATGTGCGACACATGGCTGTCTCCATGATGAGCCGGACAGTAAAACCAGGACCAACCACAGATGTGAGGAGACTACTTTAGACTACTTTAATGCGTTTTCACAGTAGAGCTGATTGGACAGGTTTTTCCAAAATGTGAGGCTGTTATCGCTGAGCGTTCAAAACCAACTTTCACACGTCATTAAATGTATTGAACTCGGAAACAGTCTAGAAAACTAGTCTTGTGTCCGTTCAGCGTGCTGCGTTCAGCGTGCTGCGTTTATCGTGCTGCGTTCAGCGTGCTGCGTTTATCGTGCTGCGTTCAGCGTGCTGCGTTCAGCGTGCTCTGCGTTTATCGTGCTGCGTTCAGCGTGCTGCGTTCAGCGTGCTGCGTTCAGCGTGCTCTGCGTTTATCGTGCTGCGTTCAGCGTGCTCTCTGTTTATCGTGCTGCATTCAGCGTGCTCTGCGTTTATCGTGCTGCGTTCAGCGTGCTGCGTTCAGCGTGCTCTGCGTTTATCGTGCTGCGTTCAGCGTGCTGCGTTCAGCGTGCTCTGCGTTTATCGTGCTGCGTTCAGCGTGCTACGTTCAGCGTGCTCTGCGTTTATCGTGCTGCGTTCAGCGTGCTCTGTGTTTATCGTGCTGCGTTCAGCGTGCTGCGTTTATCGTGCTCTGTGTTTATCGTGCTGCGTTCAGCGTGCTCTGCGTTTATCGTGCTGCGTTCAGCGTGCTCTGCGTTTGCTCGTGCTGCGTTTATCGTGTTGCGTTTATCGTGCTGCGCTCAGCGTGCTCTGCGTTATCGTGCTGCGCTCAGCGTGCTCTGCGCTTATCGTGCTGCGTTCAGCGTGCTCTGCGTTTATCGTGCTGCGTTTATCGTGTTGCGTTTATCGTGCTGCGTTTATCGTGCTGCGTTTATCGTGCTGCGTTCAGCGTGCTCTGTGTTTATCGTGTTGCGTTTATCGTGCTGCGTTCAGCGTGCTCTGCGTTTATCGTGCTGCGTTCAGCGTGCTCTGCGTTTATCGTGTTGCGTTTATCGTGTTGCGTTTATCGTGCTGCGTTTATCGTGTTGCGTTTATCGTGCTCTGTCTTCTCTATGTCTTACTGAACTCTGAGGAATGACCATCAATCAGACTCCAAACAGAAAAACCCCCGTGGGAAAACTGCCTTACTCATCTCTACTTTACTACTCTAATAAACAATACAGTTTACAATATTCATACATATATTGTTTTTTTCCTCACGTTTTGTTTTGCTCTTTTCCAGATCGGGTCGTATTTCGGCAGTGAGTTGTTATCGATGGACGTTGACGGCGACGGACACACGGACGTGCTGCTAGTGGCAGCGCCCATGTTCTACAGCCAGGGCTGGGAGAGAGGGAAGGTTTACATCTACACTGTTACGCCACAGGTAACTCCACACAGGCACACCACGCGTACGGCCGCAGGGCTGATCCGCACAGCTTGTTTGGCTGCTCAGAGCCTCCAAAGGCTTCACTCTCATTGGCTGTCTGCAGAGTCAATCACAAGAGGATTTCTTAAAGATGGGGAAGCAAAACAAACGTCTTACAACAAAAGCAACCATCGTTATCATAAAACCAATTTATCATGGCAGACGGTGGAGTGAAAGAGAAAACAAACCTGAACGTTCTCCCTCCAGACATCAGTCATCCTGCAGGGGGCGCTGGAGGCCTCTCGCGCTCAGAACTCGAGGCTGGGTTCAGCGTTGGCCCAGATACCCGACATGAACGGGGACGGGTTCAGGGAGCTGGTGGTGGGAGCACCGCTGGAGGACGACCACCAGGGGGCGGTCTATGTCTTTTATGGCCAGGACAAAGCCATCCAACACCAGTACAGACAGGTGACAGATGCTGAACCAGTTCAGCCAATAGAAGGAATCTGAGCAGGAAACAAATCTCTCTCTCTCTCTCTCTCTCTCTCTCTCCAGCGTCTGTCTGCTGAGGGTTTCTCTGCAGGTCTGCAGTATTTCGGTCAAAGTCTTCACGGGGTTTTGGATGTCAACGGAGACGGGCTCGTCGACCTCGCAGTGGGAGCACTGGGAGCTGCTGTCATCGTCTGGTCAGACCATCACACACACACACACACACACACACACACACACACACACACGATATTCAAGGTCCCCAGAGGACACACTCTGATAACTTTGATGATCCTCTGACTTTGCCTCTGCTGCCACCATGAGGTTGAAATTTGTGTTTTTTTTTGTGAAATATGGATTGTCTTGATTATGGTTTATGACCAAATACCTGCAAAACTAACGGTATTCCCATCAGCTACTTTTTAGTGCCAGTTAGCAAATGTTAGCATGCTAACGTGCCCAAATAACTGTTGTATCTAAGTACAGCCTCACAGAGCTGCTAGCATGGCTGTAAACTCTTGTTGTCACTTAGGTAGACATTGTATTTCTTTACATTAATTCCCCTGAAGCATATCCATAACCACTACTTGCCTAACCCTAATTCCCTAGGATTAATCTAAACCTTAATGTAACAAAACCAAATGGTAACTGACTCCCAACAATGTAAATAATACAAGTGAAACACAGTCCCTGATGATAGCACGTTTCCTCCCTCCAGGTCTCGTGGTGTGGTGCGGATTCAGGCCAAACTGACCTTTGAACCCGAGAAGGTCAACATCTTTAACAAAGACTGTCGGCGAGGAGGGAAGGAGGTCACCTGCATGTCTGTTACTGTCTGTCTGAGTCTGGACTCCAGGACAAAGACCAGGACCAAGACCAGGACGGATGTTGGTAGGTGGGAGGCACGCTAATGCACCAGTTTCTCTTTGGATTTGTGATTGTATTATCACGGCAGCTACAGATTCAACCTGCGACCCGGCCGAGTTCAGGCATATTTTCACAGGGCCTAAAATAAATATTACTGGTAAACATTAAATGTTACTATTGCCTTTTTACTTTAATCAATAAAATTAAGAGGAAGTCAGGACTTGCCAACTATCCATCCAATAATTATGGGTCGCCTCGCGTTATTCGCTGACTGATCTCAGAACTCACCAGAAACTCAAGTTCTCTGTTTTTCTGCCTCGCTCCTTCTGCTCTCTCACCTCTGTGCGTTTAAGAAGCAGATTCATAAAGCCTCTGGATGATAAACGGGAATGTTTCACTCAAGTTGAAAGATTTTTGTCTTTGCATCAATTCAAGTCAATTTGCTTTAAATTGCATATTTCCGTTTACTTTTTATGCAATCACACCACATCTAAAATTCCCTGTTACGGTCTGTCTGAGCACACAGTTGGCCAGTTGGCTGAGATGTGAGAAATGTTTGCTAGCTTGTATTTTGTCATTGTGTTTTAATGAATCGAGCTGGACTGGGTTGGATTGGCCCAAATTTCAGGCAAAAAGTTTCTGCGGTCTTTTTTTTAATAAAATGGTCAAATCAGACACGTAAAGGCCTTGGAGCAGTTAAAGGTCCAGTGTGGAACATTTAGGAGGCTCTATTGGCAGCAAAGCACGTTTTCATTTGTGTGTAATCGCTGAAAATAAGAATCGTTGTGTTTTCGTTACCTTAGAATCAGCCGTTTATATCTACAGAGGGAGCGGGTCCCCTTCCACGGAGGCCGCCATGTTGCACCGCCATGTTTCTACAGTAGCCCAGAACGGACAAACCAATCACTGGCTCTAGACAGGGCCGTTTGTGTTTTTCGCGATGGCACTGTAGTTTCTCCTACACGCTTGGAAGGGGACACACTGGACTCCTACAGGTTACTCTGCCTGAACATTAACATTACGATTTGATGGCCAAAGTGGGCAAGTGCCACACATATCTAATAAGAGCCCCCTCGCTTATTGAACAGGGTGTCAATAGGAGCCCAATAGCTCATTGCTGGCCCGCGGCCGCCTTGTGAGTTCATCCTTTTATGTTTATGCCACATGATATTTTATTTCCGAGGAGATTAATGGAGGAATGGCACTTGTTTTTCACTCCTTTGTGGCCCTCGTGGATTGTTGCACTTCTTTCAGTCGAGCTGTCATGGCTCCACCCGCCCGTACATTGTTCTCTAGTTTCCCTGCGAATGTCAAAACGGGCACCATCCTTGTTTCCTGGTGATGGTGGTAAACAGCCGAACGTTGATGAGGAAAGCATTACACAAACGTACCACGGATTAACATCAGTAAACAAGTGTCAGGGCAGACCAGCTGGGTTAGACAACTGAACTCAGATTTGAACTCAAATAAATGGGAACATCTCATTTGTGCCGGAGGAACAATGTTCACAATGACAACACCTAATCTGTGTTTTAGAGTGTGTTACTCATTTAGTTACGTTTTATCATGAGATCATGTTGGAATCAAATTTACTTGGCCAGTCACGGTGTGACCGGGCTCTAACACTCCCTCCTAAACCTAGCGACTAACGTTGATGTGCCTTGGAGGAAAGCATTTAACTCCGAACTGCTCAGTAGCAGGTTGTGCTTGTACCCGGCAGCTTCCATTGTAAAGGAAGAGGAAGTGAATTTCGAACCCTGTCTGGATAAACGAAGCGAAAACTTGAATTCTACAGCTGTCCGGTCTTCCAGCTGTGTGGACGTTTGTGACGAGACAATCATCCGGATGTTTGGTGTCTGTATGTGGAAAGCCTTGTCGTGGTCGTCTCCTCGCGGCGGAGATTTCCCACAGTGCTTTGTGAAGCTGTTGTCGTGTCTCTGTGTAATCGGCCGCAGATGTGCTGCATGGAAAGCTTGCTAACATGCTAACCCCAGCCAGCCGCCGTTAAACTGTGTCACTCCTCCTCCCTCCATCACTTCATAATTCCTCTCTTCTTTCTCTGCATCAGAAATCCTCCCCCCCCCCGATCATCTGGACCGGATTAGACACACACATTAAGACACACACACACACACACACACAGAGTCAGGGCTGCATGCGCAGGTACACGCCGACACGCCACGCGGTATCAAACGAACACGCTTCAGTGAGACAGACAGAGGACGGGAGCCATAGCTGATGAAATCTGAGCCTTTGTTTTAAGATTTACTGGAGTTTATTTCTTGAAGTGCAGACGTGGCGTTTCTAACATGAACTGTGTTGGACCGAAGCAGCTCAGCTCAGCTCTCTGAGCACACATTAATCAAAACCCAACTTCAGTTGTTAAACAGATGCGAATGAGCTCTGCAGTTACGCCCTCAGCAACAACATCCAACAGGAAGCAGGAAATGCATGACTTTATTAATCAATAACAAACATGAAGTTATTACCTTATTAAGTAATTAGGACCACATTACCCTTATATTTAGTCCTGTGTGTGCATTTTATTTGGACTTAAACAGCTGAGTTACTGATGTGCAATTCAACTGGATACATTTTTGTCACTGCTAACTGAAAGTGTAGACAGCCATGTGTCTCACCTTTCTGCCTCCAACAACAAGTGTCTTTTTAGGACCAAATTCCCTCTTTTAATTAATTTTAATTTGTAATTTCTTAGTTAATTTTTGAATAAACAATATTTTCTCAGCACCAGCTTCTGCTTCCTCTACAGTGGACGAAGTAATATGTCTTGCTACCGTTTCCTGTTGCAGGCCTCCGCTTCTCAAGAAAGACCAAAAAAGGAAGAATTAAAACAACAGAGGTGTCCTGGTGGTCTGGGACGCAAAGACTACTATGTGTCCCCGGTTCGAGTCCAACCAGGGACCTTTCTTGCATGTCAACCCCTTTCAAAACGCCATTCATTAAATTTACATGGATGCGAAGTTTGAAACAGAGAAAAAATGACACATTAGAGTTACCGGTTCTCGGTTACGTAATCTTGTTACGTCCGCTTGAGTAGGTTCACGTAACAATAGTCGATGGAAACACTGATTCGTGTTTTATTTTGCCAACTTTTCAGAAATTCCCTTAAAACTTGCAGAACATTTGGAAACATAACAAGTGCAATTTGCACTAATGAGCACACCAGGTGACATCACTTTCTTTCATATCACCTGAAAGAGCTGTAAAGTCTGTTCGCTATGTATTTACAGTGTCATTGTGCTGCATGTGAGCTGGATAAGACTGGATTGCTTTGCCTGTTTTAAGCCCCCTTTCTCCTCCTCCTCCTCCCAGCTGTTTGGTACAGTCTGGGGTTGGACGAGAGGCGTTTTCCTCCTCGAGCTGTTCTGGACGAATCAGACCGGCAGCAGCCCAAGAGTCTGTTTCTGCCGACTGGAGGTCAGAGCTGCCAACGCCTCGGCTTCTCCATCCAGGTCAGAATACCCCCCCCCCCCGACACGCAAAACAAACACAAAACGCACAGATCCTAATTGTCCGCTAACTAAAAAGTCAAGTGAGTCGGATATCGCGTGAATCCCTGAACACACTAGCATCACTCACACTGTGGCCGACCGTTTCTCTGAACAGGAGACGACTGATTACGGACGTCCCATTGTGGTTGTCCTGGAGACGGGGCTGCAGAGCCCCGACGAGGGGCCGGTGCTGGACCCCGACTGGCCGAGCATCCTGAGGGCCGAGGTGAGAGTTTGTCCTGCTATTTACATCCAGGCGGTGTCACGTCTGTCTCTCAGAGTCTGTCGTTGAGTCTTTGTTGAGCTCCAGATGTCCCGACCAGGAAGCCGTGGTTTTGCTTAGATTTTCAAACCAACCACTTTACTAAAGTGACGAGTCGACCAGCGTGCTAACAATTAGTTTGGATTTTGTGGCGGTGTTTCTTGGAGAATTTTCTTCTTGGCAGAAAAAAACTGATTTGGGGTAAAGGGTAAATATTTAGCCACAGCTGTGACGTGGCTCTGCGGGTGACAATGTCGCCTCTCCGTCGGTTGGTCCACCACTTTAGTCCAGACCGAAGCATCTCAACAACTATTAGATGGATCGTCATAAAATTTGGCACAGATATCCGGACGATGAACCCTGCTGATTTTAGTGATCCCCTGACTTTTCCTTTAGCGCCACCAGCAGGTTGATATGTGTGTTTTGAGTGAAGTGTCTAAACAACTATTGGAAGGATTACCACAAAATTTGGTTCAGACATTCACGCTCCCCTCAGGATGAACTGTAATAACTCTGCTGACTTTCCATCTAGCGCCACCATCAGGTCGACACGTTAACGCGTCCGACACTTTGGTTTCTGACCTGCAGAGCTGATGGCGTTCCCATCAGCCTCAGCTGCACGAATGTTAGAAGGCCGACATGCTAAACTAAACATTACACCTGTTCAACATGTTAGCACGCTCACGTTAGCGTTTATCTCGAAGCATCACTGCACAACCTCACAGAGGCCCTGGCATGGCTGCAGACTCTTGGTCTGGTGAATATATTGGGCTTTGGCTCCGAATGAACGTGCTGTCATAATGAAGTGTTTCTGGAGCCTCATCAAAGAGAAGTGACTGAATCCTTTTTTCTTGCCGAAGCTTCCCTTCTGGAACGGCTGCGAGCAGGAAGACATCTGCGTTCCCGACCTCATCCTCCACAGTCACACTGACCTCGTGGACGTTCAGTGAGTAACGCCTAGTCTTCATAAACACACATGTATCGCTATCGTGTCTTAAGGAATCCAGGTAATAGTTTGTGTGTTTCCCCTGAAGGCAGTTCTGCAGCTCGAGGGACCGGGCCGCCTGGTCACTCTGCAGCCATCAGGTGGCGTCAGAGAGCTCGGTGTTTGTTGTGGAGACCGGGCGGAGGAGGATGGTGGTGTTTGCTCGACTGGAGAATCAGGGAGAGAATGCCTACGGAGCCTCCATCCACATCTCCACCTCCTCCAACCTCCTCTTCTCCAGCCTCATAGTCAAGGTGTTGTGGTGCACTTTCATGAAATCGAAAATAATCTAATATTTTCATAAAAATAAATGTCCGGACCTATCGTCTGTCTGACAGTACATCATAATACTGATGCAACCGACATTCAGTTCATCAGAGTTTTTCGTTAGTTAGTTAGTTAGTTAGTCCGGTAGCTCTTTACTGGGAAGAATCCTCTGACAGACGGGAAGAATAAAAAGGGGAATTGTAGGTAACTTGCTGTGGCAGCATTTCTAACACTTGGTTAGACAAAAACCCCTCCCAGGTGAGTCATCGGTACCAACAGTTGTTGATCCCAAACACGTCCCCCCCCCCAAAAGTGATGGGGGCCGGGTGGCACTTGGGCCTAACACTTGCCCACTACTGCTGCATAATTCCCGAAGGTCGTACCGCAGCTCAGTTATGTGCTCCAGTGAATGCAACTGGCAGTGTGGGTGGGAAGCCAGTGAGGGATCATGGTGGACGGGGTGAACGCCGGAGCTAATTACACGGCTGGGTTCAGGCAAAAAGACGAGACACATGGTTAGTTGTCAGAGCCGAGGACCGCGGTGCAAAATGTACCTTTGTAAACTGGGAAGAAAAGGGGGAAAATCAGATTTGACTGGTTTATTGTTCTGGATCAGTTCTGGATCAGTTCTGGATCAGTTCAGCAGCTACTGCAGTGTCTTAGCTACAACTCTGACTCCAGCTGGCGCGTGCTGGTGCTCATCGTGCAACATTCATGTCACATTCACATCATGTGAGATGGAAGATGGTGACTCTATGACTCAGCAGGCTCCTCCCCCTTTCCCCACAGGACCAATCGGATATTCAGATTGAGTGCTACTCTGAGGACAGACTGGCCAATCAGAGGAGCTGTAACATCAGCGCTCCATTCATGAAATCTTTGTCCCAGGTATGTGCTGCATCTACACACCGCTACTGATGGTTACCACGGCAGATTATATAATCTAACCAACAATACACCGTTATGTTTATATTCCACCGACATCTATACGCTATACCGACGATGCAGCTCTTCTACAAATACTCACTTGGAGAAGTGTTTTGTCGTGATTGGAGCATTTCCTCTCTTACTCGAGCTGTTATTTTCGCAGGAGAGTGAATATGTGAACATCACATGCTCGTCGACAAAACTGTCTCTCCTCAAAGTCCATTTAGTAGCTGTTCTGGAGCTTTTGATCATGTCACATGATCTTGGAGTTTGCCCACATTTATTTTTTTTTTTGGGAAAAATTTGAAACATTGAGATGGAAATGTGTTTATGTGGTGAATGAAGTTACAGCTCATTACATGGTAGAATCAGTTTTTTCAAAAGATTACGGCCTGCATTACAAACTGGAGATGTGGCGTGTGAAAGACGTCCAGAAAACACCATTGAGTTGCATTATGGGAAATGTAGGACCCAGTGTTTGTGGAGACTGACCCATACTAGGGAGTGAAAGTGGGAATATTTCAGCCTCTGCTGCGCAGATTTTGACCATTATTATTATTTTTTATCTGTCTCTTGTGAGTCAATAATACATTTCTGGAGTGCTCTCCAGAGAGGTGATTATTATGATCATTTCATAGCATAATTTCATCAAACATAACACATACAGAGCAACCTCAGACTTCACAGATAATAAAAAATCATTTAAGTTAAATGGCAGTCAGCAGACAGCTAGTAAAACAGCTGTTATACAGTCAGACTAATGATGGTGATTAAACCGAGCAGGAATACGCTTCGACTGACAGTCATTGACTAAAATCCTTCATTAGCCTAATGACCGTCCTGTAAACATGATCACAGCCCCGCCCTTCACTGTAAGGCCCCCGAGGGCCCGCTTTACAGATGCCCGTCTGAATAAAGTCCAGTTTATGGGCCCAGACTGTGGTGCAGATTATTGTCGGCTTCCTCTGAACAAGGCTGCGGCTGCTGGATCAGGTGAGACGTAGCCCGGAGGGAAACACATGAGGCGCAGCTTCGGTCTGCCCGCAGAGATGATCAGAGACTGCGGAGGATCTGCAGAACCTCAACAGCAACTGGGATGAGGGACCAAACAGAGCGTTTAAACGTTTATAATATCGTGAGCTCGGTTACACTATTAAAGAAAACTGAGGCTATACAAAAACACTTTATTAAAAACTTTGCATACATCTATACAAATAAAACTTTCTCCCCTTCATTCCACTACTCGCATGTGTACACGCACACAGCCTGCCCTGCACTCCCTGTTCTTTTCTCCATCGATCGATCCATCGATCGATCGGTTTGGAAAACTGGTGAAAACGGTGAGAAACGCCGTCACGACGACCCGGAGCCCAAAGCGACGCCTTCGCCGCGTCGTCGTGTCCGAGCGACGGTCCGAAGCTCGACGTTATTAACAAACATCACGGTTATTACAGTCGTTCAGAGGAAAAGCAGCAGATCTGCACGTCTGAGGAGCTGCAGCCAGGAAGGGATTTACAGGAGAAACCACTTAGTTTTAGTTAGTTAATTTTCTATATATATATATATATTTATATATATAATATATGTTTGTATGTAAAAATCTTAACTTGTAAAGTATCTAGTAACTAAAACCCTCTGAACTGTAGCGGAGTAGAAGCAGAAAGCGTCATGAAAGAAAAGACTCGAGTAAATGTACTCAGTTACTTTCCACCACTGCCAATACGTTCAGTAACTGAATGTAGCGCTGTTGTTTCAAATTGTAGTCGTTTTATTTTGAAAGCACCCCGCTCTCTTCCTGTCCAGGTATCTTTCCACCTGGAGTTTGAGTTCAGCCGTTCTGTCGTCCTGGATCACGTACGGGTCGTCATGGCGACCAGAAGGTGAGACAGCCGATGTCACTCTGACGTTTGTTTGATTTTTTGAACTTTCAGCTTTTTGAGAAGTTTGGAAGGAGGACGTGGGGAGAGAAAAAGGTGATTTGCATCAAGTAATAAAGTCCTCATTAAAAGCCAGTTTCTTTTTATTTTTTATTGATGTGATGTGTTTCCTGTTGAAACAGGATGTTGAGAGGGGATGTGATTCATGCAGGGATCTGTTAAAAGGGTAAACCAGAGACAACATTGTTCTAACATACGTGAGGATTTGATTACACGTAGCTAAATGTGTGTCTCTGTTTGTAGTTGTACTCACATTGTGGGGACAAACAGCAGGTCCCCACAAGGTAAGCTGTTCATTTTAGGGTCCAGACTTCTCGACTTAGGCTCATGTGAGGACTATGGGTCAATGCAGTGTAATCACGAGTCTGTCTGTGTGTGTTGATCAGTGAGGGAGAAGAGGGATACCCGGACGACAACATCAATGACATCTTCCTCCCTCTGAAGTACCAAACTGACCTCCTCTTCACCAGGTGAGTGACAGTGAGGAGCTGCCATTTTACTGATGACATGTTATCGTGGCAAGAAATGAAAAGGATGCAACAGAGGAAAAGATTATGTAGACAAAGTCCAGTATGTGAACATGAGGAAATATCTAAACTCTTCTGAAAATCTAGAATAAATGTGTATATGAACAATCGGATATATTGGTTTGAAGGACCATTCGGTATTTTCTGACCATGCGAATTACAGGCAGAGTTGAAGTTTGCATTTTCTCAGCTGATCAATTGATTCCACTGCTGTGCTGTAAAAAGAAAAAAACATCTCACAACATTAGGAAATATTATCAGCTTTATTTAACTGATGTGTGGTCTTAGTTGAAACACCTTTTTAAAGGCTCAACGTAGCTGCGATCCCGACGTGTTTTGGGTGAAATGGCCCTTTAAAGATGCTTAAAGTACATTTCATGAAACAACAAACTCTTCCTGTCCTCTCTTCTCCTGTCAGAGACCCCAAAGCTCCTCGTTTTGAAATCAGAGCAGACAGCTCTTCTTCTTCCTCCTCTTCATCCTGGGACCAACCAGACAGCAGCTCTCCCACCTTCAACCTCACGTATTATGTGAGTTAAAGAAACACTTCGTCCAGCGAGTCCAGGACAGTTACAGGAAGCACTGTCTTATTGACAAATTGGACACACAGTCCATATCAGTCTACAAATATCACATTTTAATTTAAGATTCACCTAAAACAACCAGCTATCGGTGATGTGACGTTGTAGTTTTTTGGTGAATTTGTTTATTTGATGTCTGTCCAGTGCCTTTTTCACTGGAGACATTTTGACACGTGACAGCAGGAAATGCACAGGTGTAAATAATAAAGTGAAGTTTCATTGTCCTGATATTGTCCCTGCTGCCTCACTGTCGTGACCTACTGGCCGGACCGACGTGAAATTCGCTGTGGATATTCACGTTCCTCAGAGCCTTTCATCCGCCGCCACCATTAGGCCAAAGTCTGCACTTGAACATAAAAATATCAAAATCCAAAATCCAGATCGGCGTAAAATTTACTGAGCACATGAAGGTGAAGACGAACTCTTTCTCTTTTCGACAGACAGCCGAAACGTTTTCTTATCTAATCGTTATCGCTCAAGTTACTACTCGCATTCATCCTCCAAAACAGGACAAAACCCTTAAATTTTAGCGAATCCTTCGCGAAATGCAATACTCAGGACAAACATGACATCTGTCAATATGTTGTTCGTTCCATCCAGCACCATAACAATTCTGGGTTGTCAAGAGGAATTCTGGGAAATAAATAAATTATAAAATGTAAACGATAAACATCACTTTGTTGACATCTTAGATCCAGAACCTGGGCATCTTCCCAGTGCAGGACGTCCTGTTCAGGGCTGATATCTGGGCCGTGACCAGGCAGGAAAACCAGCTGGTGAACATCACAGACTACAGCATCGAGCAGGTACGAGGGGAAATGTTTCAGTACGCTTTGGTAATTTTAATAAATAAATGTGGGGAAATCGTCTTGTTGCTGAATATAAAGAATACAAAATCATTTTTAAAGCTTCTTCGACAACAAAAGAAAACACGTTTTGCGGATGTGCAGATTTACGCTGCTGACAGTTTGACCATGTGCAGAAGTTGAGGCACAGACTATATAGTGAAAGAAATATAATACAGTCGTAGCTGAGCCTCCTCCTCTTCCTCTCAGCAGGTAGCTGGGTCTCACTGCATGCTGCCTCAACACAGAACAACCAATCAGGTCACAGCTGAGGACGTGTCTCACCTGTCGCAGCTGGTAAGACCGATGACGTTTCACACAGGAAGCCGGAGAGATGTCCAGGAATCCGACTTTGTTAAAGAAAGCTGTGTTTGTCCTCTGCCTGTGTGTAGAACCGCAGTAACAGTTTGAGTCTGGCGGTCCGGTGCAGACTGAACCTGCCGGCCTCCAGAGAGCTGAAGGTGACGCTCAGAGGACGACTTCAGCTTCCCGCTCTGCTCGCTGTGAGTCCCCTCCCAAAGAAAAAGGATCTCTACGTTTTCAGTTTCTGAGAAAATGAATTTGTAAATATCAAACGTAGATTGCAAGTGAAACCCAGAAAGGTTCTTTGAGGAACATCTGAAGTTTTAACCTTCAACATCCACAAAAACTGGATGTTTTTCTCTTGTAAGAAGTGTTTTCTGAGGCCTTACACGGACCCATTTGTAGTCTTTCGTGTGCTTTTTTTTTTAAACCCGACCTGTTTCAGGTGAGCTTCAGGTCCCTGGAGCTACTGACTGCTGCCTCCATCCAGCTGGAAGCGTCCAGTCCCATGTTCCTCCAGGAGGACAGACCTGTCAGACAGGTAAAACTCCCACCTGAGGAGGTGGCTGAAGAGGGCTGAGATTCCATAGGAGTGTATTTCTCTATTTCTTTCCGTCACAGCTCAGAGCATGACTACAGAATATCTAATGGCATTAATTAATTCAATTCGGTGACAAAGGGGAAAGGGCTAAAAATAAGAATGGCCGCCTCATCTGCTGCTTTTGTTTAATTGCACATTTTTCCAACCAAGCATGGATTTCTATCAACATTTTTGAGACAATGTTCTCATAGCCTTATCGACCAGCGATTAAGTTGTGGATTATGATGTTACCGTTTTATTGTTCAGGCCTAATTGTTACTTAATGGGAAATAACATATTTCCCGTTCAGGTGCGTCTAATCGGCAGGAAGGCCAGGGCAGCACCATAAACACACACATTCACACACCTGCTGCAACCAAACCACTGATAATAACCGACATATTCAGAGATGATTAACTGACAGTGAGTCCGACTCACCAACTAAACAACTAATGAACAGTAAGTACAGAATTATTGACCAATTAACAAACTAACCAGCCGTTATTTAAAGAAACACTGAGTTTCTCCTTTATTTAGTCACTTATTAAGCACCTGTCCTCCCACCAGAGCAGAGTTAGAGCGTGTAGACATAAACTTGGACGTGGACCTTTGCTGCCATCTGCTGTCAGAAATTATTATTACAGTCAGTTATGACGCTGACTGTAATAAGAAGTGTAGACAGTCAACATGTACAACGCTTTGCCCACCCGTTGTGTGTAAAAGGGGGTGGACAATCAAAGAGAAACACCTGACAACATAATGTCATCCAGTACAGTGGCTCTGCAGTAACTTCTGCCGTTATGAAGGTCACGATGTCACGTGTTTGTTGATTGTGTCGATTTAACTTATCACAATTATTGTTTTATTATGTGTTTTATTTTTTTTTTTTGTTGCCTGATATGCAGTGGGTGGAAGAGACACTCAGATGTTTTACAAAACCATAGTGTAGAAATACAAGTAAAAGTCCTGCATTCACAATTTTGCTTAAGTAAAAGTACAAAAGTTTTAGCATCAGAATATACTCAAAGTAAGTAAAAGTACCCCTTACGCAGAATGGTCCATTTCAGAATAATGTATATTATATTACTGGATTCTAATTATTGATGCATTAATGTGTTCAGCAGGAGCTCATTTTAATGACTTTATCTTAACCTATAATAATAAATCATAATTTATTTATTGATTGTATTTTGATTCATTTATATGAATCTGCAAAGTAACTAGTAACTAAGTTTGTAGTGCAAAGTAGCAGAAAATGGAAACACTCGAGCGAGAGTGCGGGATTTTAACGTATAAATGAACGTCCGTTACATTTGAGGCCTTGTTATTGAGCATTATTATGATTGTATAGTTTGTGTTAACATGCTTTGGCAACGTTGAATTGTATGGAGTCGCGCCAATAAAGCCGGTTGACGCAACTCTCTCTCTCTACACGGCTCTGGGGCGACCGCAGCGACGCAGTGGCCTGCAGCAGCTGGGAGTAAATCCTAAGAAGCGTCCGAGAAAAGCTTCTGAAGCTCCAGATAAAACAGAAAGTCGGATTACTGCCAAAACAAGAAAGCGATCGACGGCGAGGACAAACACGGATAACCGGTGGTGTAGCTTTAGCTTTTCCTCGTTGGAGAGCTGAGAGACGGCCTGAGGGCAGACACAGACGTCACGTTACTGCTCTCGGACAGGCTGGTAAAAGTAGGCGATGTAGCTGTTACATTTGCTCTACCTAAAGAACGGATTATTGTCTTGAACTGTGGAAATTTCTCTGTAACTATTTCTGAACACGACATCATCAGCGTGTAATTACTCTCGCTGCCAGAAGGGGGAGACAAAAGTTCCGCACTGCAGCTTTAAGTACAGAAGTTGAGTAAATGCACTTGGTTACTTTCCACCACTGCTGATATGTATACGCCTAGATACTTTGACGTCTCTTTAAATTATTTTTAACTGTCTTTCTTATGTAAATAATTGCCTTTAATTCGTCCTTTTTTAAGTCTTTTTGAGGTTAAACTGTATAAAAAGCACTTTAAACCTGCCCCCGTGTTTGAGTTGTGTCCTGGTTATTTTGTTCCCTATATGTATGTAACTTCCAACATAAACAATAATTAGCTGCATTATGAGAAACCTTAAAAAATAAAAAGTAACTTCCGCCGGTTTGAATCTCGATGATGTGATGTCTGATAGAGTCATTTATAGGAAATAAGGTGAACTCTGTTAATGAGGTGGCTTTACCCTCTGCTGTTTACCGGGTTTATTTCCTCCTCATCAGATTATTTATTGCAGCATGTTGAGAGCTCAGAAGGTCAGAAGGTCAGAGGAGAATAAATTACATTCAGCCAGTAGATGATATGAATGTGTTCTGTATCTGCAGATAATCCTGGAGCTGAGGAAGGAGGAGGATTACACCGTCCCCGTCTGGATTATACTGGGAAGCTCACTGGGAGGCCTGCTGCTACTGGCCTTGCTGGTTCTGGCCCTGTGGAAGGTACGTACACACACACACACACACACACACAGGTTTGATTCCCTAACATCATCAATCAAAATTTATTACCACAAATATTTCAGAATCAGAATCAGAAATCCTTTATTGATCCCCGAAGGGAAACTCTTTGTTACAGCAGCTCGCCTTTACGTCAGCGCACACAGGAGGAAGTACTAGCAAACGATATGATACACTATAAACACTATAAACACTATAAAAACAGGTCAGAAAATAAATGAAGTACCAGGTGGGTATAAGATAAACTAAGTGTCAAGTACCAAGTGGGTTTACCGGTTGATGATGATAGTAAAGTATAATAATACAATGTAACAGAATAAGTAATAAGTAATAAGCAGTGGTGCATGTACTGTCGAGAGTAATGGAGGTATATAATATCAATAACAATAAATAAGAAAAACTAACATGGCAAAACTAATATTGCACGGGAGTAGTACACATTTTGTTTATTTGTCAAATAACAACAAAGGTAAGTTATTGTTGGCCAGCGGTTCGGTTTTAGTCATGGTTTGGTTCAGTTTAATATAAAGAACGGGCCTGGTTTAGTCCACACAGGCTAATACAACACATTGCCTTTGGGTCCAGTCTGTTTGGTATGACTCAGTTACCGACAGTTATCGTCTGTTCGCTTTAATGTTGTGCTGCCAACCATTCAGTCAGCTGAAGAGCTGACTGTTGTAGTGCAGACTGATTTTAAACCATAAATCTGCGTCTGTTTTCTGCTCAGCTCGGCTTCTTCAACAGACGGAGGAGACAGGAAGAGGAGGAGCAGCCAGTAGCCAATGGGAAGGCAGCAGAGGAGCTATAATGTGTGGGCGACAACGATGCTGCGTTCGTTCGGTCCTCGTCAACTCGTAAAGTCACTAAATTTATCCCGAGTTCGGTACCTGTGTGGTTTTGGTCACGGCATGAACTGGAGCAGTTAAACACCACTGTGAGCTGCAAATAATGGAAGGCAGACTCAGAGTCCCTGGTTGGTTGCCGTTGCCGTTGCCGCCGCGGCACGTTGTTCATCACTGAATGAACCCGTTACAGGCACGTACACAGAGGAAACGGGGGTTAGGTTATACATTTCACCATTTAGTGTGGTCTAACTTGGTTTGCCAGCTGAGTGTAACTTCACGGTGGTGAACTCAGAAATGTCTGACTTTATGAGCTGATGAGGATCACCTGAATGCATCACGAGCCTCCACCTGTCACTCAGGGACCCTGATGCCCCGCCCCCCCCAGCCAATCGCTCAACCACTTACAGCCACGGTCAGCCAATCAGCCACGCCCCTAAACACATGACCACGTTTCAATCAACCGAAAGGGTCTGCCTGCAGCTAGCGGCTCTGTGCCTCCTGACAGCGGATGCACGAACAAACCGCAGCCCCAGTTTACCGTAAAGCTCGTTTATGAACCGGGAAATCGGCCAACCAGCTTCAGCTCCAGTCAGTCAGCAAGCTGCTCACCAGCACCAGCCACAAGAGTTATTTCAGCCTTCTGACAGAACAAGTCCAGTGTATTTAGTGTGCGTTAAGAGAGCAAGATGCTGCAACACACTTTGAAATAAAAGTCATTTAAGTCAGGCAAAGAGTTAAACAAATAATAACAATAACCAAAACTCAGCACACAGCGTTGGCAGGAAGGTATCAGCAGAGTAATGGCGAGGAGGTTCAGGTTAGAATGGCCACACCTGCACGAATGCGATTGGATGTTAGTAGTCAGCTGGTAGCCACACAGCTGATGAACGAGCCACTGATGATGCATGAAAGAAGCAGCTGATGCCAATCTGCTAAAGCAAGTGTTAAGGTTCAGCGCTGCGTCTGAACTAACACTATTTTTATATCGTCCAAGTTTCAAATAAACCACGAATTTCACCCAGTTATCTAAACCACGTATTTCGGTTGATAAAAGGCAGAGAGAAAGACACCGGAGCTGCATTTACTGTGTGGTTTCATTCAGATTTCAGATGTATTTCAGTATTTTGATCAGGTCTCCAAAAACTGCAGCTCAGGGCCGTTAACCAAGTCCAAATTATGGTTGTCTCGTACGGCACTGATTGTACGTCCTCTGAAGGGACTGCAGATACAAATGAGCTTAAAGCTAACGCTGGGGCTGTTATTTTAATGGTGGTAGTATCGTAGTAGAGTCTAAGAACAGGAAACAGTACAAAAAAAATGAAGGCGAATGTACCCAAAATGTCTGTTGTAATCATGTGCTGCTTTGAAAAAGTGTGTTAACTTCCATATCAGTGGTTTCGATAATGTGGCAAAAGTGGAAAAACCTGCCTGACCACACGCGCTACTTCATGCCTTACGATGATGTCATAATGCTCAGCTGGGTGAAGCTGCTGAGAGCTCAGATCTCAACAATGAAGCCGGGAGTGCAGAAAAAACCCTCACAAAATAAACCGAACCTTCTTCTAAGATCCAGTATATTTTATTCACAGGAGACAAACACAGCGTGTCAGGATGGAAACCATTAAAACCAAGTGATAGTATTTAATACGGAGGGCATGGGAATAAAACAAAAATCCACGAGACAACACAAGACTACCTAAGATGGCTGATTTTATTCTCCTTTTTTTTATACTAATGGAAACTGTAAATGCATCTTATGAACACATATTGTATATTATTTCCAAATTTATATCTGATGCACTTTTGTATAAAGTCAGACTTGAACTTTTTGTAAATATACGTGTGTGTGAATGAATAAGGATAGTGGCATTATTGTTTGATACGAAGCTGTTTCCACAGTAGCGTTTGTAGATGTGTGATGCCGCTCTGCCTGTGGATGTACTCGATTCACACAGGTTCGATATGTTCACGACTTGTGTTAATATTGGAATAAAGCCGAGAAACATATAAGTTGTGTGTTATGTTCACATGTATACGTTAGCGATTTAGCGATGAAATGTTATTTACTTTTTCAGTGAACTCGTCTCACGTCAATCTGCCTCATTTATCTATTTTAGCTTCAGTTTCCTTTTCCGCTGAATTACTTCATCAACGCCACAGGTGACCTTTTCACTTTGAGTTTAGTGTTTGTGAGAGACGGCGACTGCAAAGAAAGAAATCTAAATGCTTTATTCCTCTGAGAGAATCAGTGCGATCAGCCTGAGAGATTCATCTTTGTGGAGAGGGTTGATACTGTGTCCTGAGGGGGGGTGAAGCTCACGGAAGGTACGCAAACCGGAAGGGTTCATCCACTGGGGAGCACGACTGCGCTTACAGTATTAAATCTCGCAGCAGTCAGCCCGTTTGAGTTTAATATTATTTTGTGTCTAAATGGACATTTGGCCTCCTGATAGTGCTAGAGGAAATCTTAGGCGGGGTTCATTCTGCGGGAAGCATGAATATCCACAGCAAAACTATCCAAATGTTTTTGACAAAAGTGCAGGTCAAGAGTAGATTGTGTGCTGAAATGATCCTCTGGTGACCATGATTATCCACAGCAGCTTCACAAACACTCTCAGACTGTGGGGTGTGATGAATACTGCAGGAGGCTACGAGCTGTACGTTTCAATTTGCAGCCATGCTAGCAAAATGGCTTTAGCCGAGGGTGTGTTGCTTGGTACACCAATTTGGTCCCAACTGAAATATAACAAACATTCGATAGATTGGACATTCATGGTCCCCGGAGGATGATTCATAATAACTTTGACTTTTCCTTTAGCGCCACCACGAGGTTGACATTTGTGTGTTTTTTGTGAAATATCTACTATTAGATTAAACTATTAGATGGATGGTCATGAAATTTGGTTCAGACATTCATGCTCCCCTCAGGATGAACTGTAATAACTCTGCTGATCCTCTGACTTTCCATCTAGCGCCGCCATCAGGTCGACACGTTAACGTGTCCGACACTTTGGTTTCTGACCTGCAGAGCTGATGGCGTTCCCATCAGCCTCAGCTGCACTCTGTGTTCACTGCTAACTAGCTAATGTTAGCATGCTAACAGATGGTGAGCAGGGTAAACATTATACCTGCTAAACACCAGCATGTTAGCATTTAGCTGAAAGCACCACTGTAGACTCTTTGTGTTGTTATCACACAGCAGACAAGTCTTCAAATTTTGAAGAAACTTGAAGCTAGTCTTTCTACTTGGTATTAAAAAAGTCATTTGTTTGTGAAACTCTGAGTCACATCAGATTTTTGTCAATATGATGTTTTTGAGAGACAGTCTCCTCTGAACTTTGTAAACTTTGTTTCTGTGGCCCTCCATTTATCCCGTGTTGGTGTCGGGATGGTTTTGAGGTTCCTGCTTTGCTGGATGTGGATCATCCGGTTTTAAACTTCACCCAGACTGGCATCGTGTTCTCTGGTTTGGTTCATGTTTCCTCTGCGGAGGAGGACTGAGGATACCTGGTGCCGTATTTAACAACAGCCTGAACTGAAGAGTCTGTTGTTTTGTTCCCGCTAATGGTGTGAAAAGCCACAACAGGCTTACAAGCAGGATGATTAAAAGTAAAACTCCCTTGATGTTACCATCTCCAACGTAGAACAGAGACCAGAGGGCATAATTATGTTGTTGTAGCCAGTAATGAACTGATAAATTGTCACTGTTGGGTGAAAACATCATTTCAAAACTGCAACTTTTTCATGGATTGGATTTTTGTAAACCCAAAAGGCTGGAAAACGTCCTTTTAGAGGAGCATCTAAACAACACGCATTAAAATGCTTTCACACAGCAGTGAGACAGGAACATATTTTTCAACACGGACGAATGTAACTTTGACATCAAGACTTTGACTGAGACTTAAAAGCCCTGCACAGGTGTTTTCATTTGGCTGATTAGACGTCTGCTCAGGTGGAAGCTATTTGGAGCTCTGCTGGGAGCTACACCAAACTCCGTGATGCAAATAAAAATAATGAAGGTGGAAGATGTTTTATTTTAGTTTTTCTTCTTTTCTTTTGTTGGAGATATATATTGTGGCTCATGACTTGAGCTCTGCCTTTTGATTGCATTCATTTGAGAGTAAAAGAGAGAAGAAGAACAAAACACCCTACTTTCAAGCACAAGATTCACCAAGACAACAGTTCCTGTGGGTGAATTGTGCAAATTCACCCATCAAAGCTGAACAGAACGTGTTGCCAGATTGGGCGGTTTTCTGCCCGTTGGGTTTGGTTTCCACCAACGGAAAGTTCGGCTCTATACAGTACGAGTGAGAGTTCAGTAGCTCAGCTCGACACGCACTGACTGATCGCTGATGACCGTCAAAACCAAATGTCATTTCAGTTTATTACAACTACGTAGAAACTTTTTTCCTATTTCAGCAATTATTTTCTCATAGCTCTGATAGAAGACTTGTGTAACATTCAGGAGGAGCTATCTACAGAGGGAGCGGGTCCCCTTCCACGGAGGCCGCCATGTTGCACCGCCATGTTTCTACAGGAGCCCAGAACAGACAAACCAATCACTGGCTGTACATAGGGTCGTTCGCCGTTTTTCTCGAGTTTCGCGGCCGCCGTAGTTTCTCCTGCACGCTGGGAAGGGGAGGGCGAGGCGAGCGGCATTCACATGGCTGCTAACTGCAGTTTCACCGCTAGACGCCACTAAGTCGTCACACTGGACTTTTACATTCGTCTTCATGAGTGAAAACTTTCAACGTTTACATCTGTAAGAATTTTTTCTTTATGACTTCTACTATGAGTGTTTCATTATTGTAACTGTGGCAAAAACATATCCTGACTGAAAATTAAAAATTGGACAATTTACTGGGAACTTTCCACTTAAGTGCAATCCCCTTTTATTTTATTGTAGATTAAATTTGACAACTTGTAGGAAACATTTAAGATATTTAGTCTAAAAAAAAGTCAGAATCAGCCTTTAAAACCAGCCAACTCTCCGTGTCATTAAGCAGTGAATCATGGCTGCGTAGCGGCTTCAGCTCTGCTGCGTAAATAAATAACACAAACACTGGTGGATGCAGACAGAAGACTTTTAATTTGACAGAATTCATTCTGCAGGAAGTACACCACAGCTGACATCTTTTAAAGTTTCCCTACACATGAAGAGAATCTTTGGCTTCACTTCAGCCACAGAAAGTCATCCGTCAGGACAGAAACATGCTCCTGCAGCGTTAAATAAAAACTCTGATAAAGATAAAAGTAGCACTCTGAATGGCAGTGTTGCATTCACATGCTTTTGTTCAGAAAATCAAACCCTGACAACAAATACAAAAAAAAAACCCCAATGGTATCCTTTGCTTTGCAACGCCATTTCATCTGAGCGCTTCCTCCACCTGATTATTAGATGATAACTCCGGCGTCTAAAGAAAACTGAGGTGAGAAACGAGCCAACAGCTGCAGAGTCGTCATTCATTTTTCAGCTACAGCAAACAGCTTAAACAGGTGTTTACAACGTTTTTCAGAGCCACGCTGTCCCTGCAGGTTGCAGAGCGATCCTTTGTGTAATGTTTCCAGACTTCAATCTTATGTTGGAAACTGAGCTCACGGGACAGCCTGGCTTTGCGAGGCTCAGACATCCTGCAGTAATATCCAAACAAGAAAATAAAGACGTAAGACGTAAGTGTGTTTCTGGAGACTGACAGAAAATGCTTTGGGGAAAGTTTATTTTTTCCTAGACTGAGCGGCGTGCATGGGAAATGACAGCGATGAAGTTTATCTTCAGTCTAATCGCTGCAGCGGCTCTTTTCACTGATGAATTCATCCTCTGTGGCCGAGCTGCCGCAGCGAAAACCTCCAAAACAAACCGATTCCGATGTTCCCGCTGTGGAGAGCCGAGGTGCACCGATACGACCCGCACCACGGCAAGAGAGTCCAAGGTGACGTCTTCAACTTACTCGATTTGTCCGACAATAAATATTCAGTTTACAACGATGTAAAACAGAGAAAAGAAGCGAGACCGGTTATTTAATTAACTGATTATTGACAGGACATGATTTGCCACAGATAACATTAACATGCTATCGCGTTATCTGGCTAGCTGTTCCCCCCTGTTAGCAGTCTTTACGCTAAGCTAAGCTAAGCTAAGCGGCTGCTGGCTGTAGCTTCATATTAAACAGACATGAGAGTGGCAGCAGTCTGAACATCTGACTCTCCGTCAGAGAGCAAATACTGGGAATTTCCCAAAACGTCAAACTGCTCCTTCAGTCAACTGTCAGCATTGCAGTCGATGATTTGTGGGAAACATCTGCTGCTGCGAGGACAGAGGTGGCCTCTACAATCAACGGATAGCATGATACAAAATCTAACTGTAATAAGCCTCAGATTTAAATCCAAATAAACACGAACTGCCTCATTTCATGGTTCGGCATGAAAGATGAATTAAAAAAGCCTTTAAAAGGTTAACGAGCCCTCAGAGGAGCTCCTCATCCTGCAGGCTCAAACCTGGAAAGTTGGGAGTTAACAAGGTCCCCCCCCCACCCCACACAGCAGCAACATGCTCACCTTTTCTGTCTCTACGATCACTAAACAGACTGTCAGACAAACTTAAATAATCATAAAGTATTCTCCATCTCGAATCTGAATGACTGGACTGACATCCGGCTGGGTTTTCCACACGTGTTTAACATTTCGTTGTTTGGAAAAAAGAACTAAGAAGAAGTGATTGTAGAGTATTTTCAGTTACAACTTCTCCTATGAAGACATATTTGATATAATTATACTATATTGTCGTTCGTCATCTGTTCACACAGCTGATTTAGTTTTGTTTCGTACATATCTCATTTCCTGCTCGGATAAGGAAACAGCCGCGAATTTTGAGAAATGGGTTAAAAATCTTTTTTATTGTGCAGAGAATGAAGGGTTTTTTTTTTTAAAGATCACTAGTTATTCATATTTTGGAAAATCAGACCGTTAGCTCTGCGACCCAAATAATAAGTGTAATGGGAACACATGGAGGCACAAGCTGGAGTTGTAAGCAGAACAGAGCAGAAACAGCACAGCGAAGGCGGAGAGCGGAGACGACACGAAGACATGAAGTTAAACAGTGCTGCAGTGACGGAAGGTCTTCCCGGGTCCAAAGCTTTGGACATAATGCGAAACAGACCCGTGGAAAACCTAGCACAACGGGACAGGAAATCAACTTTAAAGAAATCCCAAAGGGACTCGAGGACAGTCAGACCTGGTCCAGAGAGAACACTAACACTGGCAGCAGCAGGGCGCGCCAACAAATAAATAAATAATCAATAACGGGAAGTCATACAAAATAATTTAAAAGAAATGAGTCGTTCTTTACGCTTAAAAGACTCATTTAAAGAAATAACGCAAAGTCCTATTTCCACCTCCTGCACCAACGAACGAACGCTCTGCGACGAAGACAAACCATGTGATCGGAGCCGATCGAGTCCCTTTGGATCCACAAGCTAAAGCTGCAGCACTGTGGCAAAAATGTAAACCAGGCGACATTGTCCTCCACGTCCAGGACTTCACTGTTTATTACAAAAAGAATGTGGATTTCCCTCTGGGAGAACATTTCACAGCTTCTGTGCTTTTGTCCTCAGATACACGTTTCAAAATAAAAGCTCATGTGCGAGCATCTACAGAGTGTCAATCAAACGGCACCACGTTCAGGGACTTTTTATATTTTTAACACCTAGGAAAAGTACACTACGTGGCCAAAAGTATGTGGACACCCGGACGTTACACACAGATGTGTTGTTGAACATGTGATTGGGACACCATAGACATCATTGTGCTGCTACAACAGCCTCCACTCCGTCCTGTGAAATCCATGCATCTCCAAATACATTGTATTTATCGTCTAAAACAGGTTCCCAATGCTAAATAAATAAATCTGAGGGGCCACGCGATGGTTAACAGGACAGGAATTAAAAACATTAAACAAAAGTATATTTATCTTTCTATCTATTCTTTAATAATTCCCCCGTTCTTGTGAAGTACTAGATAGTTTTACCGTTTCGGCCCTCTAAACATTTTCAAATCAAACAGTTTGGCGGGGGAAGAGTCAGTTTTTTTAACTAACCGGTCTTGAATCAAAGACACCTGCGACGATATTGCTTCGCTTTAAGGGGACACAAGCTGAACCAGTGATCTAAAATATCATTGTATGCTGGGGCATTAAGATTTCCCTTCATCAGAACTAAGGGGACCGAAAACACAGGTATGTGGAAAGGGGTGTCTGCATACTTCAGTGAAACAGGCCAAGAGAAAATATATTTTCACAAATACTTGTTACCAGCAAACCCTTTAAAATAAACTTAACGACGAACTAAAAACTTTGTTAGTATAAATTCTGTCCAGCAGTCCGGTCATTTGTCTTCTTCTCTCAGCGGTCAGTTGTTGCTGTTGCAGTAAAAACTAAACCCAGTGGAAACTAGTTTTCACATTAAAACATAATGATATGTGTGACGCTGATCTGTGGGTGAATGCTTGGAAAGCAGGCGAGGTCGGCTGCCCGTTGGCTTCTCTACAGACACTTCATTCATTCATTCTGTCTCTCTAGCTTTTTCCTGATCATCTCTCCTTCACACTCATTCACTCGGAGCGTGGAATCACAGTAACGTGGCGTACATGACGGCTCCCCGGGATGGAGATAAGGCAAAACAAGAAGCAGCGCAGCGACGTTGCTGCTGTCCTCTCTCGGCACAAACCTGCTGCAGTCATCTGGAAGTTTCCTCTGATGTCTCAATCTGCACGTCAGCCCCAGAGACACGGACAGACAGACTGCCGTCTATGGCTGCTGGTACTTAGCAATTAATACTTAAAATAGAAAAAAAGCAACCCACTTTTTTTTTTTTTTATATATAAAAATGCTCAAAAACGTTTAGTACTGAACCATCATCCTCAGCACCGTTTGGATTTGTTAGAAAATTATAAGAAATTCTTTAAAAAGAACAAAGAGTCTGTCCTCGGTTCGTGTCGATCCTTCAGCTCTCAGGTCCGTTTCAGTGGAACTCCACGAACTCCTCCAGCGTTTTGGGGATCTGGTTGCGGTAGGTGATCTGGTGCTGCCGGACGGCACGCGCTGCCAGGCACTTGAGGCTCATCTTCATCTGCGTCTTCAGCAGGATCTCCGACACGCCGGTGGTGCTCTTGTCCAGAGGAGTCTTCTTCTGCTTGTTGGTCATGTCCGTGTGTGCGCCGGCCTCCACCAGGTTGATGATGATGGCGTGCAGCGTGAGGAAGTCGCTGATGGGCCGGTTGTACTGGACGATGACGTGCAGCGGGGTGTTGCCTTCATGGTCGACGGCGTTGACCTGCGCGCCGCAGTCCAGCAGCAGCTTGGTGACCTGCGCGCTGGGGAAGCTGCAGACGTCGTTGGTGTGGAAGTCGTCGACCGGTGTGGTGGAGCTGATGGCCAGGTGGAGCAGGGAGGAGCCCTCACGCGACCGCGGGTCCAGCTGGATCAGGTTGTAGATGTGCTTGTTGATGCGGGCGCGCTCCTCGTCGCCACAGGTGGTCTTGGTGGAGATGCAGGCGAGGTACAGGAAGGTAAAAACATTTGACTCGTAACTGTCCAAGGCTTGCGGCAGCTCAGATTCAGCCGCCGTCTCCACTCGAGCCATGCTTCGCTGAATCTCCACCACGCTGCAGCTCAACACCTGCTCGACAGCAGAGGCCAAAACCTGCTCCTTCAGGTGGACCATCTGGGAGAACACCTGGGCGAAGCGCAGCAGGTCCTTGTGCGTGTTCCGGTTGCCTTTCTGCCGCAGACGAAGCGCGTGTAGCCACAGTCTGATGCACTGTTCAAACTCCATGTTATCAGCGTAGACTGCGCCGCGATAGATGATCGGGTGCGACACGTCAATATTGTCCGAACCCAGGATACGCTCCCGAATCATCAGCCCCTCCATGTGCAGAGCGTCCCGGTCCACCCGGACGGCCTCTAGTTCTTGGGGTGTCCGGCACTCACAACGCCCCCCGTAGGCCTCGATGGGCGGCAGCAGCTCCTTGGCGATGATGTTTTCGGGGTCGCGGTAGCGCTCCATCATGGCCATGTGCAGGTATTGGTACGTCCTCTGGATGTCGTAGTTCTCTCGGTCGTTGGCGAACGAGGCGCCCAGCAGCTCCAGGGCCTCGATGCGGCTGCGCGGGTCACAGTCAGCGTGTGCCAGCAGCAGCTCCACCACATCTGCTTTGCAGCTCTCTGCAGCGACCTTCAGCGGCGTCATGCCGTGTCCATTCACCACCATGGCTGCCTTACAGCGCACCAACTCTTTTACAATTTCCAGATGGCCCGCCTCAGCTGCGAAGTGCAGGGCGGTGGCCCCGCAGTGGGCCTTGGCGTTGGGGTCCGCCCCCTGCTCCAGCAGGAACTTTACTACGTCTGTGTGGCCCTTATAGGCGGCGATCATCAGGCAGGTGTTGTTGTACTTGTTGGTGATGCTGATGTCTGCATTGTGTTCCACGAGGTAGTGGACGATGTCCAGGCGCCCGTCGAAACAGGCGGCACGCAAGGGGGTGGAGTTGGTGATCGTGGTGTGGTTAACGTTGGCACGGTGACTCACCAGCAGGCGCACCACCTCAAAGTGCCCAGCTCCGGCCGCACACCACAGCGCCGTGGCCCCGTCGATGACGTAGCTGCAGGACAGACAGGAGACAGACAGCTGGTCAGGACACACTCAGCTGCGATCAGTTTCACTTTCAAAACTTCAAGACCAGAGGGCCCTGGTCTCAACCTGAAACCCATTTTGTTTTGGTCTTGACCTCAAGACGTGAACTACTCAGACATAAATATTTCATCTTTAACGAAACGAAAGCACGAGTATTGTCTCGGAGCTTCCCTCGCTCACAACTCCAACACTTCACATAAACAGAGAAATCTTTCTTTGGTGAGGACAAATCTATCTGGGTGCACCAGCTGTGCAAAGCTGTATTGTTACTACACCGGTCAGAGCAGGATACTTTCATTGAAAACTGGGTCAAAACATCTGCTGTGACATCACAGAGTGGGCGTGGTCAGCTAGACAAACCAGCTGACGGAGAGGCGAGCAACAGCGGGTTTCTGTGGTGGGGCCGAGTCTCAATTAAATGGATTTGTTCCCCCCAAAACTAGACAAACGATAAACAAGTTTCAGTGCCGATACTGAACAATAATTTCTCTTACAGCTTACTTCCAGAAATATAAATGTTTTCCTACAAAATCCTTTTTTGCATTTGACAAAAGAAACCTGAGGTCTCAAATGTTAAATCCCAGGCTAAATACAGTCTAAAGCCGGCTAAATTACTGCCTGATCAGAGAATTATGAGTTTGATCGGTCTTTCGATTGTTTGTCGTTTTTGGCACTTGGCGGTTTTTGATACTTTTTGGTGCAACAGACACATTTTGGTCAGTACCACAGAAACATTGGGGTTCGATACCCAGCCCTAATCAATGGTTGTTTATCTACTGCCAATAAAACTCTGACAGACTGCAGACTGTACAGGACTCAGCTGCTCGGCTGTAAACCAGGACCCAGAGCTGCGACCACGTCACACCTGGTTCAGCCTCTTTACATTGGCTCCCTGTTGGTTTCAGGACTGATTTTAAGATCTTGTTGATTGCTTTTAAGGCTCTTCATGGCTCCAGACTGTATCTTAGACCTTGTAATCCCTTATGAACCTTCACGTAGTCTGAGATCTTCGGTCAGGGGTCTCCTGTCTGTTCCTGAGTCCAGGATGGAAACTAAGGGGGGACAGAGCTTTGGCCATCAGGGCCCCGAGGCTCTGGATCAACCTGCCCGAAGACATCAGGCTGTCTGAGTCAGAGTCTTCGTTTAAGTCTCGTCTCAAAACACATTTTTATCAGAAAGCAGATCCTGATTTTACCTGAACTGTTTATTTTATTGCTTTATATTTCATCATTCACTGTATTTTATTCCTCTTGTTGTGAAGCGCTTTGTACTCTGTTTTGAAAAGTGCTCTATAAATAAAGTTTTATTTATTTATTATTAATATAGCAGCATCTTTACGGTTATACACTAAGTTACGTGCGTTATAATGTGGGGTCGTTCTAATATTTAGTCCCTCACTGACAGAAGTGCGGCGGAGGAAGAATATTAGAAACACAAACTGCAGCACAAATTTATTCAAATGTATTAAAAGTTACAACAGTTTCCTGAGTGATTCGCTGCATTACTCCAGATAAAAAGTCTCACAGCTTTCTTTGTGGAGGTGGAGATTTTATTGCGTTTCATTCGGAGCTGAAACAATTAATCGATTAATCGACAAGCCAAATATCAGAAACTATTTTGATAAATCGATTCATAGCTTCAGTTATTGGCTCGAGCTTCTGAAATGTACCGATTTAGCTTTTTGTGCGTTTTCTGTCATAGTGAACTGAATATCTTTGGGATTTTTTTAGCATTTCTCACAGACCGAGCGATTAATCGATTCATCAAGAAACTAACCTGAAGACGAACAGATAGACATACCAGTTTTTTTAAGAACAGAAATCTCACAGCCTGGACAAATAACCGCCCTCTTACCCGTCAAACCGAACCGTGCCGGTCTGTTCCGTGTCCACTCTGTAGTGGTCCAGGAGCAGCCGGACCACTTTGTCGTGTCCGTTCCGGGCTGCGATGATCAGAGGAGTGGACCTCTGCCCGGCGAGCTGGGTCACATAGCTCAGCAGATACTGGGTCTCCGCCTCCGAGTGGTTGAGCAGCAGCGCGGCCAGGGTCAGGACTCGGCCCTCGCTGGCTGCCTTGTACACGTAGCCGGCCAGAGACTCCATCTGAGCCCGACAGGTAGCCAGGACCTCCGCTTTCTTCGCAACTGGCGCCCGCAATGTCCAATCCTCCAAAGCAAGCCGCCTCCCATTAAAATGTCGAAACCGGCCCCAGTGCACACATGAAAAATGTATTTTCTCCGTTATGGCTACAGGACAAACGTTACTAATACCGACTGGCGAAGCTTTACAGCTTTATTGTCCGATTCTGAGCGTCCAGCTTCGGGGTTTCTGTCTCCGGACGCCGCGTACCAGGCGTCAGCCGAGTGAGCTAGCCGGTTAGCTAGTGTGCTAACGTTAGCGAGATGGTCAACAAACCGACGCTCTTTAGCTCGAGGTTTGATTAACTTAAGCGGGCACCTTGTTATTCGCCTTTAAAAAAAAAAAAAAAAAAGATCTTCTGGTGGTGTTTCTGTCTAAAAACTCACAAAGCGACGAAGATTTCAAAAACAAACATAAGCACTATCACCTTTCGCTAACTACTCACTTGCCGGAAGTTGCGGTTCAACTTAAAAATACCTCCGACTGGAACTCTCTCCAGCAGATATGCGTTCCACTACTCTGACTTCCTTTTTTTTTAAAAAGTACTTTGTTTCACAGTTACAGTGAATTAAAAAATGCATAGAGGAATACAAAATAACTAGAAATAAGATAGAAAAATATACATACAAAGAAATAAAGGTAAAGAGTCCATGACAATATTTAAACAACAATGTAGTAAAAAGAATGAAAAGCAGGGGGGAGTGTTGATTACATCAAATTAAAGAAAGCCTTTTTGTTAAGAGAGGATTCAATAGTTTTAACATAAAGTTTGAATTTCTTCTTTCCTTCTCTTCTTGCTTTTCGAAAGGCTGAATACCTAGTCCATTCTGTGTTCAACTGCAATTTCTTTAATAAAAACATCTAATTTGATTTCCACTGATGTACATTTCGTGTGTTAAAACTAGAGAGAAAAATGTTAGCTGTTTGTTTCTAAACCGCTCTCATGTCCATCACATTGTATCTGTTTGTGTATGTATTAATATTCATCATTTCTGAGTTTATAATATTTTTTGTCTTGTCTGCAGGTTCGTTATTTAATATCATAAATATAGTGAATATTATAAATTATTAATGTTATTAACCTGCCTTTAATAGTTCCCAGACTTCATATTCAGTAATGTAGATTCAAAGACAATACAACAACGCAAAAATGCTGTACAACCTGTGAGTTTATGTAACTCGTAGCTGAGAGTACCTGTGTGGGAATATTCTGATCACACTCATACTGTTACATAAAAACCTGTTTGATAAATTATTTATTCACTGTATTCAATTCACCGGTGGAGAGGAAGAAAACCATGTTGACAGTTTTTCTATGTTATGTGTTAGTCATGAGTTTTTAATTTAGACTCTCAGTTTGGATACAAAAAACAACAAAACAACTTTAATGTGGAAAAAAGAGGAAGCAACAGGACAGGTCCGTGCAAAGGACAGGCAATAGATGTCGTATCTACATTTACATAAATATTTGCTTTTGAATCCAAAAACCCTAGTCACTGTACGGGTGACTAAGTTTGCCAAATACAACATTCAAATCTTATTTATGTATTTTATTTATTCATCTATTTATTTTCAGAGACAATGCACATTGATCAACGTCACTGTAAATGTACCAGTGTTAGCCAAAAGGCTAATTTTCAACTGTTGTCTCTTGGCCTGATCTTAAAGGTCCAGTGTGGAACATTTAATATAATATTTATAAGTATGTTTTCCTTAGTGTTTAATCACCTGAAAATAAGAAGCGTTGTGTTTTCGTTACCTTAGAATCAGCCCTTTATATCTACAGAGGGAGCGGGTCCCCTTCCACGGAGGCCGCCATGTTGCACCGCCATGTTTCTACAGTAGCCCAGAACGGACAAACCAATCACCGGCTCTATAGAGGGCCGTTCGCGGTTTTCACGGCCACCGTAGTTTCTCCTGCTTGCTTGGAAGGGGAGGGCGAGGCAAGCGGGATTAGAATTTTGTATATTAAACAAGCAATTTTACAATTAAATGTATGTTTCTTTTGACACGAGTTAGCTGTTCCGCCTGTTAATTCAAATCTTTATTATATAAAGTGCTCAGAAAAATGGAAATTCTCCATCTGCTGAGGAAGACTGGGTGATATGATCGAAAGCTCCAGAACACCTACTAAATTGACTGTGTGGTGAGATTTTTGTTGTTGACAGTCAGTTTATAAAAACCCCCTTTTCAGGATAAGATTTAAAAGCTAAAGCTGATTAGTTGTAGTAGTTTTCTGCCGTTTGACTTTGTAGCAAACGCAGAGCCCCCTCAGCAGCGGCAGTGACAGCTCTCCGAGGTTTCGTGTTAAGAAATAGATTTAAAACTGTTTTTTAAAAGCAGCTCCGGGCTTTGGAGTTAATGAACACAGCGATAACACATTCTACATTTTGTCTGTCGTCAGGACGGCTGAGCGGTTTCGGGCTCCAGGGTTTCTTCTCTGCGAACAGAGCTGTGGGTTTGAATCCTACTTCAGACGAAACACCTCGTACCATCCACAGTGGAACACCTGAACAGCATGAAAACGGGTAAATCTCTTCTTCTTCGTCCTCTTTTCAGTCGGAAAACAACAAAACTGTTCAAGTCATGGTCACAACGCCATCGGACATTTACAACATGAAATGCAGCTTACTGACAGCAGCTGCATCGGCATTTATTAAGAGCGTTCAGTCTCCTCCTGCTCCCTGTGGACACCATCACTGTGTTACAGCCAAATTCACCAAACAGTTTACGTATTTTTCTGTGGTCAGACAACTAAACAAGTATGAAATACTGATTTAATTGTTGTTTAATTGTGCCAAACTTGGCATACTCTGCACCGAGAGAGGCCTATTGATTGAAAAAGCCTCTGTAAAGATGCCACCTGTCCCAAAGTACAGAATTGTTCATGAGGAGTTTTTACTTGAGCTAAAGGTGCGGAGGAGTTAGTGGCATCTAGCATGAAATCGCAGTTAGCAACCATTTGAACCCCGCTCGCCTCGCCCTCCCCTTCCAAGCGTGCAGGAGAAACTACGGCGGCCGCGAAACTCGGCCCTATTTGAAGCCGGTGTTTGGTTTGTCCGTTCTGGGCTACTGTAGAAACATGTCGGTGCAACATGGCGGCCTCCGTGGAAGGGGACCCGCTCCCTCTGTAGATATAAAGGGCTGATTCTAAGGTAACGAAAACACAGCGGTTCTTATTTTCAGGTGATTATACACTAATGAAAACATACATATAAATATTATATTCCATTTCTGCCGACAGCTGCTCCTGAATTTTACACACTGGAGCTTTAAAGATTTAGAAAAATTACAACGAATCAAAGAGAAACTGCAATTCTTGGAGAAAGCTGGATAAACGTCTCCAGCAGCAGCAGCAGCAGGACTGAAAGTCGACTCTGAATGGGAATAAGTGGGCAGAGAAAATGGAGGAGAGAGTCGAGGCGTACGCATCGAGGCATCTCCGTCCTTCAGTGTGCTTTCAGCTGTGACTGCCCAGCAGTGTGTGCGTTGGTGTGTGTGTGTGTGCGTCTCATCGGCTGTTGCCAAGTTACAGAGGCAGTATTGCACAGTGTTCCTCTTCAGGTCCGAACCACGACTTCACACAGCCACAGTGCTGCTGTTGGATCAGGAACGCTCACTGCCAACTGGCTGATGCAAAGCGTCCGTGTTGATTGTCCACTCAGTCACATAACAGCCTCCAAAGCAAAGCACACCGGCGTTTTCTGGTCTTTCATCTCTAAAAGTCAGGGTTTGATCAGTGATGGAAAGTAACTAAGTACATTTACTCAAGCGCTGTACTTTTACTGTAATGTACAATTTTAGTTACTTGTACTTCACTTGAGTATTTCAATTTTCTGATAATTTCAACTCCACTACAATTCAGAGGGAAATACTGTACTTTTTACTCCACTACATTTATTTGGCAACTTGCAGATTCAGATTAATAATACAAAATGTAATCAACAAATACATTTGGATTTATTATCATGGATAAAGATGAGACTTTATTGATCCTTTGGTGAATTTTTTAAAAATTGTAAATCACTTTGTAACTTTGTTTTTAAAGGTGCTGGAATAAATAAAGCGATTATTATTCTAAAGTTATTACATTCACGAGCTGCCCAGCAGAATATAAAGTCATTAAAAGTAGCTCCACCTTCAGCAGCTGCAACATTAAAGTGATGAACACATTAATGCATCAATAATTAGAATCCAGTTATATATATATATAATATATGTTACTCTGCATAATGAGTACTTTAAGTATATTTTGATGCTAATACTTTTCTACTTTTACTTAAGCAAAATGTTGACTTTCACTTCTAACAGAGTATTTCTACCCTGTGGCTTTGCTGGTGTTTGAGTACTTCTTTATTTGATATGATAGCATTTTTTCAAATATAAATCAAATGCTAAACCTTCTTATCGAATCTGAGTCCTTTCAAATTCCTTATTGAATCCCTCTGGGTTCAGCTTTCAACATTCTTACCACGACTGATGAATGTTACCTGAGCTGTGATCAGCCAGGTGCTGCAGACTAAGTTTTCTTTCAGTCACATTAAAACACGTTTTACAGGTATTCGTGATCTCTGCAGCGAACCCCGGTCGGAGCATAAGCTTCTGACTGTGTTCATCTGAAACCGGATTAATGCTGTCTAATAAAACATCGGGAGGAGGTTTATACAGATTACAGGCTTATCTGCTGGCAGATCAACCTGCAGTTTAACTCCTGCACAGAGGCCGTGGCGTTTTATCATGAAATGATTCGGCTTTGTTTCAGTCCAAAGGCAACCTGTGAGGAACCATGTCCAGCTTCAGCACCGACGCGAGCAAAAGTCACGAGAGGAAAACATCACAGGACCGAAGAGGGTTTCCACGTAAAAGCTAATCGAGATAACTGACAGAAGAGTTTTAGAGGTGACAGCATCAGGACTGTGGCTACTGTCGACCTAACTGGCCGTCATTGAGGCTTGGCACTGCTTCAGCTGTGCACTGTGTGGCATTAGGCCGGCGATACTGCGGCTGTTTAAACTGTATTTTAGAACAATAGCCAGAGTTTCATTGTAACAAACAGACGGCCAGCTGGAAAACAGAGATGCAGCCATCCAGCCGGAAGAGACAGAACTCAGCTCTGCACGCAGCAACTTTCATGTGCAGGTTTGTAAAATTTATTTTTCATAATTAGTCCCGCCCTTAATCAACTATTCCAGCCGTCTCTAATTAATCACACAGCTCTGTCATGTTCGAAGTTGCGCTTCCTTCCTGGTTTTGTTGCGTCCCTCCTTCACTCTGTTCAGAGGAGGTAAACCTCCTGAGTGGACGCCTTGCAGGTCAAAAGCTGCAAACTGCTTTGACTGGATGGATTTCAGTCATTCTTCTGTGATGGACACAACCTGACCACGAGGACTGGACACTCTCAGGGCAAAAACATCGGAGATTTTGAGACTAAAATATTTTGAGACAAAAGTCCGAATCTTCCATCTCTGCCACTCTGCCAGAGTTCGCCCATTTCTAACACAAAGATTTCCATCCAGCTGTTTTTATACACATTTTCAATTTGAGAAGAAGTCAAAACATCTCAGTGTCTGAGGGGTAAAAGGTGTTTGTGGATAAAAACAAAAACAGACTGAGTGAATAAATGCTTCTAAACGAAGCTCCAACTTACGATCACTTCCTGTTTCATCAGGTCAGACCACAAACTGTTACTTGTTACCTGGAAAACTCTTCCTGCTTGGCAGAATCTCATTAAGATTAATAAACGATCTATTGTTGGCAGAGCGTTTTCTCCGCGTGCTCTACTCGCCCGATCAGAGAGACAAACTTCACTGAGATTTTTAAATCGAGACTAAAAACCGAATTATTTCTGTTAAATACATTTTGGCTTTTTATTATCTTCTCTTTCTGTAATTGTCTTCTTTCTTTTTTCTAAAGTGTACCGAGACATTACGTTTTACACTCAAAATAAACACAGTCAAATGACTCACTAGTGTTATGAGAATAAAGCCTATGTTGAGTTTTTCTAAGTGATATTTGATTCAGATGTAGCTGAAACGACTCGAACGTCTAATTCTACAAGAATAAAAAGTGGTGACATTATTTTCAGAACAATAATGACTTTAATCTTGAAATCTCTGATTGCTTTGTTCTTTTTTCCCAGTGTTTCCAATAGTCTGTCGTCCAGTAAGCACCGAGCCCAGCTGGGTGTGTAACCTGGGCTCAGTGTAGAGTTTCACGATGAAGGATCCAAACCTTTATTTTTGTTTGCATCTGGCTATAAAAAGAGGAAGTCTGAATTTTGCTCTGTGCTGTTGGTTTCCATCTGTAAAGTGTGTCCTGCTGGTGCATTCGTGGCTGGCTCCTCTCTGAAAAGGCGCTTGTGGATGTCAGTGGGACTAACCTGATTATATAATGAATGCTGCATCCAAATGAAAGCAGCGGGACATTAGCCTGTCCTCTGCCGGGTGTGTGACAGATGAACAGATGAGATTAGAGCTGGAGGGAATCCACTTCCACAGAGTTTGATGATTTTGGAAGGAGAGCATACGTCAGGTCACTTTCACTGGCTTCGGGACTTTTCAGTCTTTTTAAAAAAAAACCCCTCCTCTGTCAGCCTGTAGATCCACGCACACACACACATTTCACGCTTCAACCAGTAGGCTTCAACCAGTAGGCTTCAACCAGTAGGCTTTAACCAGTAGGCTTTAACCAGTAGGCTTCAACCAGTAGGCTTCAACCATTAGGCTTTAACCATCAGGCTTTAACCATTAGGCTTTAACCAGTAGGCTTTAACCAGTAGGCTTCAACCATTAGGCTTCAACCAGTAGGCTTTAACCTTCAGGCTTTAACCATTAGGCTTCAACCATTAGGCTTTAACCAGTAGGCTTTAACCAGTAGGCTTCAACCAGTAGGCTTTAACCATTAGGCTTTAACCTTCAGGCTTTAACCATTAGGCTTTAACCAGTAGGCTTTAACCAGTAGGCTTTAACCTTCAGGCTTCAACCAGTAGGCTTTAACCATTAGGCTTTAACCAGTAGGCTTTAACCAGTAGGCTTTAACCTTCAGGCTTTAACCATTAGGCTTTAACCATTAGGCTTTAACCAGTAGGCTTTAACCATTAGGCTTTAACCATTAGGCTTCAACCAGTAGGCTTTAACCATTAGGCTTTAACCAGTAGGCTTCAACCATTAGGCTTTAACCAGTAGGCTTTAACCTTCGGGCTTTAACCATTAGGCTTTAACCAGTAGGCTTTAACCTTCAGGCTTTAACCATTAGGCTTTAACCATTAGGCTTCAACCAGTAGGCTTTAACCAGTAGGCTTTAACCTTCGGGCTTTAACCATTAGGCTTTAACCAGTAGGCTTTAACCTTCAGGCTTTAACCATTAGGCTTTAACCATTAGGCTTCAACCAGTAGGCTTTAACCAGTAGGCTTCAACCAGTAGGCTTTAACCAGTAGGCTTTAACCATTAGGCTTCAACCAGTAGGCTTTAACCATTAGGCTTTAACCATTAGGCTTCAACCAGTAGGCTTTAACCAGTAGGCTTTAACCAGTACGCTTTAACCTTCAGGCTTTAACCATTAGGCTTTAACCATTAGGCTTTAACCAGTAGGCTTCAACCAGTAAGCTTTAACCATTAGGCTTTAACCAGTAGGCTTTAACCATTAGGCTTCAACCAGTAGGCTTTAACCAGTAGGCTTTAACCATTAGGCATCAACCAGTAGGCTTTAATCAGTAGGCTTTAACCAGTAGGCTTTAACCATCAGGCTTCAACCATTAGGCTTTAACCAGTAGGCTTTAACCATTAGGCTTTAACCATTAGGCTTTAACCATTAGGCTTCAACCATTAGGCTTCAACCATTAGGCTTTAACCATTAGGCTTTAACCAGTAGGCTTTAACCATCAGGCTTCAACCATTAGGCTTTAACCAGTAGGCTTTAACCAGTAGGCTTTAACCAGTAGCTTTAACCAGTAGGCTTTAACCATTAGGCTTTAACCAGTAGGCTTTAACCATTAGGCTTTAACCAGTAGGCTTTAACCATTAGGCTTTAACCAGTAGGCTTTAACCAGTAAGCTTTAACCATTAGGCTTTAACCAGTAGGCTTTAACCATTAGGCTTTAACCTTCAGGCTTTAACCATTAGGCTTTAACCATTAGGCTTCAACCAGTAAGCTTTAACCATTAGGCTTTAACCAGTAGGCTTTAACCATTAGGCTTCAACCAGTAGGCTTTAATCAGTAGGCTTTAACCATTAGGCTTTAACCATTAGGCTTCAACCAGTAGGCTTTAACAATCAGGCTTCAACCATTAGGCTTTAACCATTAGGCTTTAACCATTAGGCTTTAACCATTAGGCTTTAACCATTAGGCTTCAACCATCAGGCTTCAACCAGTAGCTTTAACCATCAGGCTTTAACCATTGGGCTTTAACCAGTAGCTTTAACCATTGGGCTTTAACCATTAGGCTTTAACCAGTAGGCTTCAACCAGTAGCTTTAACCAGTAGGCTTTAACCATTAGGCTTCAACCATTAGGCTTCAACCATTAGGCTTTAACCATTAGGCTTTAACCAGTAAGCTTTAACCATTAGGCTTCAACCAGTAGGCTTTAACCATCAGGCTTCAACCATTAGGCTTCAACCATTAGGCTTTAACCATTAGGCTTTAACCATTAGGCTTCAACCATTAGGCTTTAACCATTAGGCTTTAACCAGTAGGCTTCAACCATTAGGCTTTAACCATTAGGCTTTAACCATCAGGCTTCAACCAGTAGGCTTCAACTAGTAGGCTTCAACCATTAGGCTTTAACCATTAGGCTTTAACCATTAGGCTTCAATCATTAGGCTTTAACCATTAGGCTTCAACCAGTAGGCTTTAACCATCAGGCTTCAACCATCAGGCTTCAACCATTAGGCTTTAACCAGTAGGCTTTAACCAGTAGGCTTTAATCACAATCCATCCAACAGCTGTTGAGATATTTCAGTCAGAAACACAAATATCCACCTCATGGTGGCGCTGGAGGAAACGTCAGAGCATCACCGCAGTCAGTGGGATGCATCCTCTGCGGAGCATGCATGTCTGTACAACAGTGTTGAACCGACAGCACATGACAACAGTGTGTGATTATTTCTTCCTGAAAGCAGAAGTGAACCTGTACCGAGCTGCTGATGCTCTGTGGTGACTGCGCTCTCAGACGACGTCTACATATTTATTTGCAGTCTACTGTTTGGCTCGCGTTTGTCCCAGAGTTGATTTGGTGCTTTAGTAAATGCTCCCTTTTCATTTCAGCATCATTTTGGTTTCTTTTCTGAGCCGCTGAGCTCAGACAAATCCCATCACTGCATTCCAGCTTTTAAGCTCTCCTTCACTGCGAAATGCGTCTCGAAGGCAGTCGGAGTGACTGATTGCATAATTAGCTGCTGCTTTAGTGAATCAGATGCCAGTTCGGTTGAATAATTGCGCTCGTTTGTCTTCTGTAACATGTCCCGTGTCCTGCAGCCGGTCGGCCGTTTCTGCGGAGATGGAGTCGCTTCTGTCGAAGCCTCGGTTCCACCTGGACCTCTGGCTCGGCTTCACCGTCCAGAACTGGATCCTGGATGTGGGCCGGGCTGTTGTCATGGTAACGGGATGATAACTGGTGTTTAGTCCAACGGGATAAATGTATTGTTTTACTGATTAACTAGACTTTACTGAGGACACATTCGGCCAGAAAAAATAAATAAAAAAACATAGAAAGAGAAAATGACCATTTCTTTTTTCATCTGTTTTTATTTGTTTATTTCAGTTTAATAGATTTTTTTCCTGCTTTGTTTTCCAGTTTCAGTTCTAGATGAATCATTTAAGATTTTGATTTAGCACTTTATGATATCGTGATTTGTCATTGCCACATCAAATTAGCAAATTTACAATTCCCTATTGTTTTTAAATTATTATAGTTATCGCTGAATTTCTGCTGGACAGTAAATAGAGGTCTTGATTGGTGAAATGTTGCGTTCATGGTGTCGCTTTTAAAAGCACCTCACCCAGAAAACCTCGTGGAGAGTTGCTGACAAATGAAACGCTGTTTGGGAATGATAAGGCCAACATTTAATCAGTTATTAAACAAACTACTTAAATTATTTTTAGACAATCTTCCTACTGTTAACGTCTGTCTTAAAATATTCCAAAAAAAGTTGTATAAAGTCTAAATGCTGAAACAGTAATGACTTCCAATAAGTTGAGTAAATATAAAACATGTTCAAATGTATGGAATTGCAGTGGTAGCTTAATTGTTTTTTATTAACTCATCTTACAGAAAATGGCACGCACACTGCCAGGGAGGGGAAGGCAGAAAAGAAGTGAAATCCAAAGAATCTGTTTGTGGATGAAAGACAATAACAGGAGCTGTGAGAAATGTCCAAAGATATGTTATGAAGGCTAGACCCTGAGGTCTGAACGCTTTTTAAAACAACTATATACAACAATATCACAGCTTTGAAATCACTGAATTTGCATCACTTTTTTCCAGAGAACATAGTTCCTCCGACTGTGTTGATTACTAAATTGAACGGATTATCTAAATGGATGTAAGAAATCTGGATTAAACAGAAATATCTGAATGAATATTTTGCATGAAAGCGTTTTAATGCTGAAGTCAGTTGGAGTTACCCCATTAATCAGGATCGATCTGTCCCCAGCAGTGCATTAAATAGTCCCTCTCTCAGTCTTTCATTTTCTCTTTAAAGCCCCTGAAACCTTGAAATGTATTTCTCTTTAATATTAAATATTTATGACAAAAACCAAAAACCCCCCCCAAACATCTTCAGGTGCTATTTATTAAGAGAAAACTCATCAGGGCTGCGGGGAGCAAACACCAACCATCAGATTCTGATTCACATGCTGCTAAATCCTGATTGGTGCAGGGAAATATGTGACACCGCCTTTTTCTTCCTGAGCCCCGCCCACTTTACAGCAGCGAGGGGAGCACAGAGAATAAAAGAAGAACACTTGTGTGTTCATGTAGGACACTGTGGAAAAGCGAGCGGACCAGAAACATCTCAGCAGCGTGGCGTACCGCCCGACGGGCCCGCTGCGTTTTTGTAACGCGCCCGTCGGACGGTACGCTACGTTTCTGAGATGTTTTTGCTGATTGAGAAAATCATTTTTACATTTGTTTTCTGGGCTAAAATATCCTCAGAAGATTGATCTGGTGCAGCCCTGACAGACGGCTTATGGTAAAAGTATTTCTGACAGACAGCTGATCTAAATCTAAATCATAAAGGTTATTTAAGGCCGTGAGTCTTTCTAAGGGAGAAATATGTTTCCTGCTGCCTAAATCTGTTGCAGCTCGTCCTCCCAGCAGACTGCTGTCCTCTGAACCGTCCCGGTGCTGCAGAATATCTCCACATACTGTACAACATCACCGCACCGCTCATACTGCTCAAAGTAACGGACACACAACACATCAATACACACACTGAACAATAATCTCATGTACACTTTCGTACAGTGATTCGGATCAGTCAAACTTCTGCTCTCCTGTCTCAGATGCTTGAACGCAGCCCCAGGACGCTGCCCCGCCCTGCCGTCTACCTCGGCATCATCGCCGTCGTCATGGGAACCAGCCTCCACCTGGCGGCCGACTCCATCACCCGCCGGCTCCTGCTGATTGGCTACCAGCTGCACCTGTCGGTCAGAGAGAATCCAGTCATGAAGAAGCTCAAACCCTCCTCCCTGGTAGCTGCTGCACCCGGAAAAGCTTTTTTTGATATATTATTGTGTGAAACAAAATGTTGTGATTCAGTTTTTGTTGTTGAAACAATGTTTCCGGAGGACTATATATCTCTACCACACCCCAAAACTAGCTTTTTAACTAAAAGAGTTAAACAAACCACTGTTTTACAGCCAAATCCAGTTAGTTTAAATGAGTTTGAGCTCAGTCTTTGGGTTTTTCAGCTGCTGGTCAGACTAGAAACCTTAAGATGAGACTCGCCGGTTACTCGACGGATATTTTAACAGTTTTTTAAAACTTAAATGAGTCAAATGTTTTTATTAATTAAGTCAGCAGCAAAAATACGATGCAGCCCTGCGTTTAACTGTGAATTATATGTACCTGTAGATTAGTGATGGACAGTGATTTTGACATGTCCTCATCAGCACATTAAGTCTCATTTTAGAGCTGCAACGATTAGTCGACTGATCTATTATCTGACCGAAAGAACATTAACTGGCAGCTGTTCTGATAATCGATTGATCGTTTAAGTCACTCCAGGTTCTCAAATGTGAGAATTAACTGTTTCTGTTGGTCTTACATACAGAGACATTTGAATATATTTGGCTTTTGGACTGTTGGTCGGACAAAACAAGACTTTGAAGACGTCACCTTGTGCTCTGGGACATGGTGACGGGCATTTTTCACTATTTTCTGATGTTTTTAGACAAAATGATTCATTGAGAACAGAGATACAATGCATGCAATAAAACAGCAATAAGGTTAAGACAAACAGAGAACAAGTTAGACAAAAATATTCTTTGTATATTAGGGCCGAACAACATTATTAGTTTTTCAGCAAAAAGACGCAAAGTCACATTGCAATTAATTTCTAATGATTTCTAATATATAATGATGATCTCGGCCATGTGGGAAATTAACAACTGAAACTGAACTTGTGGAAAATATGAAATGACCTGTCTGTGAGGACATGTCAGGAATAAGGAAGCACACGACTGACCCACCAAGACAGGCAATATAAAGCAAGAGACAGTGAATCCATCAGTATCTCTGCTAAAGGCTGGAGTCCGTCAGAGTGATGAACATTATTTTGTTTTGCAGATCGATGCTTTTGAGCTTCTGTTTTACTTTGACGACACTCTTGGTCATCTGATGTGGTAAGAAGACCCCAAACTTTTTTTTACTGTATATGTTTAGTACAGTCACACCAACACCGCCGTGAAGTCAGCTGTAAAATGGGGACTATTTCCAGCGGCGGATGAATCCACGTGTAGTGCTGTAGTGAGTGTTTGGGGCAGCAGGACGGTGTGTGTGTCAGAGATCCATCAGGCTGTGATTCACACACACACACACACTCGTTAGCAGATACGTTCACCGCTGGTTTGAGTCTGAACGTGGGATTTGTTGACAAGAAGAATAATATCACCAGACTTTACTTAAAGCTCGTGTTCATTAGTGATTCATACTGAGGTCAATGCTTTGTTTTCTACTTGAGTAAAGTAGCAATATAAGAATGTAAAAATACTCCATTACAAGCAAAAGTCCTGCAGTAAAATGTCTCCTGTGACTGACATCTGAGTCTACATTATTAGATTGTTAATACTGATGCATCAGTGTCAGAGCAGCATTTCACTGTTTAGTGAAAGCTTTAACCTCTTTATATAAAGTAAAAACAAAGTTCTGATACACAAATCTGGTTTCAGTTTTTGGACTTCTGTCATCTTTGATTTCTTTGTGTGAAATGGAATGAAACAGTTTTGGAAATGAAACCATGTGAGAAGTTTAGAGGAAACGTCTCTTTGGTGGAACTGAGACGTCTGAAACATGACGAGGAGACGCAGCTACGCCCTGATTTTATATGACTAAAGCTCAGCTCATCAAAACATTGCTCCATTGCGCCACCACTGGGTGCCTTTATTCAATTACCTGAAACCACACAGTATCCTGGAGACTTTGGGGGCCGCGCCCACTTTGCCTGTAATCCAGCTTTAGCCAACACACTTAAAAAGGAGGCTGAAGTTATTCTATATGTTCTTATTGTCAGCAGCTTGTGTTTGTTAGGGACTATTTTCAGCCGCATATCAATCCGGGTCTTTTACTAATAATTAATAATAACATTAACAATGGCTCCGTTCTATTCAAGTGTCCCAGTAGTCCATGACAGTGACAGTGAGCCAGATTAGGTGAAAACACTTGTGCAGGACCTTTAAACGTGTGTTGTTAGTAGTTGGCTTGCTAGCTAGGTTACTAGCTAGTTATGTAGCTAGCGAGATTGCTAGCTTACTGCCTGTAATCACAATGACGAACTAAGGAAGGTTGCTCGTCAGCTTTCAGGTTTGACTGGGCCATTAGATACTGAGACTGTGTGTAGGCCTCTCTCTCGTGCAAAACGGACACTGGAAATCTTGTCCAAAGCTTGGCAGAGTTCACAAAAGTGAGCTCCCGACGCGTCCTCCATAATACAGTACGTGCAAAACAAGAACACTTCAGGGCGTTCAGACTGAGAAAGGCCTGGTGTTATGTCAGTAAAGGAGTGTCTTTCCCATATATCACTTGTTTTATTCTTTCTGTCCTCTGTCTGTCTCCCCCAGGTATGTCCCTCTCTTCCTCGTCCTCTTCCTCTTCTTCAGCGGTGGTTTCAGTCACAGGAAACAGGAGGACAAGATGCCACCTGCAGCGTGGATGCTACTTGTCCCCAGCGCCGCCTACTACTGGTCAGACTGCTTTACTACTAGATCACACAGCGGGCCTGTCCTGTAACTGAGCGTCACAGGTTCAATCCCTGTTTACTGGGATCGCCATAGCCGTGGCCTTGGCAAATAAAATACCAATAGTCAAGAATGTTTGCCCACTTACAGTAAACAATAAAGTTTCAACATTAACTTCGCATCCAACAATAAAATGACATCAAAACGCTACATGTACATACGGTGGCCGACAAGGGCAGACGCACTGCAGCTTAAGAAAACAAATACACACAACACAAGCAAATAAAAAAAAACATCTTCATCAATTTGACAACACGCGCAGCATTTAGAAAACACACTGCGAATACACACAACACACCCAACCGCAAAGGTCGAGTCCGGATCATCTGTTGCTTTGTTTTGTGCTGTTTCTCCACTTTGCGCAGTCTGATCTGCAGCTGCACTCACCTTGGAGTCAAACAAAAAGTTTGCAAAGCATTTGATCATTTTTGAAACTGAAAATCACAGTGCATTTGAAGGAATTACTACTGTTAATGTTAGAAGTGAGAAACCCACAACCAAAACATAAACGGATGATACACGGACCCGACTTCAATAACTTCATGAGTCACAAACCGTGGCAACAACAAGTGTGTCCAAGCCGTGCTCAGCACCTTTTAGCGTCCTCTGGAAACACTTCTGTTGTCGTTGTGTGTATTCGCTGTGTGTTTTCTAAATTCTGCGCGTGTTGTCAAATTGATGAAGATGTTTTTTTTATTTGCTTGTGTTTTCTTAAGCTGCAGTGCGTCTGCCCTTGGCGGCCACTGTATATACAAACCATTAAAACAAGAAGAAAAAATTCAAACGACTGAAAAGTAAAACAAAACAACAATAATAATCTCATCTCATCATCCATATTACAATCCGTTTTACTCATTTCTTTTGCAGGCCTGCCTTCATGAACCGCTTCAGCTGCTTCTTAAACCTTTTGTTGTAAGAGCAGATATATTTCTGTCTGTAGCCTCTGTGTCTGTTAGTGGAAGAGAGGTGCAGATCACTGACTCTGTCATCTTCTGTGTAGTGTTTCTACATCTCACCAGAGGGAAACCAAACAATTTGTCTTTGTAATGAAAACCTCACGCAGTGAGAAACAGATGGAGTCGCCGAGGGAAACCTGGGTTTGCTGGAAGTGGGGATTAGGTCCATTGCAGGTGCATAAATCTACGTTTGGTTTGTGTTACGAGCGTTGTGTAGATTGTCTGAGGGGGAAGCGTCGCGGCTCGTCTTGCATTCTTCACCTGACTTCGGTACATTTATATTCTGAGATGTTCTCCTCCAGACAGACGTCCAGCGAGGCCAACAGCAGAACGAGATTAGATTCCTTCTTCAATAGAAACAGTCTGAAGGAGCTCAGGGGTCGACCGGCTCCCTGCTGAGAAAAACTGGAAAACTAACAAGGACTTGTTAGAGAATCCATGACTGAAACGTGTTACTTCTTCATAATTACACAGAGAATCGATGTTTTCAAATATGCTGGTACTCTCTTTTCCAAGCTATCAGGATGAATTTAGACCACCGACGGTGAGGATGATAATTTTTCCTCAGAACCTGCTTAGGATTTGTTTGTAGTCTATAATTGGGACAGTTTAAGAGTCAGGCTAGCAGCTCTGTGAGGCTGTACGCTAATGTCGGCGTGCTAACAAAAGATGCTAGCGTTTAATGGGTGATGGGCAGTTTTCCATGTTCAAACCTTATTTTAACGGGTTTGGAAAGCAGTCCTAGATGGCGCTGCCTCGGTGTGGTGGTGCGCGTTTGATTCTTGACCTGCAGCACTTGCTTTATCTTTCGTTATATTTCTACTGTGTTTATTGTTTTGCACCAAAAGACCAAAGCAAATTCCTTGTATGTGTAAATCTACTTGGCAATAAAGCTGATTCTGATTCTGATTTGCATGCTAACATTAGCTAGTTAGCAGTAAACACAGAGCGCAGCTGAGGCTGATGGGAATGCCAGCAGCTCTGCAGGTATTTGGTCAGAAACCAAAGTGTCGGACACGTTAACGTGTCGACCTGATGGTGGCGCTAGATGAACAGTCAGATATTCACCAGAGTCAGTAGGATTCATCCTCTGAGGGTCATGACTGTCTGTACAAGATTTCAAGGCAATTCTTCTTCTGCTGTAATTGTTGAGATATTTCACACACCGCTAGCAGGCTAAAGACAGCTATAAACATAGTTATAGTTCTGGTTCATATTCACAATTAGCTTTTTAAAACAGGTGTAATACAGGCCTGTACAAATAAATTACTTGGATTACTAAATTAGGAAAATGTACTATATATTGTATGTCAGTATGTAAAGTAAGTATATAGAAACAAACCATTGCTTCCTGGCTTCAAGTTGTTCTTTATTTTGCAATGTGCTTTTGCATTGTTAGAGTGTGACTGTTGTTCCACCAGATAATATCTGAACTGAAACTGTAACTAGTGTCTGATGAACAATACACCTGCACCTGAGGCTGTGTGTGTGTGTGTGTGAGTGCCTCCAGGTGTTAGTAATAATTGATTAGGTAGTTCTCAGGTGTTGCTGACTAATTACTTTACTCAGTGAGCACAGCACTTAAGGATGAAAGCAGGATTCAAGAACCATGTTAAATACAAACAATATATCCTTCACATCGCTCCTGACTAGAGTTTCCAAAAAAACATTATTTTTAGTTTTCAGGAACCAGTCGCCACTACGTTTATAATCTTTGTGAGATTAGAGCCTCTTTCAAATCAAATTTCAACAGTGAACCTTTTCCAATTTTACACATGGTGGCTTTAAAGTATATATTATTATTCAAGTTTCCGTCCAAATTTCCAGAAAGTCTACAAACTAATGCTCGTCTCCACCCGCTGCTGCTGCCGCTGCGAGAGCACGAGCTCAGTGGCTGATGGAGGTGAACAGCTGGTGGAGCTGCTCCTCCAGCCGCTGCCGTTAAAGCGTCGCAGAAGAAGAGGACGCAGCGAGACGACGCCATTGAAAGCTCAGACGATGGAAACATGACGTTTCTGTCGGCTTCATGTGTTCGTGTGAGGAAGGCTCCAGCCTCCTCATCGCTCCACACACACCTGATGCTTTCAGCTCTTCAGGCTTCATGGACGCCATCATTTATTCTCTCAGTCTGCTTCCATTTGATTTGTGTCCACACACCAACTTTCACACCTCAGCCAATATTTTGACTTTTTTTGGAATTACTGATGTTTCCACTCAGTTTTTTTTATGCGCAAACTGAAATGTGCTGAAAAACAGGTGGATGGGATCATACTCACTTTGAATTGTAACAGGGACACTTTTGACAACCCTCATTGTTGGTGCGTTCAAGGACACTTAGCTGCCAAAAAGCACTACATTAATTAAGTGTTATGTTGTCGGATAAACAAACGTACCACACACACAATTACATAAAACACAAAACTAATTTCAGCACATTTGTTCAATTTAAAAAGTGATTTTGCAATTTGAATGTTGACTTTTTTAACTAGATGAATTTTCCAAGTTGTTAAACATCTTTGAGTTGCAGAGTTATCGTTGTGTGCTCATCAACATCGACCTGGGAGTAAGTTATGTGGCTAAAACAGGTGACACCTTGTGGGACTTTCCCCAGTCGACCAAAGTCCTGCAACAACAGAACCAACAGAAGGTTCTAGGTTTCATTATTACTCTAAAACCTAAGACTATATTGTTATTGATATTTCGGTTTTAAAACACAGTGGGGATTGAACCTGTGACCCTCTGCTCACAGCGCAGTGAACAGACCCACTAACCCTCCCTGTTTCTCCTATCAGGTACCTGATCACTGAGGGACAGACCTTCATCCTCTTTATCTTCACCTTCTTCGCCATGACCGCCACAGTGATGCACCAGAGGAGGCGGGGCTTGGTTCCCGACGGCAACGGCCTCTTCATGCTCTACAGGTACGAATGAACAGCCGCGCTGGCTGATGAAAATATTCACATTTAAAGCTGCACAGTGGCGACTTTGCACATCAGCAGCTCTGAAAAGCAATGAAAGCTAACTTGGACTTCATGGACTACATTACCCAGAAATCTTGTAAGGTGATGTGTGCAGGTTTTCCCCTTTGGGGTTAAAGTTTGGATCCGTTACTTCCTGTGTGGAGAGAATTCGCCAATCCATGAACGTCATTTTACACAAAACCACAAAGATAATGTGAAGGAAACAAATCTGTGTATTCAGATGTGAAAATGTGTTTTTGGTTGGTAGTTTCTCTGCAGCTCTGTTCCTGGTGGCGGTCTGGGTGGCCTGTCTGTGGAACGACGGGGTCCTGAGGAAGAAGCACCCCGGGCTGATCTACGTCCCACAGCCCCGTGCCGTGTTCACGCTCCACCTCCGTCAGAATACCCAGACATAACACCACTGCTCATTTAATAACCAGACAGAGCATTCACACCGTCAGCGGCTCAGCGTTCCTCTCGCGCACCAGGTCCCAAGTCCTGCACGAGCATTGTGTCTCTTTCCATAAATGTCCTGTCATGTCTCAGTAAAACCATAAGGAAGTCTGAATGACAAGAAGCCATCACTTTAACAGCAAGATGAAGACGCCACTGTTGCATAGTCCATGTCGGAAAAGCGCTTAATGTCATGGATCTATCGCTCAGAATCGTGCAGTATGCCACCGTTTCACCTGTACCTGCAGCAACGCAGCCTTTTATTTTTCATGCCAAACCACTGTAGTTGTCAGCATGGTCTCAGGGCAGATTTCACTAATAGGGATGTTAATTCTACTCTGTTCTGCGTGATGTGTTGAAATTTTACAGTTTAAAAAAGCCGTTCTGAAATGGTCTTCACTGATCACTGAGATCACAGCTGGAAAAGAAAAAAGTTATCTTTAGGATGTAACTTCAGATTTCTGTCCTGGTACATGTAGCAGTACTCCCCGCCTCATATGCTAGTGAACCACAGTCAGTCTGTTTTATTAGAGCTGGGTGTGATTTTCAGCGTTAGTGCATTAATAAGTTTAGTTTGTTTGTTTTTTGTTTGTGTTATATGTACGATATGGTTTTATTCTCCTGCATGTCCCGAGGCGTCGGTGGTCTGGATAAAAGAGAACTAATTAAAATGAAATGAATCCCCACTTGGTTGCCTGACCGTGTGTGATGTTCAGCTGCAGTTTATTTCCTCTGTGGTTCCTCTCAGCATCAGAGAAGTTAATCTCTGCTTCCTGCGGATATTTGTGTTTTCTCTGTTTGCCTGTTGATCTCTTAATGGTAAATTAAGTGGCTTTTTTTGAGGAGGCGTGTGGCGAATCGCTGCTGAGTCATTCACATTTTGGAAGGAAAAACATGTTTCATATGGAACATTAAGGTTTATCCAATTCAGCCGTACAGCATCTATACATTACTGTGCTCAGTATACGTCAAGAAATCAGGAGCAGAAAGTAGAGCAGCATGCAGTAATGAGGAGGGGGTTCGAGTATCTTACAAAGGGAGGACACACAATTTCTCAGCTGGCAATCTCTGCCACTGCTGCTCTCTCCATCTGCGCAGCTCACAACATCCGTTTCTCTTAACGGTTGTTCCAACGTTTTTCCCATTCGGCTGCTTGTGAGTTTTTTCTTGAACATGAATGCAACAAGTTTACATCTCTTTTCTGGGGACTGCATTCTGGGAAATGCAGGAAAGCTAGAGAATTCCACAGATTTATTATTGCGCTCCTACTGGACAGGTAAAAATACATTCTTCTTCTTTGTCAAAACCTGGTGCCTACATTACCCACAGTGCAACTCTTCCTCTGACAGTTGTGTTATGCTAGTAGCGGCTAATGTAGCCTGGAGTCTGTAGGCTGCAGCAGAGACACTAAAGGCTTTTTTACTACATGTGCGGTTACTCCCCAACACCTGGAAACACGCTGATGTGGAAAATCTGTGGCTATCATTTTGCCATGATGACACACACACACACACACACACACACACACACACACACACAGACTCACAAGGTGAAAACAATACCAGCCACACTGCCGCTGCTGGTAATAAAATATCCCACACTGAGCTCTAACAGCAGAGGGAGGGATGTGTCCTGTACCTGTCCTGCCGTCCCTCCACATGGAGTCTCAGCCAGGATCCTCCATCCACTGCCATTACGTTCCTCGTCTTACATCGGCCCGGATCACTTTCCTGAGCCGAGTACCAGCCGGCAGAGTTCAGACCCGCCGGCCGCTCGCACGCAGCCACAATGGTGAGATACTTCCAGAGCCCTCTTTGAAGCTTCACGCTGCCATCCAGATTCCACCTGCACGCTACTTTCTGCTTTTTCATGCTGTTTTCCTCCTTTCATCCCAGGCAAAGTTCCTGACACAGGATCAGATTAATGGTAAGACTCTCGTACATTTTACTAATGCATTACTGCTGGGTGGAGACAGAAATTAGTCATGACACAAGTGTTGTAGTGAATTACTGCTTCCAGTTAGTGGAACAAAAACAGCCACTTTACAGATGACTGATGCATTTCTTTTCGTGTAATAGGTTTTTTTGGCAGCGCAGGAAACAAATTCACTAGCTTTTATGAGATTATTTCTCTTTCACAGACAAACCCAGCCAGGGAGAGCAGTGTTGGTATTTAATCAGACAGCTTTTCCGTGTGCCTGCCTCAATACAAAGCAGCACTTGTTCCTGTTCCAGCAGATTCATGCAGCGATCAGTTGGCCAACTTCCCCAACCTGCTAATGTGATTAAACACAAAGGTTCTCTATCTGAACACAGTTTTTACACTAATGAGGAGACATTAAATTCAGATTATTGTCTCTGCTTGAACGGATAAGGAAAGGAGTTATTGTGGGTTTTATGGCTTTGTTTCTGGGACATTGTCGAGGTTATTGATTGGCAGTCTGTCAGTGACAGTTTGTCAGTCATTTTCAGATTAACAGAGTCATCATTTGTTAAATGTCAGAAAAGATCTGTCCAGATACATGCACACAGTATGCTCACCAGCCAGTCTGCTGTTTGCAGCTGAGCAGCTAGTGTTAAGTGAGTTTATTAGAGCTTGTTTGATTAAAAAACAGCTGCTGCTCCTGCTGGAAACACTGAGACTGAACCGGACAGGAAATGTGCTGCAAAACCAAAACTAGCAGCTAAAAGAGTCTAAAAAGCTCTGATCCTTTTTTAAATTTTTTCTCTGTTGTTCCTGGTGCAAGATCTCCTCACAGGCGGGGTCTGCGATTCTGGAGAATCCAATACCACGACAAATACCATGATACAGAGCGAACAACGACACAGCAAGTAATGGAACTAACGTTAGCTAGGCTGTGGGTTAGCAAACTGTCGCTACAGCTGCTGCTAAGCTAAGCTAACAGCCAGAGAGGACGAGACGGTTTCCCAGAGCCAGCACAGCAGCTCCAGACAGCGACGCTCACAACTCTCCTGCTGCTACAGCTGACAGCACGACAACAGCAGATCTTGGCAAACTAGAGAGTCAGCTGAGTGTCCGCGGGCAGGTCGTTTAACGTCACCTGACACACACATCATGGCTGGAACAGTGTTGTGCGGCTCGGTCCGTTCACAGAGCCGGGGCTGTGGACGAACACCGGAGTTCCTTTCAGCGCTCGCGCTGAACGCACAGCTAATTAACTGAATTTGACAAAAAGACACGTATCGCTATGGAGTCGCTGACCCCACCTTTAAATCTTTATCATTATAATTTTACTTTTATCAGAAAATATTTCATAAAGGATTATCTAGAAACTGGATAAGAACTTCCTCGATATTTTTGTTAATAATATATTAATGTGATTCTGCATTTCACCCTGACGATCTTAGTCGGGCAAACCCCACGCTGTCTGTAATGAAGTATAAAGAAAGAAGCTCTCCAGTGTGTGTATAATCCTCTCTGAGCTGTCATGGCTTTAGATGCTGGATGTGCAAATCTTTGCTGTTCTTTATTCTGCTTTTCTTTGCAAACCTTGGTTGTGTGTGTGTGTGTGTGTGTGTTGTTGCAGAGTTTAAGGAGTGTTTCTCTCTGTACGACCGCCAGCGTAAAGGGAAGATTGAAGCCCGGGAGCTGATCACAGTGATGCGATGCCTCGGGTCAAACCCCACCCCCTCCGAGGTCCAACGACACCTGCTGAGCCACAACACAGGTACACCTGTGGCTGTCCTACCTGTCTGTGGTCCCATTTCCCCCCATCCACCGCGGTGGAATACGTTTTTGGTAAAAGTAGCAACACCCCTGCGTTTCTTGAATGATAGCCGATCTATAAATGAATCCTTGACTGACTGATTGATTGATTGATTGGCTTCCTGTGTAGTTGTAAAGCAGGTAACTGTCATCATCGGTCGTTTCAGCAGGTGCCCCGAAACAACATCTGTTCACGTCCAAGTGACAGTGACCTCAGAGTGAGCAAAGGAGGAAGTCAGGCGACACAAAGTCCAACAACACACTCAACATTTAACCATGTGGTTATTATTGTAACCATGACAACGAAGGTCCCCTAACCCTCACTAAGTAGTCATTTTAATCCTCACCACGATCTGTCTCTAAACCTAACCAAATCGTTTTTGTGCCCAAACCTTAACCAGAGCGTTGTCACATCACAAATCAGATCCATTTTGCAACGGTGCTGTTTGGCAGTTTGGGAGGCACAGACAGCCGACGTCGTCCTGCTGATCAGAAAGCGCTTCGTGGACTAACAACGATTTCGTTGTTTAATTTGGAGGACTTGTTGAACCCGTTTAGAGTTTTTCTGAAAACGATCTCCTCGATGCTACTTGACTGGATAATGCAGCGATCCTCTGGGTTTATGTTCTGACCGCCAGTTTGAATTACTTCAACTTTGTTTCTGAGAAATCAGGTTTTGTCCTTCTTCTCGTGCTTCTAGAAGAAGTCAGTCAGAGGTGTTAATCCAGTTTGTGAAATGGTCCCAAACTGTAATCTATAGGATTTGGGACACGATATAGGTACTTGGACACGAATTTTCCATTTTTTTCGTGACACTCAGCACGACTTTCAAACTAATGTATTTCAACTGGAAGTAACTTTCGTGCCTCGCAATAATAAACGTGCAGCGTCCAGTTAGACTTTCAAAATAAAGCTTTCTGAGAAACATTTCAGGTGACGTTCGCAGTTTGGTTTAGGAAAAGGTCGCGGTTTGGGTTAGAATAAATACTTCCTTAGAACAATCAACGCTGACTATTGGTTTCACACAGGAAACAAATCCCAGTCTCCCGTGTTGACCCATCCATCCACCTCGACCTCCTCCCTACGAGTTTCACTCTTAATACCTTCGTCCTTATTGGTTTGAAAGTCGTGCGGAGTGTCACGAAAAACATGGGGAAATCGTGTCCATGTACACAAATCTATAAATTAAATTTCGTGACTATTTCATGAACTGCCGTGGTTGATCAGAGCAGCGGTGAATTTAAAATGCTTCGGCGTTGCCGTTTGGAACAAAAACGGCGGCGCCATAGCTGCTGAATTCATCCAAAATTGAATTTCAAAGTAAAGGAATTTAAGCTGCACATCATTTTCAGCTTCAGCTCATGATGCAGAGTACACTGGCCAATGCTGTAGCTTTGTAAGTTCTGAATAAAGGTTGAAGAAACTGTTCCGCTCCATGGCAAAAACTTGTTTTGCTGCATTTTCAAAACACGAGAGTGGAGCAGATGCAATCTGATGACGTGGCTCTTTCATATCGTAACGCTAAGACTCAGCACACATTCATCGCACGACCTGACACGCGTCTTAAAAGTCCGACTCAGACTGTGACAAGTTTTTATCAAACCCATCTCACACAGTGTGACAAGCAATAAACCTGCCACATCGTCCTTATCTCACAGTGTGTACAGGTCTTTGGAAGTGACATCCACACCAGTTCTTTACTTTTGTGTATATTTTTTGAAATATAAACTGGGGCAACTGCAACTAACTAATAATAATCATTTAGAATATGAAATGTGAGAAAATACAACATTTTCCAGAGCCCAACGAGATGCTTAAGTGATTAATTGATCTATCGACTAATTGAATGATACTAATTATATATATAAACACACCGAGGAGAAGGCAGTCCGGTCATTCTGTGAAAGTGCTGCATTGAAACGCTCTCCGTGCCTCTGCTTTACAGCACGTGTCATCACCTCGTGTGACATTACATGAACTGAAACAAATGACTCCTGTGGATCACCGCAGGGCCGCGTAACAAGGCAGAAATACAAATAAAGCGAACGACAATCAAACACAACACGACGCCCCGAGGTGACCGTGAACCAGAGGGAACACACACTGTGAGCGCGCTGCTGCTGCTTTCATGTTGTCCTCCTCAGATCACAGATCCTCTCTGATCTCATTTCAGCTCTTTTCCATCATCATCATCGCTGTCGTCATCCATCCTCATCGTAGGATCACAGGAATACTCAGCAGGAGCCTCAGTCTTAGATAATGGCAGCGCAAACCTCTGCCAAGACTGCACGATCCTCTACATTTGTCTTTAAATATTTCTCTTATTATCAACAAATCATTTGCAAACCCAAACCAGCAACGCGTCGGTCCGTCTCTCAGCGCCGTCTCACTTCCTGTCTGCGGCTCTCGGCTGCGAGCCCGTTGGTTCCTGCTGAAGACGTAAACCTTTAAATATATAGTTTCCTGTTTGAAAAGGCTCAGTAGTTTCCTCAAACTGCTGCTCGCTGTAGTTTTTATCAGACCAACAGCAGGAAACGGTGCATCTGTCGGGGACTATTTCCAGCGGCGGATGAATCCACATGTGGTGCTGTAGTGAGTGTTTGGGGCAGCAGGACGGTGTGTGTGGGGCGGAGGCAGAATAAACTACAGTGTGTGTGTTCATGGTGATGAAGCAACATGTCACCCAGTGCAGCAGAGCGGCTCACTGATGTGTTTTCAACAGCAGTGGAGGAGGAAGATCCATCAGCTGTGATTCACACACACACACACACACACACCTGTTAGCAGAAACGTTCACTGCTGGTTTGAGTCTGAACGTGAGATTTGATGACCAGAAGAAAAATAATAATAATTGCAAAAAACACAAAAACACAGTCTCAAATAGTGAAATAGTCATGACATGTGATCTGTAGGATTCGTGTACTTTTCGTGACACTCAGCACGACTTTCAAATGAATGTATTTCAGCTGGAAGTATCTTTCGTGCCTGCACCACGTTTTCCCCCTCGGTCATGTTAGCAATAATAAACATGCGACGTCTGGTTAGACTTTCAAAATAAAGCTGGCTGAGAAACATTTCAGGTGACGCAGTTTGGTTAGGTTTAGGAAAAGATCGTGGTTTGGGTTAAAATAAATAGTTTCTTAAAACAATCAACACTGACTTGGTTTCACGCAGGAGACGAACCCCAGACTCCGGAGGGAAAGCCCTGTGTTCGACCCGACCTCTTCGCTATGCGGATCTTGTCGCTCCTTATACTACGAGTGTTACACACAAACCTGTAGATTAAATTTCGGGACTATTTCACGAACCGCCGTGAGACTGGGGACACCCGGTCCCGGTACGATGCACAGCAGGGTGTAGAACCGAAACCCTGAAATGACGGTCTCTCCAGAGGGGTGGGGGGGGGACCACACCCTACCTGAAGACAACTTGCTTGACTATTAGTTGAAAATAATTTACAGCCTTTAGGTTTATAACGGTTTACAATGATAAATGCTAACGTTAGCATATTACATTAGCAGTAAACTCAAACCACTGCTCGAACTTCAACTTTATTGATGTACTGAAGGAAATTCAGTTTGCAGACAGACATTAAACCATTACAGGAATATGCTGATGACACTGATATATATGTATCGCAAATATTAGTTAGTTTATGTATTAAAGATTAAAATAAATACATAAAAAAAGCAGCAACAGATCAAGCCAAGAGACACTTTTACCAACTCTGATGAAGGAAGATTTATACCCACTGTGGAATAAATGCAGAGCCACATGAAGCGCAGCTGAAACATCAGACTCATCAAGTGCTGCACAAACGGACGCTTTGATCTGTGAGATGAAAAGTTAGTGATCGCCAGCGTCTTTTAGGTTCACCCTCGAGGGGAACAGTGGATGTCTGGGACAGTTTTTATGACAAACCACTCAGTAGGTGTGGAGATATGTCTCTGCGTTGGACCGATTGACCAACACCCCCCGGCCCCCACAGCCACGCCGCTCACATGGTAAATTTAAATTTATATATGTGGTTTTTTTTATAACATTACAGCACTTAATGTACATGTTTCAGCAGACCTGCTTTTACACATTTCACTCGTACTCTGTAACTGTCTCCCAACTTTCCACGCTCTGACCTCAGTTTACTGGAAGGAACTTGCTCATATGTTGTCTGTTATTAACGTTTTTTCAACACCAGGAAGAAACTGACAAACGCCCGGAGGTCGAGCTGAAACACGGCTTTCTTCCAAGTTCCTGAAAAGTGAATAAAGCTTTACCTCGACAGCAGCAATATACTCATTTTTATTCTGGTTTGACTGTTTCTGTCTGTGAACAGAGAGGCTGCTGATATTTGACTCTCTTGTCTTATCTTTGTATAATACATGTCTAAATACGTCTGTGTCCCAGCTGTAATGTGCCTCACAGTTTATTCAACGTGCTTAAACTGTCACCATCTTATCTAAAAGCACCGCTCTTTATTTCCTGTTTCATTGCTTTACTGTTTGAACAACTTATCTCATATTCACTGTGATACCACTGTTATTCCTCTCACTGAATCTTCTAACTTTTCCTTGCAGTGTCCTCATTTCTCCCGCAGAGATCAACTTTCATCCTATCTATTCATCTGGGGACATTACAGGTGATTGGACCGCTGAAACTCTATCTTCCTGCAGGCTGGGGCGGAGAGCTGGACTTCTCCACCTTCCTGAGCGTCATGCACCGGCAGCTCCAGCAGGAGGTGCCGGAGGAGGAGATCCTGGAGGCCATGAGGATGGCTGACAAGGAGCAGAAAGGCTTTATCTTTGCCTCGGAGCTGCGAGCCAAACTCACGGGGCTGGGAGAGAAACTGACGGAGCGGGAGGGTGAGAGCGCTGGAGGCATTTATACAAATACGTGTTTATCTTTTAAATCTGGCATTTCATTTAGAATAACGTCACATGGTTTTAATATTAAACCCGTGGGTTCCTGTCAGTTTCTAATCCCCCGGTGTTTTATTGTTTCGCTGATAACTTTGAACTGTTGTTACCAAACATTATCTTTGTTCTATTATTTAGCTTTTTTTTTTCTTCCTGTTCCTTCATTTTAATCCCGCCAAGTGTCGCCTCTTGGACATCCGAGTCTGGTGAAAAACAGCGACGCTTCCAGTCAGGGGATTTTAATTACTGCAGATCATTTGAAACAAGAGATGCAGAAAAGAAAAGAAATAAAGATAACAGTCACATTTAATGAGATTATGTTTAATGTAAAACTACTGAGGCCAGTCTCAGCTTCAGTCTAGTTAGACACAAAAACACATTCAAGAACATTTCAACATAAAAGTCTTATTTTCCTGAAACAAGTGACTAATCTGCCAGTGAAGTGAAGATATTTCAGCCTGTTTCCACTTCAAATCAGCTTGTTTCAGTAAGTGTGTGTGTGTGTGTGTCTTGAAACAAGACAGAATAAGGCAGATTACCTAAGGGGACGTGCTTTACTTTAAAGGCCCAGTATGCCCACACAGGTGTTTTCACTTATTCCGGCTGATTAGCCCTCTGCTCAGGTGGGAGTGTGGAGCAGTGCTGGGAATACACGAGGTCGCCGAACTTCAGACAGGTGCAACAAAACATATAGAGGCCTCCTAATGGGGCTGTTACAGTGCTTGGCTTTGTAAAATGTTGTAATGTTAAAAAATGTTCTTCCATTTAACAAGAACATCGTCGGCCCTCCACGAGTTATCGCTCCACTGTCCAGCAGCACAAACACAGCAACATTAAAGAAAGGCATCATATTACAGTTAGTCACATGATCCATGCTGCGTTCAGGTCATACTGGATGGATCGTAGGAGATGGGAAAGATTCCCACGTTTCCGCTGTGAATTAACAGCATAGCATCATATTCACTAAATGTGGGTTAATTACTTTGAATAGCAGAGTTTCGCCGACACGAGGGAAACATGTTTGTTGGGTTTTCAGGTTCTTCTGTATTATTAAGCGCCAAGTTGGATACGAAAAATCTGAGTTTCCCAGTAAAATTACGACTTGGATGATGCCAAGAACGTTGTTTAAAAGGTGGAAACCGAACAGGGCATACGTCTCTTTACAGGAATGTCAGTGCTAGTGATCGGAGGGAGACATGCACACCAAAAAACACTATTTAATGATATTTGACGACTCCTACAATGACATCTGAGTGTAGAATATTTTTCTGGAACAAGTTGCAATATAACATCAACACAGAGTTTCATGAAACACTTTGAGTGACAGCCGTGTCACTGTGTTTTCAGTGGACGAGCTGCTGAAGGAGGCGGGTGTCGGAGCTGACGGGCGGGTCCACTGCGAGCAGTTTGCCAAAGCGGTGACGCGCTCCTACGCGAAGCACTGACGTCACGCCCGCATCAGCGCTGCCGTGGAGCCGCTGAGCTGCGGGACTTCAGTTTCAGAAGCCTTTTGTCGCGCAGATGTGAAACCTAATATTTGAATAAACAAAGTACACATCTAACTTCTGTGTCGCTCGTCCAAGTTTGTCTTTCTTCATTTATACTTTTTGCCTGCAACCTGTTAGCTGTAGCGTCGGTCTCATAGCATGATGATGCCTGTTGCAATCAAGTGCATATTTACAGCTTTCTTGTTTTCAAACGAGTCAGCTGGAAACATTAAAAAAGTCAGATGGAGACTTTTAAACAACTCATGGAGCCAGTGTTACCTTAATTAGCCAGCTAGCTACAGCTGATGAAATCTGCTGGCAACAGTTCTCATTTCAGCCGACAAAATCTGTGCTTTCTGGCTAGAAATGAAAAGCCTGATTTTGTTTACTCCTCTCTGAAATCGAGGACCCAGTGTTTCAAAAATCTGTTGTATGCAAGAACAACCAGCAGCAGGGGACGGGGCTTAGCAAAGGGTCAGTGAAACGGCGATATTGTAATGGAGATGCCATCCTCAGGCTTACTGGTGTTTCTGCGATGAAAACATTTCAGGAACCTGACACTTTGCAAACAACTTCTCTCCCTGCATGATGACATATTTGCTCTGCAAACACAGTTTGGAACATTTTATGAAGGCGAAGATTATTTCTCTGTAAACCATCCTGTCATTTCCTGTTAGTGGAGCTTCTTGCGTGGAAAACCCATCAGCCGGGGTTTGACTTGGCTGTAGTGAGGATACAAAACACTGGAACCTTCCTCTAGTAATTCACAGTGACATCTCTTCGGGTGTTATGTAATCGCTCAAGGAGAGCATGGATTTAGGACTATAGCCTACTGCTCTGTCAGATTCTTCTGTCAGCGTCCTGCGGAGCTGGTTGGAACCTGTTCCTGAAGGACGTTCGGGTGATGAAACTTCACTCTCCTCTCTAGTCTCCGTTCTCTCTTTGAGCCTTCAGGAGCAGCCGGGTCTGCGTGAAGCTGTGCGGCTTCATTAGTATTCACAATGAATCACATGCTGTGTAGGAGCCGGCTGAATAACTGGCTAACGGTCACCTCAGGGCTTCGCCAGCCTGTTGACTTTGACTCATTAATGCTGATTATTGGGCAGAGTTCATCCAGGCATTACACTCAGCCAGACCGTGCGCTGCATTGGTCTTCACAGTCAGCCTGACTAAACTCGCCTCACACTGAAGTCACTGGAGGGAACCCTTCTGTAAAAACGCCACATCTGATCTGAATCACATTCTGAGGAGTAGGAGTAATAATCCGCAACTGTTTCACAGAAATACCTGCTTTTCTTTCTATCTTTCAACACAACAAATGATGATGTTCTGGTCTAAATATCTCAGTAAGGTCGGGGTCGAATCCGAATCCTTTCAAATCTTGTCAATGAAAGTTTTAGCATTTCCTTTTCGGCTGAAAAGGCAGAAACAGTTTTGAGCGATTCGTAATTTACAAATCCGTATTCGTCTGGAACTTCTCGGGGGCCGTTATCAACGGGCGCAGACCAAAATGCCTCTGGACGCAACTGCAAACACCAACAACCAATCGGAGCAACGAAACGTGCTGAGCGACACATGCAGGCTGGGAACTCGGCCCGTTTTCAAGCAGGAAAAAAAGGGCGGGAAACAGGCAACGCAGTAACAGAATCAGCACTGACCGGTTTCACAGTTTGAGCCGTAAAAAGGACACGAAACTTATAGTTTATGAATCTGTGCGCAGGGATTCTTAAACCAAACACACGGTTTATTAATCCACATCCCATTGCAAATGGAAGATCTTTGGGTTCGGGGCTCTGTGTGTCGGGTTTGAGGCAATGTGAAGAGGTCACCGTGGGCTCTGGGAACTTGCAAAGACAGAAGTGTGAGCGAACACATGTGAACCGCACACTGTCTGTGAGACAGGGGTGAGACTTCTGCAGTCGACTCCTGGGGGCGACGCGTCTCCCCGCCTCTCCGTGGAGCTACACCTTCTGTATGTTTTCATGACATCATTCTGCACACAAACCTCAGTAATTCATCTTGTAAAGTGATAAAATCTGAAGCTCCCAGCCGCATTAAACCGTGAGCCGCCTGCTGCAGAAAACCCTTCAGAATGAGCGATGAGTTCAGATGTGAGAGATCTGTTTTAGTGATAAATGATGATAAGTCAGCTGAGTGTGAGCGAGCGCTGGCGTTTGTGGATCACACAGTCGGAGGCGCCACGGTGACCTGCGCATGGTCTTCACGCCACGTTGTGAATGTAAAGATGCATCAGGAGTCTCCTCTCGAGGTGTTTGCATTTGTTATAGTTGACGGAGAGTGCTAATAGGGTTGTTGTTGTTGCGCCCACAGTGTTTCATATCACATCATTACTTTCAGACGGAACGAGCACTCAGCCGGCTGCCCACTGGCTCGGCAGTAATCATCGCTACCCGACATGACACATAAAGTCGATCCTCTTGCTACACGAAACCTTGTTAGATTGCTGAAATGATGAGGCAGCGCCCTGGAGGTCTGACACGACGCAGGCTGTATTTTTCACCTCCACTCGGAGTTCATGACCTGCAGCAACGGCGAAGTACAAACACCAGGGGGCGACGGTCTGCCCTCTGCCTGCACGAGGATTAAACACTGACTGTGTTAACAGTGCTGGGAGGGAAAAACACATTACAGCACACTCATGATTTTGGCTTTAATGACACAAATACTCAAAAAGCACAGTCATCCCCCTCTGGCTCTCCGTACAAACATCGAACGATTAGAAATAATATTTTTGGGGCTTTTATTTGTAGATAATGCCTCAATTATCTCTTTATCATGATAAAACAAAGAGCATTTTTAATTATATTTTAACCAAACTATCCACAGATAATGATGTAGTCATCATCATGAAAACAAATATCTCATCACCTCGAGATAACGAGCCTCGTGGTCTCTCCAAGTCTGTTTAATCATGCAGACAAGAGAGAAAAGAAAATGAGCTAATTTAACAGGCACATAATGTTTGTGTTGTGGCAACTGTTTGTTATCTCGAGATAATGAGATGAAGCCGATTCGATTCTAATCACAAGATAACAGTTTGACCTGTCGAGGCAACGAGATCCATTTGATCTCAGTCGTTATCTTGGACTTGATTTAAGCGCCACAAAAACATGTTTCGTCATCTCGAGGAAATTAGATTATTAAGTCGTGATCCCACAGCGTGGTTTGTTATAAGATAATGATAAAAAGAATGAAAAAGTAACTTTGTTATATCAAGATGTAACGAGATAATTGAGCTGTGATTAATATTTTAAGATAAGGAATTGTTTATACCAATTTCAGAAATTACAATAAGCACAACAGAGAATACCATTTGGTTATCTCAAATAAATGCTAATAAACTCATTTCAACAAAAACGTGATATTTTATCAGGATCTGATTAGATAGTCAAGTATGAATAATATTCCCCGGTTCGATATCACCTTTACTTTCCATAGCAAACGCATATGCATAGGAACACACACACGTAGATATACATGTATTTACTTAAGTAAACTGTTATTCAGTTTGCGTTGGTAAGCCAACACGTGGTAACAGGACTAAGGCTCTAAAGCCATGCTAGCAGCTCTGTGTACTGCTGTCGTTGAGCTAAATGCTAACATCAACATGCTAACATGCTGATGTTCAGCAGGTATCATGTTCACCATCTTAGCTTAGCCTGTTAGCATGCTAGCATTAGCTGGTTAGCAGTGAACACAGAGTGCAGCCGAGGCTGATGGGAACGCCATCAGCTCTGCAGGTCAGAAACCAAAGTGTCGGACGCGTTAACGTGTCGACCTGATGGCGGCGCTAGATGGAAAGTCAGAGGATCAGCAGAGTTATTACAGTTCATCCTGAGGGGAGCGTGAACGATGAAGCACGTCTCATCGCAGTCCAGCAGCTGCTGAGACGCTTCAGTGACGGACTGACAGACAGACAGACAGGCAGACAGACAGACAGACAGACAGGCAGACAGACAGGCAGACAGACAGACAGACGGACAGACGGACTGACAGACAGACAGACAGACGGACAGGCGGACAGGCGGACAGACAGACAGACAGACAGACAGACGGACTGACAGACAGACGGACTGACAGGCAGACGGACAGACAGACGGACTGACAGACAGACAGACAGACGGACTGACAGGCAGACAGACAGACAGACAGACAGACAGGCAGACGGACAGGCGGACGGACAGACGGACTGACAGACAGACAGACAGACGGACAGACACACAGACAGACAGGCAGACAGACAGACAGACGGACTGACAGACGGACAGACGGACAGGCAGACAGGCAGACAAACAGACAGACGGACTGACAGACGGACAGACGGACGGACAGGCAGACAGACAGACAGACGGACTGACAGGCGGACGGACAGACAGACGGACTGACAGACAGACAGACAGACAGACGGACAGACAGACAGACAGACAGGCAGACAGACGGACAGACAGACGGACTGACAGACAGACAGACAGACAGGCAGACAGACAGCCAGATAGACAGACAGGCAGACAGACAGACAGGCAGACAGACAGACAGACAGGCAGACAGACAGGCAGACAGACGGGCAGACAGACGGACTGACAGACGGGCAGACAGACGGACTGACAGACGGGCAGACAGACAGGCAGACAGACAGGCAGACAGACAGACAGACAGACAGGCAGACAGACAGACAGACAGACAGGCAGACAGACAGACAGACAGACAGACAGACATTAACATCCACAGAGTCGTGCTGCTAGAATGACTAATCATCGACCTCTTCAGAAGGAACCAGAAACTAGCAGCCAACGAGCTTCACTTGGAGCTGGTGCGATCATTAAACCGAGACGTGATTAGATAAACAAGTAAATGAAATTGTTACCTTGTAAGTATCACCAAAACATAAAGTCATGTTTTGTCATCTTGAATTAATGAGATAATTAAGTCATTATAATAAAAGGGCTTTGATATCTCGAGATGTAGCAAGATAATTAACCACAACCGCTCTTGACTTCCACGCTGTCCTGTCATGTCACCAAAGTTTTCCAGTCCTCCAGTCTAAGCAGCGCCTTGCTCAGGGACACACAAGAGGCTTTGAAGCTGTTTTTGAGGAGCAGCTGTGTCCGCATCCAGCTGTGAAGTGCGTATTCTGCCGCTTTCATTATTCACAGCGAGTCACATGCTCATATTTTAAGTACCGGGCTAAATAGCTTTCACCTCAGAGCCTCAGCAGCGTGTTGATTTTTGCTCTCATTAAAGTCGATTACGGACTGAAATCCACGAGGGCACTTCCCCCCGAAAACAGAGTTAATCTGAGCATTATACGGTACATTTGGTTTTACAGTCAATCGGTCTGATAAAATTTGTCACTGGAGGGCACTCGTTACATTATGTGGATTTACTTAGTGAGTGATAAATTATTGGGAAAATACACATTTATAAATGTCATTCACCCTGCTCCAAACTTTAACCTGTAGCCAGTTCAGCACATGTTCAGCAGCTGCTCTCTGACTGAGTCTGCCTGCTGCCTGCAGCTCGTGTTCAGAGGCTTTTTACAGCTTCTTCTCTGGAAACGACGCTCTGAGCGCCGAGAGGGAACCAGGACAGTGAAGTTGTAACGGATAAACAACGAGCTGAAAGTCACTGTAAAGCTCCGTAAAGCCGACGGGAGCTGCAGATCCAGCTGATAACTCTCTGGAGGTTCGTCGCTACCAGAGACTCCTTTCACATTGTCGTTTCATACATTGTTTTTTATCCATGGTCTTTTTTATTTAAGAGTCCAATAAGCATTGAGTAATATAAATTCAGGAAATTCAGGATAAGATTAATATGAGTCCCAACAAAATATATACAAAAATATATATATATATGTACACACTGCCGTTTAAAAGTTTGGAATCACTCATACTTTTATTCATCAAAGAAGATGTAAAATGAAAATAATACATAGTCAAGACATTGTGCTTTAAACTCGGCTTTCATCGAAGAATCCTCCATTTGCAGCACTTACAGCCTCGCAGACCTTTACAGGCATTCTAGCTCTCAATTTGTCGAGGTAATCTTCAGAAATGTCACCCCGAGCACGAAGTCCCTCCCATAGGTTGGATCGGCTCGAGGGCCACGTTATTCTAACCGTACGTTGTGCGGTTGGGGACTGTGCTGGCCAGTCTACCAGCTGACTGCTTCTTTCCAAAGCAGGTTTAACATAATTTGGAGCGATGCAATGTTTTGGGTCACTGTCCCGTTGTAGGACGAAACTGGCTCCAGTTAAGCGCTGTCCACATGGTATAGCGTGGCGTTGGCAAATGAAGTGACGGCCTTCTTTTTTCAATATGCCTTTTTACTTTGTAAAAGCACCAAAGCACCCCCAGGCCCTCACGCTGCCTCCACCATGCTTGACGGATGGCGTTCCATGAGCCAAACGCGGTCAAATGTAGCAGCTGTTAGCAGACAATACTTCATCTTCTCTAATCTCATAGAACACAATGCATCCTGAATCCAGCGAGTGTGAGAGGGGGATCAGAATTCTTCCAGCGAACTGATATCAGACTTGCTGCACTAAAGGTCAGGAAAGCAATGCGATCTGATTTGTATCTGGGTGGAGCTGTGGCCTCAGGGAGGGCCCCGAGGACAGCAGCGATTGATGATACATAGATTGGGAATCTCACCACCTCCACAAGTGATTCAAAAACAGAATTCCAATACAAAGTTAAGGAAGGACAGGACCAGAACATAAGGTAGCGGCCTGCCAGGCCCTGATGGCATCGGTTTGTGGGGTCAGCTCCTGAATCTATTTTAGATTTAGTCTAGGTTTTGTCCAGTGCACCCCGTGTACTATTTTGCATTGAATCCAACAATGTGTAGCGCAGATCGAAGGAGTGCGGACACAGGAGCCTTTAACATTAGCTGAAGTGATGCCACAGCCGTGCTACAATGAAAAAGAAGCGTCCCGCAGAGAGGGCGGGAACTGCGGGTTTGCATGAAGCAGCATCAGCACGGTTAAGTGAAGATGCTTAAGGTCAAAAAGTTGCTTGAATTGAACCCAAAATTTTAAATTGGACTTGACGATATTGTTTTGTTTATTCAAGTCAGTGAGTGTTTCCCTGTTCTAAATTAGCTTAGCGTTTGAAAGCCCACTCCACTGGATCAAAGGCCTTTCAGCGGCTTATCTTGAACCAGTCCTGTTTGGTCTGTTGAAATAATGGATGGTAAAACTGGCTCTAAGCGAAGGGCTGGTGCTGTTGCTAATAGTTTAGAGTCGGCGTTCAACAAAGACACAGGCCTATAGCTGCCACACTGAAGCAGATCTAGTAAAAACGAAACTGAGGCTCGAAATAACATCTTGGGAAGTTGACCAGATTGAATAAAGATGTTGAGCAGAAGTGAGGTTAGGCGAACAGAGAAAACCATCCGGAACAGGACATTTACCGGCCCGCACAGACTGCACTGCCGGGACTATTTCTTCATTAGAAAGAATGAATCAATTTATCTTTCTGCCGGGAGCTTATGTAACCGGAGGTTTTGTTATGCTCTGGTTAAGAAGTATATCGTCTGCTGTAAAAATCCGTGAATTGATCATTAAAATAAGTGTTAACAGATGATGACATCTTTCAATATGCCTTTTTGTTTGGGATGCAGCGTATGAAATTATAATTCCTCACAGATATGCTTTTAAGGCCTCCCAAATAGTGGCTGCAGGAACTTCGGAACTGCCATTTACAGATATTTAAAAAATCTATTTGATCATCCAAGAAATCGTCTGATAGCATTGTGGTGTTAAAGCACCAAGGGGAGCGTGACGCTAAATCGCCTGCAAGGGAAATGTCCACTGAGACCACAGCATGATCAGAGATTACAATGGGTCCATAGGAGCAGGAAATTAATAGAAATAGATTAATACGAGAGAAGCTGTGGTGAACTGGGGAGAAGGAGTACTGCCTGCCTCCTGGGTTCGTGACCGTCCGTCCCCCGTGGCGATTAAGCGCTTGGATACGTATGAACCAGAGTCGGTTGTTGGGAAAACGTTTAATATGATTCATGTTCCTCTGGAGGAAAGACATTTCCATTTTGGACCAGTCTTGACCTTTGCTCTACAGCCACCCTTAGAACAAACTTAAAGGTGCTATTGATAACACTGATATCATCCAGACACCAGATGGCGCCCTCCCCCTCCCCCCTTCCATTCCAGCGGTTCCCAGTTCGTTAACATTTCATGGTCGAGTGGAGTGAGACTCAGACTCAGTCGCATCAAGTGATGACTCCTTCGTGATAAAGTAATGAATTCATTTAGCAACATGTAGCTATACATTAGCTACAGATTTAGGTGACTGTTTCATGTAACGTTATCTATGGTAATCTGAGGATACGGCTAGCTAGCTTTAGGTAACCCTTTTCCCCATCATTTAATAATTATAGGAGCCCTATATTGCAACACGTACTGTAAAATGACATTTCAATCATCCTTACACTATAAGACATTAGCTAAATATTAATATTTTGATCCAATCAAACAGTACAGTACATAGTAGAGATGCTATTAAACCCACAGCGCTCCACATTAGACAGACAGCTACAGTAAAAGTTGACGTTAGCTAGCGTTACTGTTAGCGTAGTGTTGACCTGACGTTAGTCGAGGTGTTTTCTTGCTGAAAACAAATCTCATAGCGGATTATAAAAACCAGCGGAGCGCCACACAACAACAACGGCTACAGGGAGAAAGGATTTTTATATTAACGTGAGCTCAACGCAGCTGGCTACATGGCGAGCTAGCCACAAGTACCTCAGCAAAGTGTCTCAGAATAGGGCTAACGTTAGACTGCTATGAGATGATCCTCAGTAACAGTCACGTTTTGGGTCTAAACAGTATACCGAGCAGATTTACAGTAGTTCTGAACTTTCATTTACCTTCGACATGCCACATTGGTAATATATTGGGATCCCACGTGCACGCGTTCTTAAAGAACAGCGACCGTCTTTTGAAAAAGCGGACCGGATTAGTGACAGCGTGTCATCTTGCGTTTTCAGCTGCGCTACTGGTCAGATTCTAAAAATAACGAAATTGACATCATGCTGTTTACATTACATTACAGAGATTACAGCGCTGAGGGGTCGCTAGTGGTGCTGTTAGACCTTTAGCTTTGTTCGAGAATATCTTTTTAAGTCTCAACGGCAGCTCACTTACCTTAAGGTTGAACATTTAGGAGTGTCGAATTACATCTGTCGTAGTAAATGTAAACAGGACAGAAGTAAGTGGACACGTCCTGTCTGCATCTTTAAAGCCAAAGCTCATGTTCAGACTCTGTGTGTTAAATCTGAATACATTTACACTGAAACCACCACAGGCTTCCTGGGAAGCACTGCTGACCTCATTAAACCCACTGCACTGTGTGTGTGTGTGTGTGTGTGTGTGTGTTCATCGGCTCAGACTTCTGTGATAATGAGCGGCTGTATTTTCACAGACCACTAGTTTCCTTGTTTCTCGTCCGTTTGCAGCTTTGTGCGATGAAAGATTCATGGAGCCGCCTCTGCAGGCTCGTAAGCGAGGAGCAAAGTCCAGCTCAGTGTTTATGGACCGCCTTTCCATAATGTGCAGTACGTGCTGCTCTTTGTTCTGTCCTGGTTAGTCTTTTTTATGTGAAGTGCTTTACAGACAAACATTATGCACGTTCCTGCTGCTCTCTGGCTTTTGTTGGGTTTTTTTTGTTGATATAATCCGAATACGTTTTCCCAGTTCTTTCATCTGATTAAGGTTAAATTATTCCTGCAGAAGTGAATCAGACATGTACTCAGACGCTTTGACCTCGAGTCAAACCGTCATGAGTTATTTTATCCTCGACTGTTACTGCAGACATTTTTACCGTTCAGCCTGAACTCATGTGAAGTTTGTGCTTTTTTTGTACAGAAAGCAAAATCGTGACCACCCTAGTCCCAATTAGTTTTACATAAATGTACCCCCAAAAAAGAAAAAAAACTGAAACCATTTGGCATTTTTGTGCTGTTTAGTAAACGCACACATTTCTGTGAGAACATTCAACTATCTATTATTTTGTTTTTAGATATATGAAGGCTCATGATGTGAAAGATGTTCTGCAAAGCGATCTGATTTAGTTTAAAGTGAGTTTTTGGCATGAACCTGAAGACCAGCCTGTTTATAGATACTGAACCCTGATTGGCTGACAGCGGCAGCTCCTCCGCTTAAAATGAAGTAAACTTGCATTTTGGAGGATTTCTACTTCAAATGCTGCAAAAGCTGCCATGACTGGACAGACAGAGCCAACCAGGGTGCATTTAAAAATGTAGCAAATAAGAAATGTACCATTGATTTGATCTTCATTGATTTCGGCTGCTCTGCAGTTACTGCAAACGTTTCTACCGTTAAACTTGATTATTTAGTAAAAGTAAAAATAGGGTCATAACTTTTCAGTGCATTTCCAATACAACGTATATTTGTGTTTCAGAGCTGAAATGATTAGTCGATTAATTGATCAGTTGATCGGCAAATATTTTGATAATCAGTTAATTATTGAATGAAGTCATTTTTCAAGCAGAAATACCAAACGTTCACTGATTCCAGCTTCTTAAACGTGAGGATTTGCCGCTTGTCTTTGTCTGATATGATGGAGAACTGAATATCTTCTGGGTTTTTGGACTGTTGATCTGAAAGAAACGAGCGATTTGAAGGCATCAACTTGGCTTTTTCACTGTTTTTATTACATCTTGGACCAAACGATGAATGGAGAAAATCAGAGGCTTGAAAGACAAAGATTTATTGAAACTAATTGTTAGCTGTTACTTTTATTAAGGCTCACGATATGAACAATGTATTGATTATGTTTTCCAATTATTGTAACTTCGTTAAAAGCGAATTTTGACATCAGTATCAATATTTACAGCCCTGGACCCTGATTGGTTGACGGCAGCAGCTCGTCTAATTTTGTCTGCTGATTGGATGATTTCCACTTCAAATGCTGCAAACTGGTTGGCCTTAAGGCTGCACAATTTTTAGATAAAGGTAAAATGTGTGACTAAACAGCATTACGATGAAGAGCTGTACAGGTGTAAGAACACCTGTTTGTTCGGCACAGACCCCAACACATGGCACGTCATCATGATTTTAATAGTTGTTTCAGTGAAAATGAAAATTTATCTAATAATATCTGTCAAAAATAATCGCAATGTGATTTCTTCACCGTATCGTGCAGCCTGGACAGATTTGGACAGAGCCAATCAGAACGGAGCTCAGCTATGACGCATGTAAACTATGTGCATGAGAAAATGAAAAAGAAATTCTACTCTGCCTCTCAAACAAAACCTGGCCTTTAAAATGTCTAAATTCAACTGCTTTGATCTCTAAAGGAACAGGACACATTTCCATTTCTAAACATTTGCTCCTTTAAGTGCTCTGCTGCCAGCACACACACACACACACACACACACACACACACACAGACAGAGTCTTAAACGTTTAAAAATAACACTGAACTCAAATAAATGTCATCCCTGTTAGGTTTCTCCTCACGGCACGGTGCAGCCATGTAAACACTAGAGTTCATTTCCTAAATTTCTGCCAGAGCTGAACACAACCGCACAGCCTGAAGCCCTGAACGCACCCCAGACCTCAACAGAGCCCTCAAACACACTACAGTCAACACAAATGAAATATTTTATTCTGCAAACATTGTTTTTAAGGTTACATTGGCAGTTGTTGTTGTTTTTTTTTTTTACATTCATTTACTCAAGCTTGTACATGTTACACATCAGCCACAACAAACGTCACTAATACTCCACAGAGTGATGTCTGAAGCTGCAGCAGCTGATCCCTCCGCCTGGAACAGGAAGTCTGCACAGAGAGCACTTTAGAGAGCGAAGCAGCACTGGATGCGACACTGAGCCTTCACTTCATTTATAGGAAAGAAAAAAACAAAGTCAGCTTTTCAAAACCAAAAAGAAACAACAACATCAGCATCACTGTGACGTGAGAGCCCCGTCGGACTCGGCGCAGTCCGCTGAAGCAGAAACGCAGATGGATGGTTTTACGCACCGCGCCTCCTGGTGCGCAGTGGTTGTTTCTCTCCTTTTTGTGTTTCACACTTTTTAAATTATCAATCAAATATACAGAATCTATTGGATGCAAAGTCAAACAACATCTAATACGCCACGCATAGCTGCGGTGATTTGTCCGGATTTGGCACAGTCTCCAAAATGTCCCACAACACGGAGACACACGGTCAAAACTCCCGCAACACGTGTAGTATAAAGAACAACGTTATAGTGAGAAAGGTCGAGGAAAGTCCGCGCTCCTCTGAGGCTACTCATTTCAAATACCACTTGATGTCAGCAGGTTTACAAGGTGTTCAGTTTTCGGTCTGGTTTACCGCTGCAGCGCGTCCGTGTCGCACTGCTCCGTCAGGACAGACAGCCTGCAGTTCTCCGTCTCCACGTTGTTCAGCGGGATGACGATCTGCGTGTCGTCCGGCTCCGCTCTCGTCCCGGAGAACGGTCGCAGGGGGCAGGTGTTCGTCCCGGTGGGCGAGGAAATCCTCCAGAACAGATCCTTCATCTTCTTCCTGAACTCCCGGCGCATGAGGCAGTACAGCACCGGGTTCAGGCAGCTGTTGGTGTGCGCCAGGCACACGGTCACCGGGTGGACGTACGTGTGCACCATGTAGTACGTCTTATCCCAGTTGACCACGTTGAATTTCACCAGGACGCCCCAGAAGGTGATGGCGTGGTTGGGCATCCAGCAGATGAAGAAGGAGAGAACGACGATGGTGACCGAGCGGGTCACCCTGGACCTCCGCTTCACCTGGTTGTTGTTCATGCTGCGCAGGCGGACGAAGCGCAGCAGCAGCAGGTAGCACACGGTGACGATCAGCATGGGGAACACGAAGGCCACCAGGATCTTCTGGAGGTGGTACAGCGCCAGCCACGCCTGGCCGTCCGGGAAGCCCAGCAGGCACAGCCTCTCCCCGGCCACGCTCTTCACCGTGGAGAAAATAGCGGTGGGCAAAGTGGCCACCGTGGCGGAGACCCAGAGCCCGGCGATCACCCAGCGCACCGGGCACACCCGCCGCCGGGTGCGGTCCTTCAGCGCCGAGGCCACCGACCAGTACCGGGTGATGCTCATGGCAGTGAGGAAAAACACGCTGGCGTACATGTTCATCACCGTCACGGAGAGGATGATCTTGCACATGGCGTTTCCAAACGGCCAGCTGAAGTCCAGAGCCGTGTCCACCGCCCAGAACGGCAGGGTCAGCACGAACTGGAAGTCCGTCACGGCCAGGTTGAGGATGAACAGGTTGATGCTGGAGCGTTTCCTCCTGCCCCGGCGCACCTTCATCAGGAAGAACACCAGCAGGTTCCCGATCAGCCCGGCGGCGCACACTACCGAGTACACGATGGAGATGAGGATGCGCAGGGTCGGGGAGCCGTCCGCCGGCACGTCGATGTCATCCAGGCTGCTGAACCGGTCGTGTCCCCCAGCGGACCGGTTCCAGGAGGACGTGGAGTTGTGGTTCCACAGCTCCGCCATCCTCTCCGGTAACAGACTCAACCCGAGTCCCGCAGGGCGCATCACCTCCTGCGCTCCCGGAGAAAAGAAACTTCCAGCGCGGTCAGGTGCGCAGAGCTCCCGCAGCTCATGTTAACCCCCGCGGTGTGTTTTCTCTTCTGCCCTCACCGGGCGCTCTGAACGTACCGGAGCTGCTCTCACCGCCGCTGGTCACCGGTTCACTGCTGAACCCCGTGCGCGCGCAGCTCACTTTATGTTCTGCTGGTGCCCGAGGAGGCGCGTGCCCGACCGAGGACTGGCATGTCATCTCAAGACGAAACTACTGCAGAGGGCAAGAGACAGACGGCAGGACCGGCCCCAGAGATTTAAGGGCCCGAGGAGGACTTCATGCCCCCCCCTATAAAACAGCAGGATTAGTACCTGTTCACAACTAAAAGGAAACCTGTAAACCGTGCAGTGTTTGAATGTTACAATAAGGGACTCAGCTTGCACTGGGAATATAGTTTCTTCAAAAAGACTTAACAAGCAGCATAAATGGAATTAAAATTGTTGTTTTGTGGTGTAAAACTAATGTTTTTATCTTAAAGAACCAGTCGGTGTGTTGCAGATTTCTTCACACATGAAAGCAGAATTGACTTGTTTGTGTGTCACAGCTGGTTTCCCACCAGTGTTCGTAAAGATGCTGAAGGAAACAAACCGTTATTAAATCCTCAGCAACATGTTGATTTGTTCGTTATTATATTACAGCCTGACCGCTGCCTGAGCGCTTGTTTCAGCCTGCTGTTGAAGGTCTGCAGTATAACTGAAGCACCGCTCTTTCAATACACAATAAAGCTCACAGTGTGAGAGTTTAGCACCTTCTTTTTAATCGCTATCGAAACATCTTTCTGTCTATATCTGTCTGTCCTGTGCAGAGGCATGAGCCCGCCAGCTGAAGTTTACAGCAGCATTAAACATTTGGACAAAAGCTGGACATTTTCCAGCGATTCAGACCGTTAAATGAATCTGCCACTTTGCAAAAAAACCTGAAAATATTCCCACATGAAGGGCCCAGTGGGACTGAACAACACTTATGGTGCAAAGGAAACTGAATTACATAATTTAGGTGTTTTAAGAACACAGATTATAGAATGATATTTTGCCACACAGTTTCATCCCAGCAAATCTTCACATCAAATCAAATCAAGGCGAGCCAAGGGCTTACTGTAGCAGATAATAATAAAAAAACCAGTTGGGTGGACAAAACCAAGCGGAGTATTCAGGAGTGTCATACATCAACAGTATCAACTCAGGAAGCGAGTTAGTGAATTACTTACTTGACCAGGTTCAGTCAGTTAATGATGAATCCCAGCAGCACAATTTTTCCCATCCTCCTCCTCTCTGATCCAGCTGGTCGGTGCTAACAGGCTTCAGTCAGGCTTCACTGATCCCCCTCCAGAGCTGCAATTCTCTGCAGGGAAAACCTGCTGGTAGGTTTCCGAGTGGAGGAACGTGTTTAACCAGTAGGTGCGCTGTAGCGCTGTGGGCGTACCTTAGCATAATGTTTTGATGTGCGTTGAAGTCAGGTGACGTAGCATACGTAGCAGAGAGAGAAAAGTCCGCGTAGGGAGGAGGTCGGGGTGGACTTTCACCCAGGAGGCCGCTGTTCGTTTCCTGTGCGAAACAAGTTCTTATTTGAACCCAAATCACGATCTTTTCCTAAATCTAACCAAGTAGTTTTGGTGCCTAAACTGCAACTGTTTCACAACATCACGCGTGTTCTCAGCAAGCTACGTTTAAAAAGTCCAACTGGACGTTGCATGTTTACATTGCTAACTTGACCGCGGAGCCCTGCGTGTGCAAAACTGACGCTAAGGCGTAGCTGCAGCGGCAGAGCTTGAAGCTCTGACCACGCGGCCGTGTTCGATGAGCTGGGAGAACAGAAACATGACGAGTTTTTTGTGTTGTTTTAATGACCATTTTAGATATATTTTAAAGTGGAGAGGAAGATGAAAGATGAAGAAATGTCACAGTTACATGAACACACAGTTTGAACCACTAGAGCCAACAGGACGCCATTAAAACACTTTTCTCTCTTTTCTTTCTTTAGCACGCCTCCACCCCTCCTCATCGTAGAACAAGTATCTTTATTCTTCACTAGTTATTGTTTTTAAAAATTGTCTTTTCTTCCTTGAACTACTCTGTTCAGAAAGATAAAGCTAAACAATTAAAAGAATTAAAATTTAATGCCTCAGTAGTAGCAAAGAAAAGAAAAGCAAGCCTCCACCAAAGTGCATTCAAATATGTCTGATATTTCAGTTGATTATATCAGTGCATCACCACCTCTCTGCCATCTGTCTGTGTTTGTCTTGTACGTTGTACGTGTTACGAGTGGTAGGCTAATTGTTTTGTGGCTAAAATGTTGTAAAGCAAATGAAATTAAAATGCTCGCGTGTGGGAGTTTCTGCAGACCTGCAGCCTGGAGAAGAATCCAGACCAGACCACTTGGGGCTGTATTACTGTTAGTATTAATAACTGTTTAGCATGTTGATTTAAACACTTATCATCTCCAGGTCATTTCTTATTTCTGCTGCTGTCATGATAAAACGTGCACACGAGTTGGTAGATTTCTGTTTATTTGCTGTAAAGATAATGCACATGTAGCATCGACACGATTATCCCAGTAAGTAAAGTAAAACACTTGTTGGTTTCATAAGTTATCATCTCCATGTAGCCGACAGCTTCGTGTTTTGGAAGGATGATGAAGCGTAAATTGCTTTACTTCCACTTAATGCCAGCACATTGTTAGTGTGCCCTGCTCTGGAGAGGTGTGCAAAGCCTAACACCCAAATACCCGAAAAACTCGAGAGTTCGATATATTTAGAGGTCCGGACGCAGCTATACAGAGGCAACGCGACACTTGACCTTCCTGACTAGTTTCCGCCAACTCCTGAGAAAAATCTGTGGCTCTTTAGCTGCTGGATGTTTCACTTTCTTCACCAGCTGCTGTCTAACTGTGTCCGTCCGCTGTCTGATGAAAACAGCTGCTGGAAACCGAAACAATGAGCTGAAAGACTCCGTAGAGCTGAAGAAAACACCTTTGATCCGTTGTTCTTTTTATATAATATTGACTAGTGCAGCTTCAATTTGAAGTTATTTTCCCACACTTTCTCCTCCACTGGTGGCCACTGCCATGATTTCAGCATTAGCTCTTTAGACGTCCTCAGTTTGTCCCGCAGAGCAGGAGTCCAGAAGGAGAAGCAGCCACATTCAAGGACAACGCTGTCCTCAGACACATCAGTTGTCCATAGGAAGATTTACAGTACAAAAAGACAACTGAAGTGGAAATTCGATCCCCATTTGTTTGAAATATAAATCAGTTTGTGCCTCGCACGAGGAGTTCGTGCCCCATGGATTTTTGGTGCAGCTCGTTAGATGAGTCCTTTTCCTGACGAGCCCCTGCCGCCTGCGTGCAGAGCTCTCATTAAATCAGCACCGAGCACACTGTGTTTTAATGATTTATCATTATGCACTTGGTTTCTTAATGTTTCATGGTTTTAAACATCATAACTGATCTAAAACCAGCAGCCAGAATGAATGCAACCTGTCAAGATTCCTCACTGGTGGTGAGAGTTTAGTAATCCATATAATAAACTTTATTTACAGAGCACTTAAAATAAAGTACACAGTGAAATAAAATACCACAGTGAATGATAAAATACAACGAAATAAGAGACAATAACAATAAAATGTGTTTTGAGACGAGACTTAAACGAAGACGCTGACTCAGACGGCCTGATGTCTTCGGGCAGGTTGTTCCAGAGCCTCGGGGCCCTGATGGCCAAAGCTCTGTCCCCCTTAGTTTCCATCCTGGACTCAGGAACAGACAGGAGACCCCTGCCCGAAGATCTCAGACTGCGTGAAGGTTCATAAGGGATTACAAGGTCTAAGATATAGTCTGGAGCCATGAAGAGCCTTAAAAGTAAACAACAAGATCTTAAAATCGATCCTGAAACCAACAGGGAGCCGATGTAAAGAGGCTGAACCAGCTGTGATGTGGTCGCAGCTCTTGGGCCGGCGGTTTGGGTCACAGATCTTTGAAACGACACGTCGAGCTGAAGCACCGCTCTTTCAATACACAATAAAGCTCACAGTGTGAGAGTTTAGCACCTTCTTTTTAATCGCTATCGAAACATCTTTCTGTCTATATCTGTCTGTCCTGTGCAGAGGCATGAGCCCGCCAGCTGAAGTTTACAGCAGCATTACACATTTGGACAAAAGCTGGACATTTTCCAGCGATTCAGACCGTTAAATGAATCTGCCACTTTGCAAAAAAACCTGAAAATATTCCCACATGAAGGGCCCAGTATGACTGAACAACACTTATGGTGCAAAGGAAACTGAATTACATAATTTAGGTGTTTTAAGAACACAGATTATAGAATGATATTTTGCCATACAGTTTCATCCCAGTAAATCTTCACATCAAATCAAATCAAGGCGAGCCAAGGGCTTACTGTAGCAGATAATAATAAAAAAACCAGTTGGGTGGACAAAACCAAGCGGAGTATTCAGGAGTGTCATACATCAACAGTATCAACTCAGGAAGCGAGTTAGTGAATTACTTACTTGACCAGGTTCAGTCAGTTAATGATGAATCCTTTTCCTGACGAGCCCCTGCCGCCTGCGTGCAAAACTGACGCTAAGGCGTAGCTGCAGCGGCAGAGCTTGAAGCTCTGACCACGCGGCCGTGTTCGATGAGCTGGGAGAACAGAAACATGACGAGTTTTTTGTGTTGTTTTAATGACCATTTTAGATATATTTTAAAGTGGAGAGGAAGCTGAAAGACGAAGAAATGTCACAGTTACATGAACACACAGTTTGAACCACTAGAGCCAACAGGACGCCATTAAAACACTTTTCTCTCTTTTCTTTCTTTAGCACGCCTCCACCCCTCCTCATCGTAGAACAAGTATCTTTATTCTTCACTAGTTATTGTTTTTGTCTTTTCTTCCTTGAACTACTCTGTTCAGAAAGATAAAGCTAAACAGTTAAAAGAATTCAAATTTAATGCCTCAGTAGTAGCAAAGAAAAGAAAAGCAAGCCTCCACCAAAGTGCATTCAAATATGTCTGATATTTCAGTTGATTATATCAGTGCATCACCACCTCTCTGCCATCTGTCTGTGTTTGTCTTGTACGTTGTACGTGTTACGAGTGGTAGGCTAATTGTTTTGTGGCTAAAATGTTGTAAAGCGAATGAAATTAAAATGCTCGCGTGTGGGAGTTTCTGCAGACCTGCAGCCTGGAGAAGAATCCAGACCAGACCACTTGGGGCTGTATTACTGTTATAATAGTATAACGTAAAAGTAATAATAACTGTTTAGCATGTTGATTTAAACACTTATCATCTCCAGGTCATTTCTTATTTCTGCTGCTGTCATGATAAAACGTGCACACGAGTTGGTAGATTTCTGTTTATTTGCTGTAAAGATAATGCACATGTAGCATCGACACGATTATCCCAGTAAGTAAAGTAAAACACTTGTTGGTTTCATAAGTTATCATCTCCATGTAGCCGACAGCTTCGTGTTTTGGAAGGATGATGAAGCGTAAATTGCTTTACTTCCACTTAATGCCAGCACATTGTTAGTGTGCCCTGCTCTGGAGAGGTGTGCAAAGCCTAACACCCAAATACCCGAAAAACTCGAGAGTTCGATATATTTAGAGGTCCGGACGCAGCTATACAGAGGCAACGCGACACTTGACCTTCCTGACTAGTTTCCGCCAACGCCTGAGAAAAATCTGTGGCTCTTTAGCTGCTGGATGTTTCACTTTCTTCACCAGCTACTGTCTAACTGTGTCCGTCCGCTGTCTGATGAAAACAGCTGCTGGAAACCGAAACAATGAGCTGAAAGACTCCGTAGAGCTGAAGAAAACACCTTTGATCCGTTGTTCTTTTTATATAATATTGACTAGTGCAGCTTCAATTTGAAGTTATTTTCCCACACTTTCTCCTCCACTGGTGGCCACTGCCAGGATTTCAGCATTAGCTCTTTAGACGTCCTCAGTTTGTCCCGCAGAGCAGGAGTCCAGAAGGAGAAGCAGCCACATTCAAGGACAACGCTGTCCTCAGACACATCAGTTGTCCATAGGAAGATTTACAGTACAAAAAGACAACTGAAGTGGAAATTCGATCCCCATTTGTTTGAAATATAAATCAGTTTGTGCCTCGCACGAGGAGTTCATGCCCCATGGATTTTTGGTGCAGCTCGTTAGATGAGTCCTTTTCCTGACGAGCCCCTGCCGCCTGCGTGCAGAGCTCTCATTAAATCAGCACCGAGCACACTGTGTTTTAATGATTTATCATTATGCACTTGGTTTCTTAATGTTTCATGGTTTTAAACATCATAACTGATCTAAAACCAGCAGCCAGAATGAATGCAACCTGTCAAGATTCCTCACTGGTGGTGAGAGTTTAGTAATCCATATAATAAACTTTATTTACAGAGCACTTAAAATAAAGTACACAGTGAAATAAAATACCACAGTGAATGATAAAATACAACGAAATAAGAGACAATAACAATAAAATGTGTTTTGAGACGAGACTTAAACGAAGACTCTGACTCAGACAGCCTGATGTCTTCGGGCAGGTTGTTCCAGAGCCTCGGGGCCCCGATGGCAAAACCTCTGCCCCCCTTAGTTTCCATCCTGGACTCAGGAGCAGACAGGAGACCCCTGCCCGAAGATCTCAGACTGCGTGAAGGTTCATAAGGGATTACAAGGTCTAAAATATAGTCTGGAGCCATGAAGAGCCTTAAAAGCAAACAACAAGATCTTAAAATCGATCCTGAAACCAACAGGGAGCCGATGTAAAGAGGCTGAACCAGCTGTGATGTGGTCGCAGCTCTTGGGCCGGCGGTTTGGGTCACAGATCTTTGAAACGACACGTCGAGCTGAAGCACCCGACCCGTCTTGGGAAATATCTGCACGTGAACGAAGATCACAAGAAATCATCAAAGGGTGAGACCACGAGCCAACAGCCGCAAAGTTCCTCCACCCAAATCAAACTCATAGCGTTTTGTAAAAGAAACAAACGGAAGAAAAGAACGTGAACTAGTTCATTATAATCTGTGCGAAGTGAACTTTGAGCTAGCTCTGAGCAAGATATCTTAATAACTACTGGCCAGATTGCTTTAAAGTTTGTTGTAGACATTGACGGCCCGCACAGGTTGATTCCTTTCCATTTTGCACACTCTACCTCTCAATCCTGGTCAACCTCAGTAAGTTCATTACTGCCCCCTGAGGCTGGAGGGTAGACAACACCCACTCGCACCTGATGGTTTGTGACAACCGCAGTTGTAGCGGCCACGAGGGGCAACGACGAGCCCATTCCACACTCAACAAACGACACTTATGCAACCACGTTTGCTTCATCAGAAGTATTTTTCAGTTTTACAAGAGAAAAGACTTAAAGGATGAGGATTAACAGGCTGTTTTTGCAAATGTACCTCTGGTTAACTTCCCACCTCTGATAAAGAGCAGCGCACAGTGGGTCATTTTTCATCCCAAGCCCCCCTGACAGCAGTTTTATTTCCACTGACTTGTTTTGACATAAATAAATGGCTGAAGAGTTTGTCTCAGACAGTTTGTTTTCTTGTCTCTCTCTCTGGGGGGCGCCACTACATCTCAGTCAGCATCTGGAGCTGTGAACTGCACTTTGGTCAGCAAAAAGAACTTCCCAGTGGGGGCCTTTGTCTGTCTCTTTATGTCTTTAGTTCAGGAGAGAACTTCCCAGACAGGAAAACCTTTTTTTCTTCCCTGACACGTTGCCCCTGTCTACAGTTTGGACCCAAATGAATGCCCCAAATGATAGAAATATTGCCAAAGAGACAGCACAGATGGCATGTGTGGCAGCTTTATGCCCCCCACTGAACCATTTTCCACAGGTCCTGCCCTTTCCTTCCCCCAGGGAGCTTTAGCTGGTGGAGTTATGAGTGTGTGACAAATCCTATGTGGAGCCATTTATTTCTGACATGAACAGCCAGAACCCGAAGACACTTATAGCATTGAGAACTTTTAAACAATAACAATAAATTATTGCCTCCTGTCTCTTTGCACCTTTATAGTTTGTGAAATTGTACCTGAATCACAGACGCTCCAACCCGAGAGAACAGAGCAGTAATACACTTTTAAACACTTTTCAAAATTTCATTTTGAGAATAAGGTATTCTGTGCACAGAATAAGTACCTTCAAGGAGTAAAATGACTGAATATCACCCTGAACACAGCGAAGACAAGTCTAAAATGTTGCTTTATCCTTCTTTGTCTACCCTGACATTAATCATTTAGAGGTTTTAAAAAACTTAATGTAACATTTAAGCAGTCTGTTCTTGAAGATTACAAAGTAGGGATAGTAGGGAAGTTTACCGTGTTCACCATGTTAGCATGCTAACATTAGCTAATTAGCAGTAAACACAAAGTACAGCTGAGGCTGATGGGAATGCCATTAGTTTTGCAGGTGGTCAAATTCAAATATTGACCTGATGGTGGCGCTAGGATTCATCCTGAGGGGAACACGACTGTCAAAGAATGTACACAATTTCACGGCAACCCATCTGATAGTTGTGGAGATGTTTCAGTCCGGACCAAAGTGGTGGAGCGACCGACTGACCAACATTCATAGAACCACGCTGCTAGCATGGCTAAAAACATGTTGGCTGAATCATTAGACACCAAGAGAAGATTAGAATGTGATATATATATATATATATATATATGATGAATATATAAGCAAGAAGTTTATGAGGTGACCTGAAGAAGAAAAGGTGAGGGGGATACCTACAAGTTTACACGATAGAGGCAGAATCAGACAGATAATAACTGTGCAGTGACACATTTCGTGCATTTATATAAAACTATACATTATGACTCGGGACAGGATGGTAGTTCAGGGCCAAAAGTAGGACCATGGTGAAGGTCAGTGGTCTAAATGTTGCTTCAAGCTTTGTCTAGAATGGCAGGAATATAGTTTGGGTGGAGAATTACAAAATGCCTTTTCTGTACTTTTTTTTTGAGGACCACCTCAAAGATGAGATGGTTCATCTCAAGGGTATCGTAGAAGTGTAGAATGTGAAGTCCTTGTCTGGCTGTTACAACCCAAATTCTGAAGTAACAACATGGAGGACACAACCTCAAAGTGCTCATGAACAAAACGTCAGTGAGTGGGAAGCTGGTGAGGGATCGTGTCCTTGTTGCTGCATCCTACTGGTTGGTTGGGGCCCAAAAAACTGACCCGTGATCACCCGAGCACCGGTAGTATTAGATATTAAGAGGTTTTGTTTCCCACCCTCGCAAAAATCAGTTTACTCCACTGCTGCCCGTCCACATTAGAGTCAGATTGTCCTTTAATGAAGCATTCACAGTGTCTCCTCTTGAAATTATTTTGTCCTCTTCTTTCTGGGTCAAACATGAAGCTGCAAAATCAAGTGAGTTCCCTCTGGGGAAACATCCTGTTTCCGTCTCAGGTTTTCTGAGGAGTCTTTAAAAGATAACTTAGTAATAAAGTCATAAAGTGATAAAACAATAAAGCGGCAGCCTGTGTCACACGATTGTACGAGTATAAAGTAGCGATTGGGTCAAGGGTCCTTAAATGTCAGCAAGCAACATGGGTTCATCTAGTGTTTTATTTTGCGCTTGTTTGTTTGTACGTGACTGAAGTCCCGTACCGACTAAACAGACAGATTCTGCTGATGAACGCATTCAGTTCAATCTGTGAGGACGCAGTGGAGCTACAAGTTCACCCAAAAGGCACTGAAGCTAGTCACTCAAACATCCAAGAGTCACGTGTGCTTCATCCTGAGCTGTGAAAGTGTGTGGAGCAGCTACTTCGCTGTAAAGTGATGACGTGAGAACAGTGAAAGCTATCAATTTGAATCATTTCTGAGAAATCATGTTTGTTTCAGTCGATTTGATATTTCAGATGGCTCTAAATACTACGGTGGCCGACAAGCGCAGACGCACTGCAGCTTAAGAAAACAAATAGACAAAACACAAGCAAATTAAGAAAACATCTTCATCAATTTGACAACACACGCGCAGCATTTAGAAAACACACAGCGAATACACACAACACACCCACCGCAAAGGTCGAGTCCGGATCATCTGTTGCTTTGTTTTGTCTGATCTGCAGCTGCACTCACCTCGCGGGAGTCAAACAAAAAGTTTGCAAAGCATTCGATCATTTTATAAAACTGAAAATTACAGTGCATTTGAAGGAATTTGAAAAAACTGTTGGAAAACTACGGTTAATCATAACAACCAAGTTCAGACAGTAGGACTGTCTAATGTGTGTATGTCTGGTCTAATAATGCCTATATGATTATCATCAGGTTAATATCTGTCATAAACACTAAATCTCCTTACAAATCATTCAATTACTGATAGCATTCCACGTTTTCGCTCTGTCCTGCAGGGTGCATGCAGCGGGCAGAAGTGAGATGATACACGGACCCGACTTCAATAACTTCATGAGTCACAAACCGTGGCAACAACAAGCGTGTCCAAGCCGTGCTCAGCACCGTTTAGTGTCCTCTGGAAACACTTCTGTTGTCGTTGTGTGTATTCGCATGTGTTTTCTTAAGCTGCAGTGCGTCTGCCCGCTGTAAAATACAGTTGCTATGGAGAAGAAGCCGGTCAGCAGTGTGAGTCAGAGCTGTAGCGAACACTCAAACTCACACACACACACACACACACAAAGGGTTAACCTCTGCGTTTCTCCCCATTCTCTGTGTCAACGCAGGAGATAAATAGCCGAAAAAGACCACACCCCTCCAACCTGCAGCAAAGAAGTCTCTTTCTGATGAGCAAATCATTGTGGATGATGAGTGAGTCACGGTCAGTCACCGCTGTAAGTCAAGGTGTGACATTTTATGTCATCAGGGGTGAAAACGGGGATAAGGAACGTCTGTTAGAGTTACATGCTTTAATACACGAGCTAAACCGAAGCCCTCGGGCTGTTAGAAGACGACGACGACGGTCAAGCTGTAGTGCCTTTACAATTACAGGCTTTAGTAGACGAGACGGTGTAGTCCCTCATTCGTCCAGGAGTTTAGTTCTATCGTAGAAAAGGTTTCAGTCGTAGTCACCTGGACACTGTTTTCAGAATCAAGACGTTTCGGCTCCCATCCGGAAGTCATTCTCAATTGTGAAAATGGTCTGAGAACTCAGAAATTTAAGCTACTCTGAGTTACATAAGCCCCGCCCTCAGGAAGGAGTCTACCTGAGTATCTGTTAATAGCTAGTTTCACCTGAAACTGACCTAATAGTTTCCAAGATGGCCCAGTAATCAGTAATCAGGCCTGTTGTTTTCTGGCTGCACCTCCCTCATCACTGTTAAGTACCTGATTAGCATGTGATTGGCTTGACCACGGTGTTAATACACTGTGGTAGATCGTTGGCAGGTTGAATCTCAGACCACCATTTCTGTTCAAAGAGGGGTTCTCTTTTTTCACAAAAATGGCTTCCTTGACTCCTCGTTCAAACCAACTCTTCTCTCTACTTAGAATCTCCACCTCGCTGTCTTCAAATGTGCGGTTTGTAGCTTTTAGATGCAAATGCACGGCGCTCTAATCCTGAGTTAGCGTGTCGTCTGTGCTGATAAAGTCTTTTGTGAAGTGGCTGTTTGGTCTCGACTATGTACCGTTCTTTGCAGTTTTCCTCACTGCACTGAATGGAGTAAACTACATTGCTCTGTTTTTGTGTGGGCATCTTTTCCTTAGGGTGTAGTAGACGAGCTCAACGAAGCCGCTCTCTTTTAGACCCTTTAAACGCCATCGACAGCGCTGTTGAGCGCAGCGAGTGCGGTGCGTACGCAGAGCGATTCAGACCCCCTGAACAGCATAAACGCCTCCATCAGTCCGCCGATACAGCGAGGGGAAAATCAGACAGAATCCTATATTTCATTCATACCAAAGAGAAGATTACGATCATGTAAAGTAGGAGAAGATTGGTGAATGGATCTTGCATCTGGCCCGATGTGTTTGGGTGAGAAACAATGAATGTAAAAATACTTTTAGTTCGTTTACAAGAAATCTCCACAGGACAACTTTATCTAGCTGATTTTTAGACTCTGCACAGCACTTAGTTTGTGTATCTATGCACTAAAATCGTCTCCCTCTTCCATCTTCCTGTCTAATTATTATATAATTATATTTACTTTATATATAACTATAATTATTTTGTAGGTGCTGATAAGTGATGAGAGGTTTAAGCTGGAACCTGAAAGATATTTTAGTGATGAATGGAGATTTTATGCATCAGAAATTATCGAACAAAGCATATTCAGGGTTAATTCTGTTATCTATGACATCAGCTTGTCCCCAGTGGAGCAGCTCCAGATTTAAGCTTTTATTTCGTGTTCACAGATATTGACTTGAACTGTCCTATTACTCTAATTTAATAATATTCTCAGCGGGCGCCTTGCATCAGAAATGGCAGAGCCATCTCCTGGTGTCTTTGGGCTCCGGAGGTCGATGAGGCGGAAGGAATAAATAATAAGCAAAATATGTTTTTGTCGTTGGAGATAGCAGATTCTTACAGCCAAAAGCCCCAGAAGGACCAGAGCGACACGGCAGAGCAGCCAGTTCTGTTGTAAGATTAATGCATTTAATAAGATTCCTGAGATACAGAGACCCTCAGGAGGAAAGAAAGGTGGACGCTGACAGAAATAATTCTACAAAATATCAAATTACAGACAGAAAAAGGTTACGATAACAGCGAGGGTATCACGCTCATTTCCAAATATTTACTCATAACTGAAGCTTTAGGATGACAGTTCTTATCTGTTTTAGTCTGTGAACAGTTTCTAACGCAAACACAAAGGTGACATTACTTGTGCTGCGAGCAGACAAAGAAAAGATATGTTTATTTTTGCACTCACTCGGTTGTTTCACCATATTTTGCTTATAGAAGAAGCTACAGAGGCATCTCCCTCTCGCGTCAGCTGTTTGTTTTCCTTTCAGTGCCGCTCTTCATGCTGACGCTGCCTCAGCGAGGAGAGACATTTTCATTCTCACACAGCAGACCAACATATTGTAGTTTCAGTCTCTAATTCGTCCGCAGTGTTACCAAACTACAACAAAGTCAAGTTTGAAGGATGGTATCCCAAGGGTGCCTGCAAGATAGTTCTGCAGTAGTGCCCATTTTCTGAAAAACCATGAATGACTGATCACTGCAGGGGGGGGGGACATTCACATCCGGAGACCATCTGTGAACAGAGGGGCTACCATCTCCCTCCATATCCAACTACCTGTCATCATGTGACTTAAGTTCCATGCTTATGTCACGTGATAACACCTGAGCAGTGTGCAAAATACGGGGGGCTTAAGACCAGCAAAAGGTAATGTCTTCTTCTTCTTTTCCTTTCGGCTGTTCCCTTTCAGGGGTCGCCACAGCGAATCATGTGCCTCCATCTAACCCCGTCCTCTGCGTCCTCTTCACTCATACCAATTAGCTTCATGTCCTCTCTCACTACATCCATAAATCTCCTCTCTGGTCTTCCTCTAGACCTCCTGCCTGGCAGCTCCAACCTCAGCATCCTTCTACCAATATATTCACAGTCTGTCCTCTGAACACGTCCAAACCACCTCGATCTGGCCTCTCTGACTTTATCTCCGAAACGTCTAACACGAGCCGTCCCTCTGATGTCCTCGTTCCTGATCCTGTCCGTCCTCGTCTCTCCCAAAGAGAACCTCAGCATCTTAAGCTCTGCTGCCTCCAGCTCTGCCTCTTGTCTTTTCTTCAGCGCCGCTGTCTCTAAGCTGTACGACATCGCTGGTCATCGCCGTCTCCAACACCTTTCCTTTCATTCTTGCTGATACTCTTTTATCACACAACACACCTGACGCTTTTCTCCACCCGCTCCAACCTGCTTGCACTCGCCTCTTCACCTCTTTTCCACAGTCTCCATCGCTCTGAACCGTTGACCCTAAGTCCTTAAAGTCCTGCACCTTCTTCACCTCTGCTCCCTGTGACCTCACCGTCCCACCTGGGTCCCTCTCATTGACACACATGTATTCTGTCTTACTGCGGCTAAGCTTCATTCCTCTGTTTTCCAGAGCAGACCTCCATCTCTCTAGATTTTCCTCCACCTGCTCCCTGCTCTCACTACAAATCACAATGTCATCCGCAAACATCATAGTCCATGGAGATTCCTGTCTAACCTCATCTGTCAGCCTGTCCGTCACCAGAGCAAACAAGAAGGGGCTCAGAGCCGATCCTTGATGCAGACCCACCTCCACCTTGAACTCCTCTGTCACACCTACAGCACACCTCACCACGGTCTTGCAGCTCTCATACATGTCCTGCACCACTCTAACATACTTCTCTGCCACTCCAGACTTCCTCATACAATACCACAGCTCCTCTCGGCACCCTGTCGTACGCTTTCTCTAAATCTACGAAGACACAATGCAACTCCCCATGACCTTCTCTGTACTTCTCCATCAGCATCCTCAGAGCAAATACTGCATCTGTTGTACTCTTTCTAGGCGTGAAACCATATTGCTGCTCACAAATGCTCACCTCTGCCCTTAGCCTAGCTTCCACTACTCTTTCCCACAACTTCATTGCATGGCCCATCAGCTTTATTCCTCTGTAGTTGCCACAGCAAAAGTAATGTAATTTGCAGACATATAAAGAATTTCTCCACACAACAGGAATCTAAATTCAAAGTAGTATAAATAAAAATATTTATCAAACACGGAAAGCTATAAACAGTAAGTACTATCCAGAAGGCCTTTAAATTATTATTTTTTTACATTTTTACCATGTTAAGCAGTCATTAGATTTTTTTTCTTCTCTCAAGAATAAAAAATAAATATATTATAATACATTAATATGGAGAATACACACAAAACAGCAGACTCTCTACGGCTGGTATCTCCAAAACAGCTGTACAGGTGAGAGGGAACATGTAGTTTGGATTTTGGGATGAAGTCTGACAGTAAGAGTCGTCCCTGTGCAGTAAAACGCTTCCTGTCAGTGTTTTATTATATCTGATGTTTCTGGATTCATCTTCCTTCTGCATTCATGTGTGTGTTGCATTTTGCTGCTGCAGATGTTTCAGGTTGAGCTCATTTTAACTGCTTTATATACTGTTGGGTAGTTTAATCTGCAGCAATGCATCATGGTCTATAAGATCATCACGTGTTTGCAGCGTCGCTGTCCTGCGAGAACCACGTATCTCTAAAAAGTCTTCCTGAGCTCAGAGAAACAGCCTGTTTTCAGCTCTGCGACGATGCGTTTCCCAGCTGATCCGAGGGGGGGTTAAAGAGTTTATTCAGCTTCAGGAGGAGGAGAGTTTCCTCAGCACATGAAGGAAACTCTTCATCCTTCAGCTCATCACAAACACCTGGAGATACGAGGTTTCCACTGGACAGGAAGGGGATGAAACACTGTGATCTGTAAAGTAACTGAAGCCGTCAGACAAACGCAGTGAAAAGTCTGATGTTTCCCTCTGAGACGTGGCGGAGTAGTTCAAGTAGCATGAAATTAAAGTACCTTGAGTTTGTACTTCAGTACAGTACTTGAGTAAATGTACTTTACAGATTATAGGAAACCTGAGATGAAGCTTCTGTTTTCTTAAAGCAGAGCTGATATTAAAGTTGAGTCAGCCTTTCTCACAGAAGACATTTTGACTTGTCAAACACAGCTGTAACTAATAACGTTAATGTCCGCTCTGCTGGAACCAGCGTTAATGTCATTTGTTCCACCTGTGCTTTTCCTGCCATGACAAGTCAAAATGTCTGCTGTGAAAAAAGTCCTTAAATCTGATTAATTTGGGAACAAGAGGACATCAAGATTCAGGTGAGCAAGTTTTATTCAGAAAGCAAAATGACACAAGATGGACAGAGTCTCGACAGGGAGGAGAAGACAACCAGGTGATGCTCATCAAGCAAAGACGTCAGTCAAATCCAAAATACGGAGAAGCCTCTCTTGCTCTCGAGTCCACTGAAAATATTATGATGGAGCCTTGTGTCTTCATAAAACTTTGGTAGTTTGGATTTCAATTTGCATTTCAGTTGTACAACAGAGGCTAATAAGAAACATGCAGCTCACGTTCTTGATAATGTTACTGCTCTGAGACCGCTGGGTAGAAGGGGTTTTTTATTTAAATTAGAGAGCAAATTTTAACTCCTGAGTCAGATGTACAAGTAATATGAATTCAGACTTATAGACTAAGGTCAGGTCTGGATAAATGTGATTCTCCCACCCCCCACCCTGTTCACTGTCAATAAAAAACAGATCTGTCACCCGCAATTCAAAGGGAATTCATGCCTTACCCACACAGATATTCCCAGATGGTGTTAAAGAGCTGCTTTTCATTGAGCTGCTGCCGTCGTCTTGGCAGGTCGGCGCCGCTGTGAGTAATGATGCTACCAGAGGAAGCTAATAGGGTAAAACAACAGAGGGAAGTGAGACTGTGCCGGGTGGGGAGTTAACAGGTCAGCACGGCAGAAATAATGACACCCGCCTCTCAGAAAAGACGAGATTATATTTTCTAATCTGCTCTGAAACTTTTCAGTTAGACAGCAATGAAATTAAATCTGCTTCATGCCGACAATCTTGTGGCATCTGTCCCGCTTTTCAATTTCTTTTATTTAAATGAGGAAATCTGAGCTAATAAAACCTCCACAATGTTCAATAAACTCTTAGAAGCAAAGCTCTGCTTTACTATTCAAACTATTCAAACCTCCTCTCCAGCTCTCAGAAATGCAATATTGGATTTTAGTTGATAGAAGACAAATGGAGGACACATTCCAGAGAGACTGACTGAAATCCCCGAGGGGTTTCTGAGCAGCTTCTGTCGAGGCAGAAAACACAAAGCAACAGCAGAAGCTGATTTGATTAGTGATTTACAGCATTTCTGAACCACGTTCACTAGGTTGTTTTTTCATGGTCCATCCGTCAGTGATGCATTGTGATGGAGGAAGTTGAATGACAGGAAGTGGAGCTGCACGTTAACTGTTTCCTGCTCAGGCTGCCAGCATGTAGAAGAACACTGGAAGTTTTAGTGGCCACGCTGTAATTGACTGTTCGCTGTTATTATTTTCATCATTAATATTAAATCATAGCTGTGGGGGGAAAAAATCTATTCACAGAAGATGTGCAATGTTTATCTTCTATGATTCTGAATCGATTCACATTTTCCAAAAATCTAAATCCATAAATGGCAAAACTCAACGGTGAGGGAACAGTGCGGGCACACATCAGAGTTATATAAAGTTCATCTTAGAATAATGCAAGCCGTTATGGTAATTTGGGATTTAATAGCTTCATAATGAGCTGGACAAAGGTGACGAGGGGGAAGTATTTTGTCAATACTTCATATGGCAGACTAGAAGTTAACAAGCAAGCAACATGCACTTCGCAAAACTTCCGTTAACTCAGATCAGGAGACGACAATAAGTCGGTCCACCACCTGTTTCATTTAAAAAACCCTTCTCCCTGCAGCAGAGAAGACGTCATGTTAGTAACAGCACAGCAACACGTTTCGCCCTTACTCCAGAACATTTGTCTTTTACAAAAGACCTTTAAGCCGGTGGTGGTGGTCAGTCAAAACCGCTTTCATTTCATTATTCTCATGCAGGCAGAGGACAGTAACGTGTTTCCAAATCACTGCTTTTTTATTTCAAACATTGCGTACTTTCACACACTTTTCTCTGCTTTAGCAAAGACACGTTAGCTTCATATTGCAATGCAGTGGACTGAAGACACGAGTGAACGGGCTGGCTCACAGTGAACTGGGGAAGTGAAATTAGTGCCCCCTTTTCTCTTTATAGGATTGAGGATCGATTCTGAATCGAATGGTGACAAAAAGAATCAGAGTCACATCACGAGATCCTCAAAGACTTCCACCACTTCTAACACATGTTGTCGTATAACTAAGGCTAAACGTACAGTTTTGACTCTTGTCTGTGATTAAAAGTCTGATTTTTCACACGCGAAAACATAATGACAGAAATGAATTAAGAGGCTGATTAGGAAAATAGATTCTTGGCATTATTTGACAGCAGATTAAAAATCTGTAACTCAGTGTCACACAGCATGCAGTTGAATTCCATGTCACAATATTTCTGTTGAATCCAGTGGGGTTCAGACTTTAAATCAGCTCTCCTTAATAAAAACACACTTGAGAGAAAGCAGCACTATCAAAGGGAAGATTCAGTGCATTTTATGTGGCCGTCCAATCAGTGTTGATGTAAATGCAGCCGACTGCAGCAATAAATTCCTCAGTGCGTGCTATGTTGCCCCAGAAGGCTGAGTTCGCCAAGTAGTTCTTCCTGCATCCGCGCTGTCATTTGACGGGACAGTGACGTAGTTGGAGGCAAGGCAGAACTACAGGCTTCTTCAGCTTGGATTCCTAGCTTCTGCCTCTGGGCAGCCAGGGGCCCGCTCAAAAACAAAACGAACTTGCTCTCTTCGCTTGTATTGCAAACTAGCTACATTTCAAACAGCGAAAATGGCAACTCAAAATACGAGTGCAGACGATGTTATGGACGAGGATTCATTTTACAGCGTTTAGGCTGACTCGGATATTCAGCCGTATATTCGAGTCAGAGCACACGGCTGAAGAAATGCAGCGGAGAGCTGCAGCCGTGCAAGAGGACATGGCTGCACCCTCCAGAACCTGAACAGGTGGTGCCTTTGCTCAAACTGGACTCCTCACTTGGACAGAAGTGTGCTGGAGACCTTCTTTAGGATCCCGAAGATAAACTGGAAAAGACAACCAGGACCTGCAGGGCCAAGAGGCCAGATGAGTTAACGCAACAGAGTAATAGCTAATGTTATAGGCTAGGGTGGTACTCAGGTAACAGGTAACTCAGCTCAGGTAACGTTCGCTTTGTTGTTATACAAAAGCCTTACACCGGTGTGTGTGTGTGTGTGTGTGTGTGTGTGTTGCTGCTGTATGTAAATTGACTTGATAGATATGCCCTCAGAGTAACGATATAGCTACATGTGAAAAAGAAATGGTCAAATGCAGGACTTCATTTCATACATCAACACTGACTAGACATCCACATAAAAAGGTGCCGACTTTTCCCTTTAAAATGTATCAGACAACATCTTAATGGATATTTCAGATCAGGTTATTAATGTGTTAAATCTAAAGAGTGTGTGTGTGTGTGTGTGTGTGGGGGGGGGTTCATGCATTTCCCAAGGGATTTTAGCAAACACAGAACCACATATTTTTACACAATACAGCTTGGGGGCAACAGGTGATATTTGTTATATCGACATTTAATCAGTTGACCCTGTAATGTGTCGCTCATACTGCCAACCTCACTGAGACTCAACAGCTCCCAGCGCACAAGCTCACACATTTAACCTCTTCACTTTTTCACAAAACAGCTGAGAACTGAAAAAAACTAGCTGGTGAAGTAAGTGGAACATCTAGCAGCTAAACAGCCAGATGTTGTTCTCAGGAGTTGGCGGAGACCAAAAGAGAGCTAAAAGCAGAGTGAATATTGGACTTGCATTCATCAGGTGGACGCAAAAACCACTCCAATGGGATGATCATGTTGCTCCGTAACTGCTGTCCCCGTGTGAACGTCCTGTGTTTGACCCACCCATCCCCGACCTCCTCCCTACATGGACTTTGTCGCTCTTTATACTACGTTGGACCTTATTAGTTTGAAATCTGTGCCGATTGTCACGAAAGAAAATGGAAAATTCGTGTCCATGTACACAAATCCTATAGATTAAATTTCACAAACTGCCGTGAGACTGAGTTGGATGGACACACGAAACCTGTTGCGACTATCTGCTGGAACCTCAGGGGTTTCTTTATCAGCCTTCCAGCTGCATAAACTCCTTTTCCCCCCCGTGTTATCTCTTTTAAATATGCATCTAATAAAACCTACTTTATCTTCCAAGTTCATCTGTCATTAAGAAAAAGTAAGTGAGAAGTACATGAATCATAACTGTAGTCTTGAATGTGCGGAGAAAGGGATTGTTGTGTCAGTATTTTCTACATTCTGTAAAGCAACTGCAGTGTTTAAATTTCCTTCCAAACCATTTCATCAGCTGCTTAATCATTTCCCCAAACTGATGAACCTGATTTCCCACTACTGATTAACGTGCGGTTTCACACATTTATTAAACGCTTTGTACAAAACGCTTCACGAATCTCTTCACAAACACAGGTCCAACAATGTGCTCATTCAGAGCGCTCCAACACTCAGGGAAATAAACTCACAACCTGAACTCATTTAACACGCAATTCTCCAGGTGCAGTCGCTCAGCTGCAGGCTCTCTGGATGAATGAAACAGGGCCACATCAGGGTGCGTTCAACGTTCTGCACCCGTTGTTAGCGTTTTTTCTGGTTAAGATGTGTTTCCTCCCAGCGGTGCAGCAGCCTTCAGTGTGTTCACTCTCACTGATGTAGGCGACGGAGGTGAAAACCCACCGGAGCAGTGACACGTAGAAACGTTGTTGGCTAATTCACCAGTTCACAGTATTTACATTTAAAGATTTATATTTACAGTATTTCATGACTGCTTTGACTCAATTTTCAACACTTTTAAAATACAATTCACTAAATTAATTCATCATGTGTTTGCAAACGTTTCTCCTTCTTTTAACAGCGTTACCCACCCAGGCATCATCTCAACATAACTGACTTCACTTCTGCAATATATTTGTCCTTTATTTTACTAAATCAAAATGTATCAAAAGCATGTCATGTACTGATCTTCTGTTAAAGACAATTGAGCTTTACTGTCTTATACTTTCCCACATTACAGTACAGGCTTACTGTATTTTCAATGATTACACTTACACATTATTGAAAAATCTGATGTTTCATGTCCTAAATAAAAACAAACTTTGTGCTAGATACAGAACATAAGTCATCCAATCACTGAAGTAATCTCAATCATCATTTTGCCTGACATGGTTTTCAAAGTTAGTTTTACGCTACATCTTATAATATCGTCATAATGCACGATCCGAGAACCCAAAACTGCAGAACACAACGAGATGGTTTAGTGGTAAAGTCTTATTTTAACTGAAAGAAATGACCGGGGAGAGCACTTCATGAGTGGTAGATCCGGCCTGGTCTTCTGCAGCCCCAGGGGAAGCAGTAGGCCCGGTTCTGGGCGGGCTGCGAAGATCCAGGAACGGAGACTGGGGAGGTGTGTTCCGGCCCGGCTTGTGTAGAGCGACGTGTAGACCCGGACAGGCAGCGGATCCGTGGAGAGGCAGCGGCTCGTGAGGTGTAGCGGGCAGGGACAGCGTGGCACACAGACGGGCATGGGGGCTGAATATGACAGATACTGACTTCTGTCCTCAGTGCTGTTTGTATATTCTCAAGGAAAGGACCAGGATGCTCTGAACTTGCGATGCATTACCTCAAAATTAAGAGTTTTGTACATTGTAACTGTGTTGTGAAAACTTAGCCAAAGAGCTTGTTTTCAGTTTTCTTTGATGATTACTCTTAAGGTTTCAGCACTGCACAACTTCAGCAGCTGCTCTGTGTCCAAACTGCATCCTACTTGCATCACACTAAATCTCAAGTCAGGGCTTTGCTGCTAGAACTGTCTGCATGTACCGTTACATTTCTCTCAGAAATGTTTTCCATGTCTGAAACACGTATGTGAACCAACTCTACGTTAAAGGGCTCAACGGAAAAACTACTTCAGTTTTTTACTTTTTCATCCCACAAGTGACGTTTGATTTGCATTTTCTATATGTGAACACAGAACCGTCATTAAAAGAGATCACAGTTAGGCTTAATAAGCTCAGATGGAGTATTTATCAGATACTTAAAGGCGCTACATTTAAATAAAGTTCATTTAAAGAATAAATAAAGTTCACTATTCTGTCTGGCTTTAACAGGTTTATGGTTTATTTAGCAGTTCCAGTGTTGCAGCACTCTGCTGTGTGCACAGTAGTCTGACTGAAACACACACTAAACAAATTTATAGCTGCAACAAAAACGGTTTTTTCCCCCAACACTACATTTGAATGAGCCGTACATGCAGATACAGCACTTAATGTACTGCTGTAAGCACGGTGAATAAAAAAAGGCATTGTGACATGTCGCAGCAGGAAAAGCACAGGGGGAACAACAACATTAATGTTGGCTCAGTTCCAGTCATGTGTCCCAGTGAGCCAAACCAACGAAGCAGCATTCACAGTGCCAGGCCCCTGCACATGATACACCTAAACAGGATGCAGCCACTAGTAATGTGATTAGTTCCACCTGGGCTTTTCCTGCTGTGACATGTCACAATGGAAATGCAAGAAAGGCTGAAGCTGTGTTTTAGCTCCTCAACACACTAACAGTATCCAGTATGTAGTGTGTGTGTGTGTGTGTGTGTGTGTGTGTGTATATATATTAAATACTGTTTCTATATGCAAGTAATCCATGTACTTCACCCTTTTGTGCTGACAGGAAATGATATGTGCAGACGGATGTCAGTCAAACTGTGACTTTAGAAGGCGACTGACTTCACAAAGTTAAAATGGTTTGTTTTTGTTTTCTTCCTGTAGCATTCCCAAATGATTACATTTTTCTCAGCTGTGAGCAGCTCCTCCATTTCCTTTGTGCATTAGGCTGGTCCGCTGTCTGCTGGTCTGCCCATTAAGGGCTATTTCCTCTGTTGATTGACCAATCAGAGCTTTGTAGGCAGGATTTAAAATGGGGGCGATATCTTCCTGCATAGCTAGCTAATTACGTAGCTACATCCATGAAAAACTGCAACAGGAAAATGGAGCATGGATGAGATTGATGTAGCCGTACAAGTTGTTGTAAGTCGACTTGAAGAAAAAACAACTTGAAATGAGATTTGGAGCTTTAGAGGTGCTGGTAGGTGGATTACAAACTGCAATTTCACCTCTAGATGCCACTAAATCCTCCACACTGGGCCTGGAAGTATAATTGTGTCACGTCTCCAGTGTGAACACTACACTCAAAATCCGAATGTAGTAATAAACTGGGAGAACTGGGACAAAGTTCGAGAAGTTGTGTATACGCTGAAGTAAATAAATAAATAAAAAAGAGTTGCATCCTGCCTCCTGTTTGCCTCCGCCCACAGCTCTTCGTTCCTCCATCGGTTGTGGTAAGTCGTGCCTGGAGCAGCTTCTCCAACCCACATCCATATCACCACACGACTCCTGCATCACCCGGAGAAGAGGCAGGTGTGTGTGCGGTTGGTGGCCACACACCTTCTATTAGCATTCTGAAAACAACAACTGCCTGGCATCTGGAGAGGGAGAGAGTGCTGAACTGGAAACAGCAGGAGGTCCGTGGACCAGCTGAGCATCAGAGCAGCCTGAAGGGAACTCAGACTGTGACGGAGGATGACAAACAGCGACTGCTCTGTCTGCTCGGCTGCTAGGACAACATCGTGAAGTGTCAACACGGGAAAGAGACACAGTCTGGCTGAAGCACAATAGAATATAATTAATTACAAAAAGCGGATTTTTGGAAATCTGGCCAATTAGGATCCTTCCCTGTCGTCATATTTTTGCAGGTCAAAGCCAAACTCATCAATAACACTGAACGTGAGGCAGCACGGAGCTGTAGCCGGGAATTTAAAACACACAAGTCATGAGTCCTAATTCCCCAACACAGCACAGCACAGCACCCAAAACCAGTTCTGAGTGGGCAACAAAAGAAGTCCATCTATTCTAATTGAATGAAATGACTGAACCACCCAGTGGTGGAATGTAACCAAGTACATTTACTCAAGTACTGCACTGTGACGTGAGGTCCTTACACTTCACCTGAGTATTTTAATTTCGTGCCACTTTATACTTTTTACTCCACTACATTTATTTGACTAAAACATACAAAGAGTTTATAAAATATGATGCTTTGTTATAGATGAAACTACCGAACAGTTTATACGCGATTAGTCGATTAATCGGTCAGTCGACTGACAGAAAATAATTGGCAACTATTTTCAGAATCGTTTGTCATTTTTCCTGTAAAAACGTTTCCTGGCTGCAGCTTCTCAGATGTGCAGATTTGCTGCTTTTCCTTTGAATGACTGTAATAACTGTAATGTTTTGTTAATAATGTTGAGGTTGTTGGACACCGACACCCTCCACAGATGGTAATCACTTAATATGAATAATATTTCTTTTAATAATTATTTTTCTGTGAAGATTTGTCAGGATTTTGAGTCTTTTCGTATGTTAATCTAATCTAGTTTAATGTAATCTTTATATCACCAGGTACAATTATATTAAGACCTGATGAAAACAGCGGCAAAACATCAAGTTGGTGATTGTGACATCCAAAACAATAAAAGTGCAAATTAAAAAACACAACAGTATAAAAAACGACAGATAGAGACAGATGGGATAGAAAATGGCCGGGGGGAAGAGAAAGACGGATGCTGAGGCTTTGGAGTCCTGCTGCATGGTGGACGGCAGAGAGCGTCAGGTCGGCGGTTTATCACAGTCCTTCAGGAAATTACGTCTCTGTCCGGATGGCTGAGTGAAATAACCAGCGTGCTGGAGGGAAATCATCCCGCTGAGCTCCCCTGGTAATACTAATGGCATCCAGAGAGGGATTTACTCTCATTTCTGTCCACTGAGGGCCACTGCGAGCAGCCGCACAGAACAATGCACCTTCACGGCAGCTAAATTTAGGCCTCCTTCACTGCGGCTGCTCGGGAGCTGACGGGGTCGCTGTGATAACTTGTCGTCAGCGCGTTTGTGAAAATGTCCTCTGATTGGTCGAAGCCAGAGCCCTTCAGTGAGGTGAAAGCTGCCAAAGCTCGAAGATCAATCTGAACTCGCAGCGTGTGTTCATGACGCCCGAGAGGCCACATCTGCAGCTGACAGTGGAGCGAGGTGTTCAGGTGCAGCTGTCCCCCCGGCAGTGAGGAGGAACCTGAAGAGGACGTGATAGTTCCTGACACCTTCATCGCAGCCTGTACTGATACCAGTTACACTTATGGGATTTTTTTACCCAGAAGAAATGAACATCCATTTGCTGCACAGTTTGTTCTTCGTACATATTTCTACATATCTTACTTAAAGGGAAGCCTGTGGCTTTATTTTCATAGTTTTGGTTCTTTATCACCAAGCCTGGTGCTTATTATGGTCTGGCAAAGCCAGTTGGCAGTGTAGTAGATGAGTGAAAATTCAGTAATTCACTAAAACAAAAAAAGGGGCAGTAAAGGAAGGCGCTCTGTCTTTGTGTTAGGAGTTTCTCTGTGGGCTTACATTTAGGTCCCGGGTTGATCCGGCCGGGCCTGGCAGCTGCGCCCCATTCCAAACCCAAAGCCAATGTTTTAACACTTCTCTCTGACTTACTTTCTCTTTTTCCCTCCCTCTTCCTCTCTCCTGTTAAACAGCAGCCAGTGGTTTCAAGTTCTAGTTCAAGTTCAGATCTCGTTAGTTTTCATTCCAGCCATATCCGTACAAAACTACACATGCAGCAGGACCAGGTGGCGGAAAAGTGTCAGTTAATCATGTGACAGCAGCAGCAGAGTGGTCATTTTGCAGGTGACCCTCACCTGTAGAGACTGCTGTTGGCTGAAAACGTCAGTATTTTGTTGATGCTGAGGTTGAGGAGTGTCTCTCTGAATCCTGTCGAGCGCTTCCTGCAACAGATCCACACTGACATCCTGTCTCTGTGGATATTATAGGAAATACTAAACTCTATACAAAGTGTTATAGGAAACCAGCACATCATCTGTTTCCTCTCACCTGTAGTGCTATTTATCCATCTAGGTTGTTTTGGTGTGAGTTGCCGAGTTTTGGAATATAATGCTAACTATATGGCACACATTGCTAAAACCTCGTTCGACATTGATTCATTATTTTGTGGCTGTGTAAGCACTCGGATACATTTCTGCTTGCTGTTTTTATTATTATTTGAATAAAGATTTATGATTCAATTTGTGCTTTATCCTCTGTTAGATGTTCTGTCTAGTCCGCGTTGCTGTCTGGCTGTTTTTCACATTGTCACGATCTCCTGAATGTGACACATCAGATAAGATTACACACTGTGAACAGCAAGCACAGAGGTGCACGGAGTTGGAACACTGAGTCCTTAGAAAATGATGGGACTTTTGGGGCTGTGTATATAAGCGGCAATAAAAATCAGACACTTATTGGACTGCATGCTGGAGTAACGATGGACCACAGAGGAGGCGTGGAGCATTCTTCTTCCATTTATTGTCGGCGGCTGAAACCACAGACGAGACTGAACAAACCCAGTTGGCCTCTCACTGCAGCCCTTTCTACCTGCAAATCAAAAAATGTGTGTTTCCCAGCTGCACACACAACGTCTGTGCCAATTCTAACTGTGTTTGAGGAAATACAAAATGAAAACACTCAAGCAGTCCCAAAATGGAGGAAATGGAGGTGCCATTACAGCTGGTATAAATTAAAACTACCTGTGGATGATTCGTGACAACAATGCAGTGATGCTGGAAATGCAAAGGTTGGTTACTAGTCGCTGCTCTTATCAATCTAATCGATTTTTGGCCATTTGGGGGCAGAAACAAACCAAACCAAAAACCCACTGACTGCTGGCTGGAGACCGAACAGCGGCCTCTGGTGTTAAAGTCTGATGTTTTGGTGACGCATCCCTCCACCCCGACCTCCGCCCTCTGTGGACTTTGTTGCTCAGTAACGTCACCTGACTTAAACAACAACACACTCCTGCTTTCTACTGTACAGCTTCCTTGAGGCTCCTTGCTGGGTGCGAGCTGGCTGCTCATTACTAAGCAGCTGGTAATTGGTTCTGTGAGGCTGAGAATGCACCGAGCTGAAAACAGCAGCAGATGCACAGGAGGATGGGTGGAAGTGAAGCGTTTTCTGTTTTAATGCTGAGAGGAGTCTTGGGGGAGTCTCACTTTGAGTTTCCTTTAATTACTGCTCTGCTGTTTGCCTGCTCTGCCTCCACTTTAATCTTCTTTCTAATTCCAATGTTTATGTTTGAGTTTCAACAAGTTCTCAAAGCTAAAAGATGAAATTTTCATCAGCGTCGTCCAAAAAAATGCCAATAATACAGTTTGAAAAATGACTCCTGCTCTTTGCTTTTTGTGGTCTATCACCAGGTCTGGTGAAGTTTAGCCAACTGAAACTACCCGGTTAAGGTTAGAAAAAAATCCCAAGTGTCAGGTAACAGTGTCGTGGTGCTTCTGCCTTTGCTGCTGTCATCATACGCATCACTACAAGAGGTCACTTGTCAGGAAACATAAACATAGGCAGTGGTGGAAAAGGCACTCAGATCCTTTACTCAAGCAAAAGTACAACAATATAAATATACTCCATTACAAGCCCTGCATTAAAAAGGTGAAAGTACAGATGTATTATCGGCTTCATGTAGTTAAAGCGTCAGCAGTAAAATTACTCATTCTGCAGTAAAATGTCTCCTGTGACTGATATCTGACATTATTAGATTCTTACTACTGATGCATCAACGTTAGAGCAGCGTTTTACTGCTGTAGCTGCTCGAGGTGGAGCTAGTTTTAACTGCTTTATATACAGTTAGCTAGTTTAGTTCAGTGGTTCCCAACCTAGGGGTCGGGCCCTCCAAAGGGTCACCAGATAAATCTGAGGGGTCATGAGATGATTAATGGGAGAGGAAAGAAGAAGAAACAAAGTTCTGAAACTTTAAATCTGTTTTCAGTTTTGGTACTTTTGTGAAATACTGAATAATATGAACAGTTATTAAAACGAAACCATGTGAGAAGTTTAGAGGGGAAATGTCTCTTTGGTGGAACGGATAACAACTCAGAGACATCTGAAACATGAGAAGACACTACATTTGTTGTAAGAGGTCACAAGCAAAAAAGCGTTGAGAACCACTGGTTTAATATTTAAAAATGGGTTGTATAAGCGTTTTGTTTTGTAAAATCTTCGAAGCACAATGCAAATTCCACCTAGAATTGTAAAATAATAATAATGTAATGGTAGTGGTAATATTAATATTAATAAAGTAATAATAATAGGAAAGATAGTCCAGTTGTCAAGCAGCAGGTGGCCCACAACCACAGATCCAGACTCTGCAGGAACACGGGGGCAGCAGGTGGCCCACAACCACAGATCCAGACTCTGCAGGAACACGGGGGCAGCAGGCGGCCCACAACCACAGATCCAGACTCTGCAGCTCCGGAGGCAGAAATACCTGCTGAAAGCGACAGAAGGAGAGAGGAGAGAAACGGGAAAGCACAAAACTACGGGAGAGAGAAGATGTCGAGTTAGTAACCTGCAGTAATGGGATAAAAATGCATCCAGACGGAGAGGGAGAGGAGGAGAGAGGAAAGAGGTGCATCATGGGAAGTCTCCCGGCAGTCGAGGCCTATAGCAGCATAACTAAGGGATGGTTCAGGACTCAACTGAGCCAGCCCTAACTATAAGCTTTATCAAAGAGGAAAGTCTTTAGCCTGCTCTTAAATGTGGAGATGGTGTCTGCCTCCTGAACCCAAACTGGGACCTGGTTCCACAGGAGAGGAGCTTGATAACTGAAGTCTACTTTTGGAGACTCTAGGAGCCACAAGTAACCCTGCATCCTGGGAGCGCAGCGTTCTAGTCGGGTAATAAGGTATTATGAGATCTTTAAGATACGATGGCGCCTGACCATTGAGAGCTTTGTAGGTGAGGAGAAGGATTTGAAATTCTAGTCTGGATTTTACAGGGAGCCAGTGCAGAGAAGCTAATAAATATACTGTCTAAGATGTTGAACTACTCCTTTAAAAGTTAACGGCAACGCACGCACACACACACACACACACACACACACACACACACACACACACACACACTCTCAGTGTCTTGATGCGGTGCAGCTGCAGTGTTTTACACTTTAGTTGAATTGAGATTATTTTTAGGAAAATAATTATGTATAGTTAACAATCCACAACAGAAAGATGGCTGAATAGCTGGATAGATAACAAAACCCAAAGTCAATTACTCGATTGACAGATCATTTATTTTAATAATCATTTCATATTAGTATATCTGAAAATGCCAAATGTCAATTCCAGCTTCTCAAACGTCAGAATTTGCTGGTCTTCTATGACAGTAACGTGAATAGCTTTGGGTTTTGGACTGTTGGTCAGACAAAGCATGTAATTGAAATATGTCAACTCATTATTTGACATATTATTGAGCAAACAATTAGTCAACTGATTGAAAAATTTAAATAATCTTTAGTAACAAACCCACATACACTAACATAGAGCTAAATAAACAAACGATTCAGTCTACACAAACGTTTTGTTCTGTTCTAAAAACACCATGTTAGAAACTATATAATGAAAAATAAGTTGTGGATTTCTTCTGTGGATTGTTTTGGAGATTTTTGAATCTTAAAAAGAAATACCGTCTTTCTGAGCTGAGCTTCCAGCTGATTTTGTTTTGTCGAATACAAAGAGGTATTGTGGAGCAGAACAAGTCCTGTGTATTAACCAGTATGTTGTTGAGTCATCCTGTCCTCACCCAGAGCCTGAAACTGCCTTTCACTAGCTTGTAACACCTGACTGAAACAAGGTACAAAAGAACAGATGACAGGCTTTTTTCAAGTCAAAACGGGCTTTGTTGAAACCAATCAGTTTTGAAGTGGAGGCTGTTGAGATATTGGAGTTTTGGTTCAGTTTGAAGCAGTGGAGACATACCAGGCTGCTGGTCTGTCCAGTGATGGCTGATTGCTCTGCCGTGCCTTCCTGACAGAGTGGAACAGCTTTGTTCGCCCGCATGATCGCCCTTTAGCAGCGGGGACAGGGTCTTCCTCCAGGGCGCAGCAGGCCGATTACTGTCAGTGTGAGGTAAATAGAGGAAATTATCAGGTAAATGTTAGATTGTGGAGCCTCTTTACAGTTGTCTAACTACAAAACACTTTGATTTTGTGCTTCCAGGGGCTCTTAATAGCAACAGCTCTCTTCACTTTTCAACACCTACTGTCCAGATTTCTGTGGAAATTGCTGTGGGTGCTGTGTGCTCCCCGGAGGATAAACCTTCTCTATGTTGGACACTCAGTAGTTTTCCTCTTTTTTTCTAGCATCACCCTCAGGACAAAAAGTCAGCATTGCATGTTAAACTCATCATCAGATTACTGTGAAATTTCCTGAGCAAATTCATGCTGCCAAAAAAAAAATCAATCTTTTTGATTTGTTACTGAATGTAATGAACATAGCAGCCTCCAGAGTGATGTGAAACTGCTCTTTAACTCATACTACTTGCTAGCTTATGATTATAAATCATCAAACTTCGAAAGCATTATTTCTCACGTTTTATACCACGGCTACCAACCGGATGACGCACTTTGTGACATGTTTGTTTGCAGGTCTTAACTAAGTGCCAGTAATAAACCATAGATAAGAACAGTGAGGCTCATTGATTAGCAAAAGAGCTTCGAGCTGGTGTTATGTGAAACCCAACAACAACCGAAATAGCCTCCAAGTGAGAACAACGCAAATTTAACTTCAAATGTGTTTGATATTTGCAGTCTGCAGTGAGGTGCCACTGCAGTAATGGCTGCTGGCTTGTGTCTGCCTATACCTCAGATTCATCTATACAAAACATTTGTAAGTATACACAAATTTAACTGTGCACAAATGAATGTAACTTAATAGAAATATTTGTTTCTTACTTATCCCTTTACTAAGCCTTTAGAAATCACTGTAGAGGGCGTAAGACTCTACCTGAAATGCTGTTTTAACACAAAACAAACAAAGCGTTTGCCTGTAAAGTTTAGAAACTCTTCAGGGTAATTCAGCTCATTTTCATCTCTCATCTGTCACCCAGTATATTCAATTCAATTCAATTTTATTTACATAGCGCCAATTCATAACAGAAGTTATCTCATTCAGTGACCAGGGTGATCCTTTTTCTTTGGCTCCGTTGTAATTATTTCGTCATGAGTCACCATTTATATTTGGCACACCTGGTCCCTGCTCTGCATACAGGACTTCATTAATCCAGGTTAAAATGATATGTTCCAGTTTAAATAGCCTCGCTAGTTCTCATCCAGCTGCGCTCATTAAACGCAAGTGGTGGATGGACTGGATGACTGTAGTTATTTCAGAAAACAGCACGCTCCTGCTTCATGAACATGGTAAGTCTGTGAATATTAATATTGACAAAATAACGTTACAATGACAAACAGTACAAAAGAGTTGATTTCAAGTTTAATTTCAGGGATAACAAAGTTAAACAAACAAAAACCAAAACTCCAAAGGTACAAGAAATATCACCAGAAATAACTGTGCTGTCAGAGTAAACTTCGTCTCTCTTTGTGGTGTAGAACCACAAAGAAAACTGATTCAGCTGTCAAATTTATTTCCCCAGTTTTGGAAGAATTTGGCCTCAGAGTGGGATTCAGTAAAATAATAACCAAGTCTATAGCCATGATAGCGACACTGTGAAACTGTGCTTTGAGCTAAATGCTAACATCTGCATGCTAACATGCTCAAAATGACAATTTCCACTTTCTGTTGGCAGAAAATGAATATAATTGCGTGGTTGGTTTTGGAGCAGGGAGAGCAGAGAGCACAGCTTCTTGACAGTTTTATTGATCACTGAGATAGCAGTGACTTGGTGTGAAGTTGATTCAATGTAAAAAAAAAAAAAAGCTTCTATGTAGTAAGCTACTTTTGCCATGTTGCTGTAGCTTAGCTTGCTACATTTCTCTGGAGGGCAGCTTCAGTGCAGTGAAGCTTCATTTAATGTAGAGTAACTGGTAGCTTAGCTCGCTGCAATTTCCAGGTAGCGTGCCCAACACTGGGAATGTCATTAGTTCTGCGGGTATTTGGTCATAAACCAAAGTACTGGACAAATTAAAATGTTGACCTGATGATGGCGCTAGATGAAAAGTCAGAGGATCACCAAAGTTATTTCATGAAAATCCATCCAATAGCTGTTGAGATGTTTCAGTCTGGACCAAAGTGGTGGACCGACCACCGAGCGACAGAACAACATTGCCATCCATAGAGCTATGTCGCTAGCAACCTGTATTTACCTATTAAAACTGCACAAACAAACAAAAAATCAAATATAAATTACTTACGAGACTAAAAACTGCAACAAAATCTTTTCTTCCCTGCATCTCTCAGGGCTGGATGGGTCAAACACAGGACTTTCACACGGGGGACTGGGATTTGTTTAGTAGTCAACGTTGATTGTTTTAAGGAAGTAGTTTTGGTGCCTAAACCTAACCAAACTGCGTCACCTGAAATGTTCGTCAGCAAGCTTTATTTTGAAATTCTAACCAGACGTTGCATATTTATTATTGCCAACGTGCAGGCACGAAAGATACTTCCAGTTAAAATACATTAGTTTGAAATGGAAAAAATGGAAAATTTGTGTCCATGAACACAAACTGCCGTGAGACTGTGTGGATTAATTAGAATATACTACAAAAGTTCAATAGTACTTCAAACAAAGAGACTGCTGTTCCAGACACTGACTCTCAGCAGAGATCACAGATGTTTCTAAAGCTTCCTGTTTACAAAATTAATTGGTATTTGAAACACTCCACTGCACTGTTGACATTTCTCAGAGTGAAGCAATTTGGTGAAGCCAATAAAGAATTTATTAAACTATTATTAAATGGAAAGTAAAAGGTATTGTATGTATGTACGTTAATGGATTTTCATGTCTGCAGTTGCAGGTGTGAAACTTCAACGATGAGTAACTTTGTACGGCCGGAAAACACGACACCCTTTCAGAGCTCATTTCACATCGGAACTGTTGCTCTTGTGACATGTCTTGATGACAACTATGCGGACCTGGTAATAAACCATTGGTGCTATTTCGTATAGGCTTCGCCCTCTACGGCTATCGCCAGTGGGTTTATCTGTCGCACGCATGCGCAGAACTGAAAGAACTTTAGTCCACGCCCACCTGTTGCGTGGGCCTCACCTCGATCTCACCCTGTGTGTAAATTGGACTGAGACCAGACAATTGGCTCCAATTTTTCTTCAGCCACCGCAAGCACTTCTAAATGTAAATCTAAATGGTGTTATCCGTGTGCGCCCGGCCTGCCAGACAGGCTACATTATGAGCTATGACCTCCACGCTCGCTGTGAGTCTTTGCGTGGGTCTGGAGCACGCCGGCCTGGCGCTCACTCCTCCTCAAGGTCCTGCAAGGAGAGGAAAATCAGGGGTTTTACTCCTGCTATTTTCTGGTTCCCAAAAAGACGGGGGGAATGAGGCCCATTCTCGATTTGTCACTGTTCAACAAATAGATAATGCAGTGCATATATATGGCGCCTTTCTAGTCTTCCGACCACTCAAAGCGCTTTACTCTACATGTCACATTCACACACACATTCATACACTGATGGCAGAGGTGCCATGCAAGGTGCTAAGTGCTTATCAGAAAGAGTAATTAATGCTCATTCACACACACAAGGATGGCACAGCCTTCAACAGCAATTTGGGGTTCAGTATCTGGACAGACCTTTCCACATGCTGACAATCAAAGAGGTACTGGAATGCGTTCACCAGGGCGTCTGGTTCACTTCTGTGGACCTGAAAGACACGTATTTCCACGTCTCCGTCATCCCGAAACAAAGGAAATTCCTGCTCTTCTCATTGCAGGAAATTCAGTATCAGTACAATCGCCTGCCGTTCCGTTACTCCCTGGCTCCACGCACCTTCTTCAGATGTGTGGAGACAGCTCTGGAGCCGTTACGCAGGAGAGGGGTGAGAGATCTGATCACCCAGATTTGGAACAGGTTCGGCAGAGCAAAAGTGGATCTCTTTGCTGCACAGTGCGTTCTCCCTGAGCGCACTAGACAGTGGACACATTGCCGTGGCCCAGGATGCTCCTGTATGCCTTCCCACCAGTCCTGCTGATCCCTTGGTTCATGGACCGAGTGCAAGAAGAGCGTCTATCAGCAATCGTGGTTTCCGTGCCTGTAGTGGCTGCTGTCAGGCCGGCTGTGGAGTCTCCCGTGGCGCGGGGACGCTCTCTTTCGAGCGGGGGGAGCGATCAGGAATTACCCAGTCATAGGCCAGCACCTGCGGGTTTGGCCACTGAACGGGAACATTTAGAGGCCTCAGGCCATTGTGCGCACTATCCAGGGCGCGAGAGCCACATCTACCAGAGTGTCTCACACAGCCAAAAGGACAGCTTTCCAGCGTTGGTGTGTAGAAAAGAGCCTGGATCCCACTGCGTGTCCCCCGTCTCACGTGCTGTCATTCCTCCAGCTGCTAGTGGATAGGAATTTGGCTTTCAGTACGGTTAAAACTTATGCTGCCATTTCATCCTGCCACGAGGGTTTCGGTGACAGATCGGTGTTTAGCCACCCTCTGATCAAACGCTTTCTGACGGGCACACAGAGTCACAGACCAGTGTCACGTTCCCTCACCCCTCAGTGGGATTTAGCGTTGGTGCTACACGCGCTGACTAAAGCCCCCTTTGAACCTCTGGATCAGCTTCCACTTAAGTTTCTGTCAGCCAAGAGGGCTTTGCTTCTGGTTCTGATGTCTGCAAAAAGAGTTAGTGATCTATCTGCTCTCTCTGTAGCTCCATTGTTTCTCAGGATCCAAGGAGACGGCAGCTTGGCTGTTCTGCGTCCTAATCCGGCCTTTACGCCTAAAAGCATCTCTAGCTCCTTCAGATCCAGAGTGATAACCTTGGACCATCCAAGATGCAAAGTCTCATCTCCTCTGCGGTGCGCGCGCTGTCTTGTTACATTGCGTGCACGGCCGCCTCGCGCCGCTCTCAGCGTCTGCCCCTGTCTGCACAGCGCCTGTCACACTGGCAGTGTGAAGCTGTTTCCCAGGCGTATCTCTGCCCTGGGATGGACCCTCCGGAGAGCATCAGGCGCCGTCCACCAGAGGGATTTCTTCCTGCACGGCTTTGCACGGCGTGAAGTGGAAGACACTTGCACTGCAGCTTCATGGTCTTCCCCCTGTTCTTTCATTCGTCCTGAGAGAGCTGCCCTTCTGTCCCTACTCTGCTCCTCGCTGGACTGTTACAGTACGCAACCTTCGTTTTTGCTTTATCCCAGCAGTAGGCTTTATTTATTCCCAGCCCCCACCCCCTCATGGAGAATATTGGATATTCTACCATACATATGGGGTTCTGTGATTCGTTGCGCATGACGCACCAGCTGGGCATGGAACGCCTTTTATTTAGTAGGATGTGTTTGTGCTTGTGGTACCGGACGGACCCAGTGAGGCGCGGACCATATCCTGCTTCGCCCTTAACCCACTAGCGATAGCCTTAGAGGGTGAAGCCTATACGAAATAGAGCATTAGTTACGTATTGTAACTCCAGATTCTACGGGTAGAGGCGCAGCCCTCTAAGTTCCTCACTGGCTCCTTACATAGCTGAAGAAAAAGTTATTTTGGGAGCCGATTGTCCGGTCTCAGTCCAACTCATTAGGAAAGAAAATGCAAAATAGACTAATTTGTCGTTAGTTTCATATAACAAGTAATATTAAAATTGTTAATTTGCTCATTGAAAATATATAATTATAATTCATTAAGCTTGCTGACTCTGAATTAAACTTGTTACAGGTGTTCCTGTTTGTTCCGTGTTCACCTACTCTCCGTTTCTCATTCTCTGCACAACCATTCAAACTCTGTGCAGCGGCCCTGGCATCCTCCCTCTTTAATCACACAAACACCATGTAGGCAGAAGAACTTTGTGACCTCTAGAGACCACACTATTATACTTGAGATGAAATCTCCCTCCGGCTGATCTCCTGCAGCACTGGAGGATACCGCTAATGGTCTTCATTCAATAATTTATATGTGACATTCACATAGACTGTTGTTATTCTCTAAGTGCATACTTTAACTGTCTGTGTGGAGAAGAGAAGGTTTTAAAAAATCTATCACATGCAGCAGTTGTGTTCGGTTCCATTGCCCCCACTGAATCAGAAATCTCTTCAAACCCTCCGGCAGAAAATATCAGTTAGAGTTAACACGCCTCTGTGAGGGGATTCAGTGTTAACATTTGGGTCGTTATGGTGCATTAGGTTTGTGGATAATGATGTGGAGTGGATGCTTCAGCCCTGCAGGGAAATAATGACACGGCAGGATCGGGCTGCGATTACTGGGGTTAAAGCACAGGGGACGACCTGGATGAACCTCAAAGATGTTACCGCTCGACCCAAAAACAGCCCAAAATATCTGCAGGTGTCATTATAGTTAAATCAAAGATTCACCTCCTGCCTTCTTCAGATAATCATACACAGACTGCCTCATCCACGGACCTGAGCTGAAAGGCAAACATTCACCCACAGACACAGGTGTTAAGGCAATTCTTTCCACAATATAAACAGGAAGAGTTTGTTACCTTCTCAATGCTACATCTAATCATCTTCCCAAAGATCTTACTCTCCGCTGGGGATGGGGGGGACATGTCCCCCTCACTTTGAAAAATCCTGTTTTTGTCCCCCTCACTTTTATTGTTTGAGGTTGATGTTCTTACTAAGGCGTCTCTGAACGTTGTTCTCTGGCTGTCCAGCTGCCAAAATCCACATGAGAGAAGATCTGAGTTGATAAAAATGCACTCATTTTCAGATACAGTATTACTGTGCAGTCAGAGCAACAAGCTTAACAAGCAGCAGCCAGTGGAGGGGCAAGTTCTTTGTTTTGCCCTGGGTTTGGCCTCTCAGGCTGATGGTTGCTGGGCCAGTATGCAGCCTGAAATGAAACCCTGCTGACACTACTCAGGCCTGAGAATGACCTGCGAGATACGGTTTTCAGGTTAAAAACATTTAATCTATATTTTAATTTACAGTTAATATTTTCCCAAAAATGAGAAAGTAAAGCTAAGAGCTCTTTGTAGTAAAGATACAACAGAAAGTATCAAGTAGCTATAAAAGAATTTTTTTTAAGTACTGTTACAGTACAGCGTTAGTTGTTATTATACTACCATTATTATGAAAAGCATAATAGCCAATTGTAGTGTAATCTGTTAATTTAAATGTTTTTTGTTGTTTATTTTTGTCTTTACTTCATTTTAATATTACTATTAAACCCTAAGCGTTACCGTTAAGGCATAATGGACGAGATGGAGGAAAGCCCGTGCTGTGCTAGTTATTGTTCACTCACATGTGTGTGAAATCTGGAACCGCCCAATTCATTCTTAAATGATGGCTAAAAACCTATTTTGAGGTCACAGTGACCTTTGACCTCTGAGTCAAAAGTGTCACCTGTTCAGTGTCCGACCAGCTGTGGAATATGGTCACAATCGTCCCTGCTGTTCCTGAGTTACGGTGTTGAATAATCCCAATCTAATCAGTTCATCCTTGAGTCCAAGTGGACATTTGTGCCAAATTTGAAGAAATGCCAGAGATAAAACATAATGCCTGTGTGTAAATCATTTTTGTTATTAAATTGCAAATTTTGAGCCATGACGGAGCTACTTTCTCTCTGAGTGTTTTCTGCTTCTGCCTTGAGGACAACATGTCTTAGGACATGTTTTACAAGTGTTAGTGTTGTTTAAGAGTCAGTTTTTCTCCAAGAATTGCATTTTCCCCCCTCAGAGTGGAAAAGCTTAAACGGGATTTGGAGCATCATGTGACACTGGAACTCTCCACTGATACAGGAAATGAAATTGTTTTAGGATTAGAAGCTGCTTCAAGGGACACAAAGTAATTAATAATGTTGCCAAACCAGAAAACCGGGCAGAAAGTGAATTCTGAATAATGGTTGAGTTATCAGTCTGGCAGTTCTATAATGGTCTTTTTGTGATATGCGGCAGTGCCACTCAAAGCACCTTTAGAGATCTAATCTTAGAGATAATATCACATGTCGAGTGTGTTTGTGGGAGAGTGTCACCAAATATTTGATCAAAGGCGAGTCGTGAGGGAAAGATCTTTTATTCATGCAGAGCAGCTTTGATGTCAGAAGCGATCGGCCTGGCAGGAGAATATAAGCACACGAACATGAAATACTCTATTACTTTTGGCCTCTGCAGCCTAATTCCTCAGGTTGTCAGTAAAAAAAAAAAAAAAAAAACCTCTTTCATTCCGTCAGATATAAGAAATATTATAAAAATGTTCGCTAATGAGGAGAAATCAGTTTGAATATTTGAGCAGAGAGATTGAATTCATTAAAATTGATTATATCACTGTCCACCCCTTCAGAAGAGGCGAGACCTGGTTTCTCACTTCTGACATCACGGTTATAATGAACGAGTCGAGGTTTCGTCTCTTCACACTTTTTGTTAGGTGACAGGATCTAAAAGACCCAAAAGCAGAACACAGCGAGGGACAGAACTGGATAGTTAGTTCAACAGCCTTGATTGTACATGTGACAAAGATCACCAGAGGGGACGAGGCAGGCGTAGTCCGCTGGAGCCACTGAGGAAACCTTCCAACGTGGGCCGTGGAGAATCGGCAGGGCTGCGAGGGCGGAGGCGGTGAGAGAGCGTTCTGGAGTTGGCTGGGTGGGCAGAGCGACAGAGGCGGCCGAACAGGAGACTGCAGAGATCAGGTAAACCACGACGGCGGGGAAGAAAACCTGCAGCAGAGACAGACACGGTCACACAGCAGCAACAAAATGAATAAATGAGAGCAACAAGAGAAGTGAGTCGAGCGTTTAGGCCGTAGCAAAAGTGCCGCACTGAGACGATCTGGCGCTGGTTGTATGGTAGAGATACGGTGAGGCCTGATTGGGTGATGAACGTCGGGTAAAACCAGAGCGCCACGCCCAGGCCAGCGCACACACACACACACACACACACACCAAGAGACGAACAGAGGACTGACGGGACAGGAGGAGAGATGTGGCCGAACTATGACACTTTTCCTCTCCACATGTTCAAAATAACAGCAGAAATCCTTTAGTTCCCATGTCACCAAGTTCAGCAATACTACCATCTCTCCGGGTCCATCTCTCACGGCGCGCAGCCAGATCTCGTTCAAACCCTCTCGACAACCGAAATGAATGGTAACACCTGATATCGTGTGACCGGCTGTATAGAAAACACAAAACAAGTGATGACGGAGACAGTGGGAATGGGCAGAAAGCTGGCTGCTGTCCAGAAAGAAAGATGCAATTTGGTGCTAATTACAGGGGAAATAAAGACTAATTTCTGAAACAGTAATTTTAGTTATAATTGAGTTGGTTGTGTATAGTTAACAAGCGCTTGTTGATTTCCCTGAAAGAACTGCTTCAATTAAACCCCTGTAAATATTTATACCATTTATTATCAGAAACCTATATATACAGTACTTCATATATGCTGAATTGTACGCTTATAATAAGATAAATTGCACATTTTTGCACGTTCAGCTGTCCAAGGTCTTTATTTGTCAAATGCTCTGTAATTACAGGCGTGGCAGCCATTGCTGGCAATTAAATGTTTGGGCTTCAAGCTCTCACAACTGATTTTTTTCCACGGACAGAGTTGTGGGGAGCTGTTAACACGGCGCCATCTTATCCCATAAGTCACAAATGAATGACTAAATAATTAACTGGAAGTGTACCAATTCAAGTCATCGTTTCCCCCCATGATTAGTGCACTGTAACAAATCAGCTTCCTTTGTGAGGTATTTCCTTGCTGTTTGTTTGACTCCCTGAAATGAAGGTGTAAGAAATACTTGTTACCAAAGAACTGGTTTAGTTACTTTATCTGCAAAATGCATGAAAACAGGCATCAATACATTTTTAACATTTACAGCAGTCTATTTAAAAATCTCCCCCAAATGCAACAAACTGACCCTACTTTAAGCAGCCGGAGTCGGGACGAGCGATGATAAATCGAACGCCCCCAGACATTGGCACCATTTAGCAGCTATTGGTCGTTGGAAAGCGCAGTTGGCGGTCTCGCTGCCTGCCAATCACAACGAAGTTCAGCGAAGACGTGGAGACGACGCAGAACAGCTCCAAGGCGGGCCGCTCCTCCTCGTCACAGGTGGCACCCTCCTTTTCTTTACGGACAGCCTGTCATTTAGCTAACTGCAGAGTCGGAGAGATAGAACGTGTATATCAAAAGGATCAGTTATCTTAAGGTCCACTAAACTCTATTATCCGAATATATTAAAATTCCTCACTGTGCCACCTCACACGCGCCAAGAGCGATGAGATCACCATAACATTACATCAATTTGCTGTCAAAATGTTCCCACTTATGACCCTTTCTCGTGTCAGTGAACGCGCTAAATGTCTTCCAGCGGCGTAAAATAAAACTCATGCACAAACAATCCTAGGGGAAACAGAGAAAGCTGCCAAACTCCCTTTAAAAAATCTGGCAATCTGGGGCGCTCCGGTAGCCTAATGGTTAAGGTGAATACCACGTAACTGCGATGTGCACGGCTTGACTCTTTACTGGGGTACCTTTGTTGCATGTCATGCAATTAGCAAGTGCTAACATACTAAATCAAGATGGTGAACATGGTAAAATTACACCAGCTTAGCATTAGCATGTTAGCATTGTCACTGAGAGCATTCTGACAAAGTACAGCCTCACAGAGCCGCTAGCATGGCTGTAGACTCTTGTTTTTTCTTTACTTTGGAATGTGATTTTCTCACCATTATTATTATGATGATTATTCCTCGTCTTACTTAAAAAACCATGCTGTTAAGTTTTGGATCTACAGTTCCAATAACGCTATTGGGGATGTAACCAGGAAGTATTTTGACATTTTGGCATGGAGTCAGTGAGTTAGCTGTGGGCAACAACTTGTGCCCTGTTTTTAAGCCTATATTTGTTCATATTTTGGCAAATTGGCACTATTAAAAGTATGCCGAATTAGCTATTAGCAGCTCCGGTCTGCAGTGGACCCATGGATGTACAGACAGCTATCACTGGATTACTTTGACACTGAAGAAAACTTAAAAACATGAAGATTCTCAGGCAAGTTCTGAAGCTATAAGGTGTCTTTTTCCAGGATTTCTAAGCGGGTTTGTATACGCTTATTTGCGCTGGCCATGATGAAGTCACACTGAATCATAAAAATATGTGCATCATGTCTGTGTGTTATGTGAGTTATGACTGTGTCACCGCAGCTCCAACTGCTGACCGTGTTGATAAGCGGCCAAATCAGCAGTCAAACTAATAACTAACTCCTTATATTCTTTGTCTGATGTCTCTCACTGTTCACTGGTGGCTTTAGCTTGGTTATTTCCTTTTTTATTAAAATGATTAAACCAAAAATGAAACTTAAACTAAAATTCTCTCTCCTTAGTGTGCGGCTTGTTCATCGCTGCTCCTCACCTTCCTGTAACACATCATCTGTTCACCATCTCCTCTCTGTGTTGACTGCAAACCTTTCAATCAGTAATCCACCCATAAAATAAAACTTGTATTATCTAATATGCACATAAACAAACAAGCCCCTAAAATACCCAGAATGCAGCGCGACATGATTTTGATTCCCAGTCTCTACAGAGAAGGTTAGACTTGATTGCACATTAGTCTGTTGGTTGATTGGCGTGATTCATGAATCATTAGTTGATTGCTCCGTGCTGCTTATTAGTTTATGGATAATAATTTGACAGCAGTAATAATTTACTGCTGTGCCAGTAAATGTTAAGTGTCTGAGAAAGAGGAGACTCACAGGTTTAAACTGAAAAGTTTCATCCCGAAACACGAAACATTTAGCTCTCGTAGTGCTGCAGCCCGAAAAATACGGCACCCTGTGTTGGGAAGTTTAATTGGCCCCGTTTGTGACCTCACCACTCCGTGCGTTCCTCTGGGATTTGATAGCATAATGTTCCCTGGGCGAAAAATCTCGTTTTTACATCATCACGCAGCAGCTCGCTGTTTACAGTCTGCCAAGATTGACAAAATGTCTGCCCAGGGCGAAACCAATGTTTAAATCCAATATTTCTACAGACGCCGCTCCACTTCGCCCTTCTACTTGGCTGGACAACGTGCCCTAGCCTACAGCAGTCTATAAAAATGCTGGATTCAAACATGGTATGATAATAGATTAAAAGTGTGTGTGTTCAGAAGTAAACTTTTGATGCGTCTTGGCCATGTCCGTCTGTGTGGCCAGGTGTGTTTCCTTTCAGCAACCTGTCTGTTACTTTAATCTGTTATCTTGCCCTTTGTTGTAACTAATGTGTAAGAGGAAGCGGCAGACGGGGGAGCGGCGTCACAACAGAGGGAGGAGGGTTTACGCTCTGTGTCCCAAGAGCTGCAGCACTTCTCAGATGTGGACATTTTGCTGCTTTCAGTCACAAAACAGGACATATTCATGCACAGATGCGTCTCACCCACTCTGGATAAGCTTCACCTGAAACTGGGACTTAAGCATCTGAGGTGCGTTCACTGCCAGCCAGTTTATCCGAACTGCAAGAAGTATTTTCTGCTTCAGCAGTTTTTCCAGGTGAGAATGATGCCGTTTGAACCTTTTAGGCAGAGAAACCTAAAGACGTCCAACAACAGAAGTGCAGTGTGGATTATTAAGAGTGAGAACAACGCAATCACCAAACTGCCCCTTACTCCATAATGCAATGCTTTATGGGAGGAGGGAGAGGGGTGTGGCTCCGGGCCCTATTTTAATATGGCTTTGCTTGTAATATGCAACACAAGTGATACAGAGATGTAGAGCATTAAAAGAGAAACACCTTTCTGTACAGAGACACTGAAATGGATTCCTTACCTTGGAAACAAGTTGACCAAACATTCTGCTGATTGCTGCCTCATTTGCACTTTGCACCTGCCTTTATTTCTTTTTCCTTTCCGTTTATTTTATTCTAATTTATTTGTGTGTTTATTTTATTACACTATGTACGTGTGTGTGTGTGCTATGTACATATTTATTTCACTTTTCTTCCTTTGAAATGACTGTATGCTTTTATCTTAACTTTATTGTATGTGTGACAGTTTCAAAGTGGGGCACCCTCTAAAATCCCAAGAAACGTCTGTAACGTTCAATAAAATGACGGAAAATGTTTTTCAAAAGCAAGATTAAAGGGGGTTTGGCATTTGACTCCACGGTAAGAGATGGAGGACAAACTCCGCAGTCCTCGTTCTGTGTGAAAGCAACTTTTAAAGCTTGGCTGAAGCTAACATGAGCCTTCAGCAGTCTGAGTCAAACAAGTCAGACGTGTTGGTGGTGCAAGATGAAAAGTCAGGGGATGAACAAAGTCTTCGGGATTCTGTCCCGAGCTGATGGCAAAGATCAGTATCTGGGAATATTGGAATATTCTTTATTGTGCTTCACTGTGTTTTGCGTGTCATTTAATGTCAGATGGCGCATTTCATGAGTTTTGGAAGTGCAGGAAAGGATGAAGTCAGGTGACCTCCGTTGTCATGGTAACAATAATAAACACGTTGGTTAACGTTGTGAAACGGTTGCAGTTTGGTTATGTTTAGGCAACAAAACGACTTGGTTAGGTTTAGGAGAAGGTTCCGTATTTAAGATAAAACATTACAGAAGTTAAAATAAGGCAGTGCTGACTTTTGGTTTCACACGGGACACGAACAGCCGAGACAGGTGAACGTCCCGGGTATGTTTGACCCATCCATCTTTATACTACGTCACCTGACATTCTTTTTAACATGCGTTTAATGACACGCCGTCTCTGCGCAGTGTAAGTCAGTAGAGACTAAATGGCGTGGAATGACACGCGGAAAGAAAAGAGTGATTAGGTGATACCCGGCTGGCCTGCTGCTCTCTTTAACAACAGCTGGCCTCTCCAGTGCAAAATTATAGCGTGTAAATGTGGAACATTATTTGGGCACCTGGACTGGCAAAATACATGGCTTCACTCTGACAATAAACATGTTATCAAATGTTTTATCTCTCCTTTCATGTCCTTCAGTGTCTAAAACGTTCAGGTAGAAGCTTCTCATTTTCAGCCGCTGGTGAGACGCTTTCACCGGCTAAAAGGACAGACGTCTCCGGCAGCAGGCCGTATCAGCTGTCACTAACTAATGGCAGTTCTGTGAGTAACCTGATGGCAGAACAAAAGGAAACTTGTGTCTGACAAATATCAAGCTCCTCTCAGCTCCGCAGCAGTTAAACTTTCATTCATATCGTATCAATAATTAAGCTTTATAGTTCTGAACCAGGACCTTCAGGATTTGGTTCAAGTAGCTCATGAAAAGTAAGGCGGGCCACGTTTAGGAGCTACGCCTGTCATTTCAAATCGAATCTAATTTCTTTTGCTGCAGTATATAATTATTTTTGCTGTGTATACTGAACATGTTTGGCTTTCAGGGTGAATTTAGTTCTATCTGAGCAGCTAAGTCATTTGGTAAATCTAAGTATCAGATACCCAATGTTAAAAGATCGGGATCAGGGCCAACAAAGGTGAGTGGGACGTCCCTATCGTCCATGCTCTTGACCTTACAGCTCGCGCTGCCACTGCAGTGTCTGCAGTTTATTGACACGGCAAACATCTCCCGCCGCTCACTTCCATTTTATTCCAGGGTCACTTTGATGTGAAGCAACAAGTGTTCGAGGACGAGAGGGAGCAGGGCCTGCAGAGAGGCATACATTATGTCCAACACTGATCATTAGTTTGTCTGTCTTCAGCAGAGGTCCACAGCTGGCAGAGACCCGCTGTGCCGGCCAGCGGGAGGCTGCAAGTCGAACACATCCGTCATTACACTGATTGGCTGCTTCTCTAACACAAGCATTTCACAGCGAAGATGGAGGAGAGAACAGAGAGGTCGCATCCACTTTGACTCATTTCTGTTCTCGTTCTGTGAAAAGCAGTTATTCCACTCACACACAGTACAATTATATCTTTCTGTAGAAAAACACACTGCTATTATTATTATTACTATTATTCTATTTGTCCCACCTACTTTCAGAGACATCAGAGGCCATGTTCACAAAACATGCCAAGGCTGAAAGGCTTCTAACTGGCTGAATCACTGTATTTTACTGTATTTTAGCACTTAAAGTAGAGTTAGAGGAGTCACTGAGGCCTGCCTGCAGTCAGTCAGCTGCTGCAGGTAACGCACTAATACAGCACGTCCCACACACACCGTCCTGCTGCCCCACACACTCACTACAGCACCACATGTGGATTCATCCGCCGCTGGAAATAGTCCCCGACAGATGCACTGTTAACAACTACAGTGAGCAGCAGGAACCAACGGGCTCGGCGCCGAGGGCCGCAGACAGGAAGTCAGACGGTGCTGAGAGACGGACCGACGCGTTGTTGGTTTGGATCTGCACATATAAGTATACCAGAATATAAGTATTTAGTACGTTGGACATACGTGTATTTAAGACCTATTTCTACACGTGTTAAATAAATACAAAAGATGAGACATGACCACAGTGCAGAAATACTCCGCTACAAGTGAAAGTCCTGCATTCAACGTTTTACTTAAGTAAAAGTATCAGCATCAAAACATACGCAAGTACTCATTATGCAGAATGGTCCATTTCAGAATAATAGATATTATATTTGGATTCTAATTATTGATGCATTAATGCGTTCATCACTTTAATGTTGCAGCTGGTGAAGGTGGAGCGCATTTAAATGACTTTATATACTTCTGGGTGGAGTCTCTTATAACTTATTCCTACAGTAATAATTCATACTTTATTTGATTATATTTTGTATTAGTAATCTGAATCTGTAACTAAAGGTATTAAATAAATGTAGTGGAGTAAAAAGTACAATATTCCCTCTGAAATGTAGTTGAGTTTAAAATACTCAACGAAACTAAAACTAAAGTATCTCAAAATTGTACTTACTGATTTCTTGTTCCTCCTCCTCATCAAAGACACTCTGCTATCATCTTGAGCCTCCACCCAAATGGACATTTAGGATTCTGGGAAACGGTGCTTAACCACTCGAGGCCAGACCAGATAATGGGAGGGAGGCGGACAGCAGCACGAGCGAGTCGATTAGTGTTCACTGTTGGAAGTAGGGAGCTGTTTGTAAAAGTTTGGTCAGTTCTGTTGTTTTCTGGTGAGGGAGAAGTTATTCATGCTTTTTACTTCGTCTGCTGCTGACTGATGTAACTTTCTGTTCTGCTGCCAGAAATGGGAAAACTCTGCAAATGGAGCAGAATTCAGCGGCTGCAGGCTTTTTAACTGGAGCTCAGAGCAGAGATCAGATACTGTAAGTCCAGCTTCGGCTCCTCCGCGCCGTCTGCCAGGCGGATTTATAGTCCATTTTAAAATTTGACCAATTTCAAATCATCAAAAGGCTAGACCCTGCTATCACAGAGCTTTTATCTGCTCGTGTCCTAATGCGTTATAACTCAGGTCCAGACCCATCTTTACTGACTGATCCAGGACCTGAACACTCACTCCTTTCAGTCTTTTTTCATCGGCATGTTAATGTAGCTTGATTGTTTTCTTTCTTCAGCTAATGTATATTTTCTGACCTCATGCTCGGCTGGCTGTACCATGTGATGTGTGTCTGGATATCTTATCTGGGTGAGGAACAAAAATAATTGGTTCCCCGGACGAAAGCTTTCCCTTTTATAGTCTGTGTCTACATTTTTATTTGATTTTTCATAAGTCCACTGGAGATAAGAATATTAATACGAGGCTGAAGTGAATCAGAATAAAGTTGACCTCGTATCGTCTAATAATCTCAAAACACACAGGTTTAACAGAAATGTTAAAGAAATGTAACAATAAATACTTTGGTTCAACCAACACCAGACGAAGAAGTCTTTACTGTGCGAGGACAATCCCGTCTCCAGTCTGAAACACAGATTCAAGTCTGTTGTTGCTAAATGAGCTTTAACACAAGCTGCTGTAACTCTGTTAGCCCTCTGATACAATCCTAAACAGGTTGTATATATATGTTGTATTCTTAAATAAATTAAAATAATAATTGAAAGGTCATTTAGCTCCGTGTGTTCCTGCTGTCAGAACTGTGTGAACAAACAAACAGGCCCGTCATTCATTTCATTTCGATATTTTGGTTTTGATATTTTGGTTTCATTTCAAACCGCCTTTCTTCTCTCCAGAGTTTTATTTACTGTGTTTATATACAGTATGTATCATGTATACATTTACTGTATATACGTTATACGCTCTGGTGAAGGTTTCATGAAGCGACGCGTCAGCAGACAAATAACTGAACCCAAACGTTTTTAGAAATAAAAATTATGAACTACTTGGTGTCTGATAATCCTTTAAACTCGTAGATCCGTTACTCAGACCAGCCCTCCTGCATCGTGTTTCTTCATCTCCCCCGTACCTGAAACTACTACTGCTGACTCATCCAGAAACAGATCACACGTTAATGCCACGTGGGAATGGCGTCTCGTAGTCTCTCTGCACAGGTGCGCTGTAGAGGACTGAGGCAGGTATCCGCTTCACTTCCTGTGGGTTCTACATCGTTATGAGAGCTCACAGAATGACAGGGCAGGATATTCCATTAGTTTCTGTATGCAGGGCATCAGCTGAGTGCACCGACGCCTCGGCTGCACTCAGACTGGTGAAAGTAACGTCCTGTTTATTTTCCACTTCTCGTTATGTTTTTTAATTCATTTATTTCTTTTACAGCCGTAGTGTTTTTAACATCACCCACTACAGTTTGGAGCAGTCATCGTGGAGGTGGCCCCCCCCTTTCAGTTGAATCCCAGGACAGCCAGCGGACTAGTGAGTCTTTATTCCAGCAGCTGGGAGTTGATGCAGTTTACCAGACAAAAACTCCCATTTCAGGAACTTCTTTCCCTCAGCTGTGGTGAGGAAACGGCACTGTGATTGAAAACATCAGATCGGATATTTTTAGCTCTTCGCTTGAAGTTTAAGTCACGTGTTTCATGTACGCCATCATTTATTCACTGTTTCCATTTGCTTTTTATTGCTACATAAACTTTTCCACTTAAGTGAAGCGTGTGATATTTAGATTCTTTTGAGTTTCCACTCAGGTGTTTTTAAACGTGCAAACTGAAAATGCACATAGAAACAGGTGCATGGAAACACACCTTGTAATGCAACGTATAAAATAGCATTGCACAAATGAAGGTGAAGGGTTTACAAGCAGTTGTAAGAACGCAGGTTTGCTGGATGTTGTGTTTTGGTAAGAAATGTTTAACATGAACAAAACTGTGTATTTACTTTATCTGCTTCGATTTGGCTGATAAGGAGTAATGTAGAAGAAGCTGAAAAGCTTCTAAATGCACAGAAAATGCTGGCAGGAAGGAGAAACAGATGTGCTCTTGTTACAGTAACACCACGCATGCACTGCTTTAGGAAAGAAAAAGAAGCAAAACTGAACCAGAACCAATCAGGCCTGAGGACATCAAGAGAAACTGAACCCTGAACGGGTCTAAACCTCGTGGTTCAGTCCTGTTTGGGCTGAGAATCAGAGCTATAACCGAGACGTATAACATGAACCAACATGTGCAAAATATAAATCTCATTATAGAGACTTTTTCTGTGACACTGAATCTATATCGCGTTTTATGCATCAGGGCCCAGACAACATGCAGAGAACATACAGATCTGGATCATGTGATGATGATGATGATGAAGGCGGCCCGACTCCTTTTGAAGCTTCATCATTAAACTGGAGGAAACTGTGTGCAGGATTCTGAGAAAAGACAGAAGCAGAGAGGAAATAATGAAACTCAGGTCTGTCATCACTTCTACCTTACACTGAGTTCAGATGCACATTATACCGTAGACCTCCACTGACAGGCTTCCTCAGCCTCAGCTCGTGCTAACATTTTGAAGTGAACAGTGTTTTAGCACACCAATCACTTTGTCATATTGTCATTATGTTTCTAAATGAGCCCTCCGCGTGCTCTGGAGGCTCGGCTTGTTATCAGCGCTGTTAAGCTGTTTCCCTGAGGGATGGGATAAAGTTAGCACCGTCTCCATCTGCACCGTACACTTCACAAATCACTGGATTCGTTTTGGGACTACAGTGCTGCAGAATTAGTGTAAATTATTAAGTGTTATTCTTGGCTGTGAGGACTCTGTTGTATGCACGAGTCACATCATACAGAATGAATTATGCATTTTGTCGGAAGAACAGTGTGAAAATATTTACTTACTAATCAAAGTGGAAATTAAATCATGTCACTTTTCATTTGAAGACTTGCTTGATAGTTCACAATATGTTTTTATTTGAGAATTATATTATCTTAATTTAGATCAGAGAAAGGGGAAAAACTTTGTTTGCGTCACATTTTGAATACAATTAATTACATTAAGCTGTTAACTGCTAATGTGTCTAATTTGTGATATGAAAAACCGATACTCCAAGTAAATCAACTTTATTTCTTTATCATCTTTCATTAGGGATTAAAAAACACTATAATACAAATAATACAAGACATGCATCATGAAACAGAATTAAAATAAAGACAAGAATAAGAGTCTACAGCCGTGCCACCGGCTCTTTGAGGTCTTGTTCTTAGGCACAGCAGAGCTTTGAGCTAAATGCTAACACGTCTTAGTTTAGCCTGCTAGCATGCTAACATTAGCTAGTTAGCATTAAACACAAAGTACAGCGGAGGCTGATGGGAATGTCATTAGTTCTGGCGCTAGATGAAAAGTCAGAGGATCACTAAAGTTCTCACAGTTCATCCTGAGGGGAGCATGAAGCAGCTTAATGGCAAGCTTAACATGGCAGCAGGCTGAGGGCAGCAGGCTGAGGGCAGCAGGCTGAGGGCAGCAGGCTGAGGGCAGGCTGAGGGCAGCAGGCTGAGGGCAGCAGGCTGAGGGCAGCGGACGCCAACAGGCTCAACAAACTGACCCGTGAGGCCGGTGACATTGTGGGGGCGGAGCTGGACTCTCTGTCGGTGGTGTCAGAGAGGAGGACGCTGGGTAAACTACAGGCCATCTTGGACAGCGTCTCCCACCCGCTCCATGACGTGCTGGTCAAACAAAGGAGCGCCTTCAGCGGAAGACTCATCCCCCCACAATGCACCACAGAGCGCCACAGGAAGTCATTCCTGCCTGTGGCCATCAGACTCTTTAGCTCCTCCCTCTAAGTGTCAGTCTGTCTGACCCGAAGTCACTAAACTGGACACTGATCATTAACATCTCTGCCATATTTGAATAATTGTGCAATATTCTGTGTTAATACTCCTGTGCAATATTAGTTTCCCCATGTTAGTTTTTCTTATTTATTGTTACTGATACTATATACCTCTATTACTCTCGACAGTACATGCACCTCCGCTTATTACTTATTTTATTACATTGTATTATTATACCGTATTATCATCATCAACCAGTAAACCCACTTTGTACTTTACACTTATTTTATCTTATACTTAAACCCAGCTGGTACTTAATTTATTTCTGACTTGTTTTATAGTTTTTATAGTGTATCATATTGTTTGCTAGCACTTTCTCCTGTGTGCACTGACGTAAAGGCGAGCTGCTGTAACAAAGAGTTTCCCTACGGGGATCAATAAAGTGTTTCTGATTCTGAATGTCTGAACCACATTTCATGGCAATTCATCCAATAGCTGTTGAGATATTTTAGTGTGGACCAAAGTGGTGGACCGCCCGAGAGACAGACATTAACATCCATAGTGCATCAACGCTAGCATGGCTAAAAAGACATGATACAACTGGGGTAATATGTTATGAAAATGCCTGATTTACACCGTGATATTTTTTATGTGGCATTGACTGCACTGATCTGACACTGAGGGGGAGGCTGTGCTTCAGCATCTGAGTTAAAACAGTAACAAACTGTCAGAAACGACATCATCGGTTGTTTGTTCAAATGCCTAATTAAGTTAAGTTCTTTATTTGTCATATGCACAATGGCAATGACATTTTTGTTCTCAGGCAACTACAACAATACTCGTACAAAAATATACAAAAGAAAATCACACAAGTAAATGAGAAAAAGAGAATATAAGGCAAAAGTTAAAATATGGGGGGAAAGTATAGAATAAAATAAATAAAATATAATATGAAATGTAATACTGAGGTTGTGCAGTAAATGTATGTGCTTAGCTGCTTATGTACAGGTAGGAACAGAATGTATATATACTGTAATGGTTTACACACATATATACAGTCTGTATACACACAGGTGTAAACGGTATACAGGTAAGGTGTAACAGTGCAGTGCAGGTAAGGTGCCAGAGTGGCGAGCTCGAGAGCTCAACAGTCTCATGGCCGGAGGGATGCAGCTGTCCCTGAGGCTGGTGGGGACTTCTGTTGCATTGCAGCAGTGCAACTAGCCAATCACAGCCCAGCCAGAAACAAGACAGGGCGTTTTGATCAAACCTAAGTGATAGTTAAACACACTAAGTTGTGGTCTGCTGTGTGTTTCAGCTGGAAGTATCAGCTTGTATGGACAGACTCACCAAAAGTAATGTTGCATTCAGGTTTTCCGTAAAGTCCTAATCTAATTATTCTTCCTGCAGCAGCTTCATCACCCGTCTGCTCAATGTGATTCATTTAGCGACTGACTGAGCGACTGACTCACCGGCCGTTTGAGGACAATACCTGGTAAAAATGATCATTTTCTGACTTTAAAAGTTAGCAAGGACCACAAAGGATCCCAGCAGCAAATCTCGCTTTACATTTGTCCAAGCTGTTGAAAAGGGATGGCACAGCCAACACAGTGCGTTGTATTCAGTCTTTAAATGCAGAGGATGCGGCCCCTTAGAATTAAATGAGTTCTTAATCAGACCATCATTGAAAAGAGCCAGTTAATGAGCATTTACACTACTGTACGTCCTCGGTCAATTAAGTTCTCTGGTGTTGCATCACAGGACAGTCTCTTCTTGTTTTGTTGAGCCAATTATGTGGCCTTAATGAAACATTAAAGCTTCAGCCTGTGCTTCCAATCCTTCAGTCTGTCCGGCTGCATGAGCCATCCTCCTTACATCCACTAATGGACCATACACAGAACAGTACAGTTTGAAATTATAGTGCTGCTTGTCTCTCTTGTTTCTGACTGATGTGTCCATTGTTCTGCACTAACAAAGGATTACATTTTGTATTCAGTCTCTGCTCTCCCCGCTCTCTGCCAACCGGCTCTTTTGCTTTATCTTTGTTCCCGTAAACCAATGGAAACAATATCACATACTCTTAATGCCACTTAATTCATACATAGTTTATGAAAATATTTCTTCCACTCAGGATGAATCCTAATGACTTTGGTGATCCTCTGTTTTCCTCTAGTGCCACCATGATTTTGACAACAACTATTGGATGGATTGTCATAAATTTGGTCATTCATGTTTCTTTCTTTCTTTCTGATATAAGCACTGATTGTTGGCATTAGACATAAATCACATCTTGCAGAAGTGACCAGTATGAAAATACAATAGTTCATTGGGCTGCCTAGACATACAATTCAATTTATTTATTTAGCGCCAATTCATAACAGAAGTCATCTCATTGCACTCTCATTGCAGTCTAGACCGAACTCTTTATAATATTATTTACAGAGACCCAACAAATCCCACCATGAGCAAGCACTTGGCCACAGTGGCAAGGAAAAACTTCCTTAAGAGGCAGAAACCTCGAGCAGAACCAGACTCAATGGTGGGCGGCCATCTGCCACTGCCGTATGTACATATGTGCAAAGATATATTTCTATCAATACTGTATATGATATCTTATGATTAAGAGACAGTTTTGTCAAACACCACATTGAGTTTATATTTTTGTCATTTAGTAAATTAAATAGCAGCAAACTAGTTTTGGCTCAGTTTTACTGAAGGTTTGGGTCTTGTCTGACCCATTTTTTTCTGTGCACAAAGTGAAGAACACACAGCTCTTTTGAGCACGATGTTCCTGTGTTATCAGACTCAAAGTGGACATCACAGTGTTTGGACTTGGATGGATTTATTTTGTTTATCTGTCTGTTAGCAGATTGCCACGGCACAGGAAAAGTTCTAAATGGATTTGCATGCAGTAAAGATCTTGACATTTGCTCTGTGCTGGAGGATAAATGCGATGTTTTTTTTTTAAAGTTACAGTGCATTCAGACTTTTATTATATACCTGGCTTGTGCTCGAACATTTTCTTATCTGCTGATTAGAAACCCGACAGCCTGAACCCTTCAGCAGAAAGGTCACGTCGACGACCTTTTCCACCTCCACAGAGGAGGAGATTCCCCCATCAGTCATGACATTTCTCCTGCCCGTCACATTCAAACAGAGGAAACTATCTGCTGCAGTTAAGATCTGTAGCTTCAGACTCTAGAGAGACCACTGTCATCCCCCTTTCATACATGTGGACTCAAAGACGGGAGATGTGACAGGATGCAGGATGGTCATTGTTAGCTGAACATCAACACACAATCTGGTGCTTATTGAGACTGAACGGCTCAGAAGAGGGGGCTGAAGGTGAAAGAAGTGGGCTGGTAAGTTGCAACCAGTAGAATAAATCTGGGTGGGTAAAAATGAAAGGGCAGCACTTGTCCCTCCCACTGCGGTGCCTTTGAGCAAGAGCCTTAACCTCAACCTGAGTGGAGCTGCTCAGTGTCCATCCGTCACAATGTGCTCTATCGGCTTTACTTGAGCCTTGAGATCTGCTCTTGCTGTCTTACCTCAGAGTGCGATTCTTCTCAGCTAATGGAGCGTCCGTGGTTCTTCTCTCCCCTCGCCTTGCCCTCTCCCCTTCTGCCTCCGCACAGCATTTTAAAACACAGGAAACCACCTTTGCATTCCTAGTGGAGACCATCATTCAGTGCGTTTACATGCACTTAAGTAACCAGTTTTCTCCAGTAAGCTGATTTCTGAAATGTCATGTAAACGAGAAACACGGTTTCTGTAATCATTGTAGTTGATTTGAGAAACCAGATTTCCCCGTTAGATTTCTTCTGGAGAACGAAGACTTCTTGGCCATGTAACCGGGTTTCTAGATGTTTTTTTACAGGTACTCATGTGGATGACAAGGACTTCAGACAGGGAGAGTAACAACATGTAGCGATACGTCCTTGTATTTTAAATAATTCCATCTAAAGTCTGACTAGAATTGAAACTAACACAAAGTGGCCTCTAGAGGCTTAATTAAGTTGGTTTCCACCGCTCTGTTTGTCTGCCCTCTCACTGCGCTGTTACTCAAAAAAAGTCAGGAGGCTGCATCTTCTACACTAGATGTTAACTAATACAGTTAACATAAATAAGTAATGCTTCCAAAATAAGGTCGGGGCTAGGGGAGAAATCTGATAGGAATAACAGCTATAGGAATAATAATGACTAGTATTATTAACAACAACTGTAGCAGCAGTTGTCGAGCAGGAACACGGGGGCAGCAGGTGGCCCACAACCACAGATCCAGACTCTGCAGGAACACAGGGGCATCACATGGCCCACAACCACAGATCCAGACTCTGCAGGAACACAGGGGCATCACATGGCCCACAACCACAGATCCAGACTCTGCAGGAACACAGGGGCATCACATGGCCCACAACCACAGATCCAGACTCTGCAGCTCCGGAGGCAGAAATACCTGCTGAAAGCAACCAAAGGAGAGAGGAGAGAGACGGGAAAGCACAGAAGATGTTGAGTTAGTAACATGCATTAATGGGATAAAAAGCATACAGATGGAGAGGGAGAGGAGGAGAGAGGAGCTCAGTGCATCATGGGAAGTCTCCCGGCGGTCTAGGCCTATAGCAGCATAACTAAGGGATGGTTCAGGGCTCAACTGAGCCAGCCCTAACTATAAGCTTTATCAAAGAGGAAAGTCTTAAGCCTACTCTTAAATGTGGAGAAGGTGTCTGCCTCCTGAAACCACTAGTTTTTCGGCATCATTTTGAGACAGGATGTGCCTGATTTTTTGCAATGATATGTAGGTGAAAGAAGTTGAAGTTTGTTTCATGTGGGAGTTAAAGGATAAATCCTGAAAGATAACTCCGATGTTCCTTACGGTGCTGCCGGAGGCCAGGGCAATGCCTGCCTGCTTTACAGGAACCAGGTTGCCACAGTGCGTGTACACTCATCTTCTGCTTACCTGCGTAACCTGGTTTCTTGTACACAGTCTGATTCTAAATGCGCAGGATTAGAAAAAAAGGAAAACACAACAACACATACCTTGATACCTAAAAGTGTGTCATAAAACCTTAAATGAATAAACAAACATCCAACAAATACAACTACACATGTATGCAAAATAATAATCACAGCAAAAACGTTCAGATCAGGTGTAAATAGTTTTGCTGCATTTTGTCTGATACTGGTTGTGGAGATGGTCACAGCATTTAGGCTTCTAAAGGCAAAGGAGTAATTACTGTGCATAAACAGTACAACAAGACAGCGGAGAAACATACAGAGTAACAGAAAAGGCAGCTGAAAGATATGCTTTATAGGGAGCATTGAGCAAGCAGAGGGAATTATGGGTATTTAGTATTCAGGTTATAGCCTTTGAGAAGCTTCTTTCCTGGTAATGGCAGCAGCTGCAGGCCTCGCCGTCATCACACCGCCACAGAGGGGGCGAGTTAGAGAGAGCGCCAGGGATTTGAGTTGGACCGGAGGAAATCATCCAATGCCAAAGAACGAGCGGCGTCGACTCGCCAGCCTCAGCTCTTTCTCCTCGCACAGGAAACACTTGGCTCCCCGACATGATTCTGTTCCTGGATCACTTCACTTTGACGGCAGAGATCCAGGAACTCAAACAAAACAAAATAAAATATGTATAACAAAAGAGCCTCAGAAGCATGGTGAGATGTCAGTCAGTTTGGTAGAGTACAGTGAAATAAGAGTAAAATGGTCTTCTAATTATGATTATTAGTTTTCAGCGTTGCATTTTCAACTTGTGTGCTTCACAGTGGTGGAAGAAGTGTTTAGATCCTTTACTTAAGTAAAAGTACCTATACAACAATGTAAAAATACTCCATGACAAGTAAAAGTCCAGTAATCAAAATCTTACAGTAAAAGTCAGTTAATTAAAAGTGCAGAAGTATATCAGCCAAATGTACTTTAAGTATTAAAAGTACTCATATTGCAGAAAACTGGCCCCTGTGACTCTTATATTATAATAAATACATTATTAATACTGACGCATCAGTGTTAGAGCAGCATTTTACTGTTGTAGCTGCTCGAGGTGGAGCTAGTTTGAACTGCTTTATATACAGTTAGCTAGTTTAGCCCAGTGGTTCCCAACCTAGGGGTTGTGTATAAGTTCTGATACACAAACCTTTTCTCTAACCTTTGCCTTTTTTGGTGAAATATTTAGGGATGTGATTTTTTCTGATTAATCCGGTATTCCAGATTTTTTTAAATTTGACCCATGTGAATCGTACAGATCCATATTTATTTTTCGGGGGGGTAAATGAGCTGCCAGAGTAAAATGGAGAGGATTTGAGGACATCTATAGGCTGAAGTGTGGGAAGATATTTTTCCACGAGGATGTTTGCTTGCATTCATTCGTATTAAATGTTTAAATTGCACAGATATATACACGTTAGTTAAAGTGAAACTATCGTTAACTTCGTCTAAAGCAGGTTGGTAAATGCCAGTTAATAGTCGCCGCCATCGAGTGGGATGAACTAAATTAGCCGCCAGCTATCGTTAATGCTACTGGAGAGTAAAAAAGCTCTGCGCTCTGTATATTTTCCTGCTTTGTTGTCCTTTGCCAGTCACATGCCTGAATAATGGAAAATCCTCAGGCATGATACTTGCGAGCAGACTGAACGGTAAAATCAGCCTGAAGCATTAAGACCTGCTGCTGGTGTGCTTTAAATTGCAGGGTCCATTAAGTACCCATCAAATCCAGATTTCTAGCAGGTGAAAGAAAAAAAAAGAGTTCGACTCAGGAAAGACTTCAGAAATCTCATCCATCAAATGTCTGATGTCAGCCCCTCAAAGAGTGGCAGCTTCTTTCCAGTCACCATTTTGAAAAAGACATGCAGCCATCATACAGTGACAAATGTGTCTCCACAAATAAATCAAGATTTACAAATGTGTACGGCAATTTTTGAACCGAATGATCACAAATGCTTCTTCATATCGACAAACAAATACCTCGATAGAATTCGATATTCTTTCCAACTGAAGTTTGTTCATCTGTTAACATTTGCACTTGCTTGCATATGTTAAAGCACAGGTTTGGAGTTTTTCAGCTCTATCTTAATACAGTGCATACACATGCTTTATATACACCATGAAAGTTGTTGGTCCCTGAAATCGTCCGTCTTCTCCATGAAAAGATTCTTTTGTAGCGGTACTACACTGAAGGACATAAAACACAAAATCTGCCATCCTTGTTTTGTGCAACAAGAGTCTACAGCCATGCTAATTAAAATGAATACAAATGTTATCAGAATTTGTTATTTTGCTGGTGCTAGATTTATACATCTCTGAAAACCAAACCTCCGCCCTTTGTTTTGCTGCCTGTTTTCTGACCTGCAGTTATGCACAGTAAGAGATGTAGCTCTGACTACTTTCTGGCAGGAGATTTAACAAAGTGACGAGCACCTTTATCTCTCTGAGTGTTAAATTAATGAACTCTGGTTAATTGTTAGATGGTTGGGAGAATGTTAATGTCGTTTCTTTTAAATCAGTTCCATGAATACTTTGTTTTTAAATTATGACTCAGGAGTCTTTGTGTTTACATGCGCTTCTTTTTGTTTTTAACACTTTGCTGAAGGGAGAAACTCCTCTCACTGACAGCGGGGGCGATTTGAGATAAATTGTCTCGTTGCAAAATAAACAACTCATTGTTTGACCTGCTTGGAAATGCACAGCCACGCTCAGGTGTGTCAGTGTAATCTACTAAAAAGCACAAAACAGGCTAATCACTAAGGGGACTTTAGAGAGCTGCTGCTGGAGTATTCATTTGTTTTGAGACAAATCCAGGGATTTTAGATATGAAGCTCTACTGCAGTCGATTATTTTGAAGCAGAAACATCTGCAGTTAAAGCTGCTCTGATGCTTCTAAAGTCTGGGTTGAACAACAGAAGTTGTTAAGTGTTTGGATCAGGACCACTAAACGTCGGTCCAACTCACCCGAGGAAACACGTTTTACAGAAACACTGACAAGTCATTCTAATGAGTTTGAAGAGGATTTCCATTATTATGTCAGAGTAAAGGGCAGTTTGTTGACCTCTTTTACACCTGGCCATGTCGTGCAACCTGTAACTACACTGTATTTAGATTTAGATTGATACATATGCACGTGAATGGAAAGATGCTTACATGACTAAACACCAGATGTAAACATATGCAACCGCAGTTACATCACCACCTGCAGTTGGTCAAACAAGACTAAGATAATCATCAGAGGTGACTGCGGTTATTGAGCTATAAGCCATGCGAGCGTTGCTGCTCTGTCGGTCCAACACTTCGGTCAAGACTGAAATATCTAAACAACTGTTGGACAAATTGTCATGAAATTTCATGATGACATTCATGATCCCCAGAGGATGAATCCTACTGACTTTGGTGATCAACTGACTTTTCCTCTAGCGCCGCCAGCAGGTTGACATTTTTGATTCAGAGTGAAATGTCTGGGCAACTATTGGATGGATTGTGATGAAATGTGTACTTTCAGAAAGTGAGAGGACCACAAAATCCTCCTCACTGCTTGACGACTCCATTTTGTCTCATATTGTGAATTTTTGCAACGAATGGAATAATAAAACGCATCGGACTCAGTGTGCAAGGTTTTCTGTGCGTACTAAAAATACGGACTTGGTGTGCAAAGGACTTAACTGGTGGTACAAATGTTACATGAAAAACCTAAACACACACAAAAGCACTTGTACCACTCGTTGCCTCCAGGTGTTATGATTTCATGGAGGTTCTGGACCGAAATGCACGACTGACACAGAGAGGGACTGGGTGATAGCTTCAGTTTATTATCAGAACCACGAAGAGACACTTGGTGTGTGGAGGGAAACGGCAAGAGCTGGTGGCTTAGGCAGGCTGGCGAGTGACTGGCGGAGCCGGTGCCGGTGCTGGTGCTGGTGCTGGTGCTGGTTGGAGACTGGTTGGTCGGTCGGTCGGTGAGATGTGCCGTGTAGGTAAACTGACAATCTGGCGAAGACTGGATGGAAGAGCCGGGTATATATACTGTCAGGTGTTGATTAGTGGATGGAGATCAGGTGAGTAACAGCAGTGTAGCAGGTGTGTCGGTTCTTGATTGGAGGTTCCTGGGAGGCGGCGCCCCGTCAGCCACACACACACACAGACACAAACACACACACACCATGTGGTGAGAGTGTCAAGACTGCAGCTGCTGTTTTACATTACAGGTCTAAACTGCTGGACCTGCAGCTCTGCAGTTGGATAATATCGAGTGAACCTGGTTTAATGTTCTTTGCATCAAGGACACTGTGTGCCCTTGTTAGATAAATAGATATAATCTGAATGTTCTCATACATGAAATGGCCAGGTGTAAAGCAGCCATTAAAGGGGCAATGTGTAATTCCTGGCCACATGCTCCAAAAAAGGGCAGCATTTCACCTCCTCCCACCCTCAGTGCAATAACACTGTTCAGGATTGTGCACAGTTAGAAATGCGTAATTGAACTTGCAATGTCCTCAAAAATGTATAGTGAACTTTCCAAACTTCCAATTCTCTCATAGCCAAGCGGTTACAAAATGGTGAACCGACATCTGTCAGCTACTGATTCCATACAATCTCAATTTATCAGTTATAGAAAAAGCCAACTACTAACTAACAGCAGTGCAAAAATTCGCAAACTTCAACCAAACTGCTGAAAATCTGACAGCCGGTCAAAATAACACTGCTCCTTATAATGGTCACGTGTGGCGGCGGCCTGTAGTTTACGTTCTAGCTTGCTTAGCTCAGTTTTAGCAAGACCATAGCAAGAAAACAGCCACATCAAAACCACGTATCGACACCATTTGTGTTGTCATTAGTTGCACTAAAGATACGTTTCGCTAAATAGCCAACGCCCGATGTTTCTGACCAGTGTACAAGAAACGTTGCAAGTTCAGCTAAGTTCAGTTCTGCCAGGAGCTGTCTCTTGCACATCCCTGTGCAAACAGTAATTTAATTTAAATAACTGTCATATTGTACATATTCTAACTATGTTTATTGTATGCACCATAATACCAAAGCAAATTCCTTGTATGTGTAAAACTACTTGATAATACAGCTGATTCTGATTCTCCAGTGGAGGGAAACTATTTTTTTTTATATCGCTTCTTTTCTTTGCTGAGGAACGTGGTTTCTTGCCGGGAGCAGGCGGTCGGGATGGCGATAAAAGTCTCTCTTTCAGCTCTACTTCTTCGCCCTCTCATGTTGGACTGAGGGCAGATTCGGCGCTACAGTGACTCACTATCGCCTCGAGGCACAAGTGGTATTGCAACAGAGGACGGGGCTAGCAGGTTAGCTAATTTCAGTAGATATCTCTGCAGCACAATACATGGCGTCAGAACCGTTACTTCTGCACATTCTGTTGATAGTGTTTGTTCATTTTTAAACTACAATTCTGGCCGAATCTTACACATTGCCCCTTTAACATCTTTCCCTCAGTTCAAAGCTCAGTGTTTTGCTGAGTCACCACTAGAGTGTTATTTGAAATGACTGAGAGGAGAAGGGGGAGATGGTAAAATGCAAAACATTGGAGAAAATGTCTGAAAAACGACCTCAGTTACATTCAATACATGGTGTTTTTGGTCAGTACTTGGCTGTACGGGTGTTTTATCTGCACACAGGCAGCATATCTGCAGGTTTCACGTTTTATTTGCCTCCCTCAGAAGAAGCCTAGTCACTGTTTATTCTTGTTCAGTATGAAAAACAGCCTCTATGCAGATAATTCTGCACAATAAACACAAACTTTCTTTTGTGGTCATTATTTCATTTAGTTGAGTGTTTTCAAATGAACGCTCTGCCTCACGTCAGTCATCTGACATGCAGGAAATAATCCCTCTAAACACATTGCCTTACAGACTCTGCTGCCACAAGAAGTTAATTTCAAGCTAGCTTTGACAGCTACCCTGTTTTGGGGTTTAATGGGGACAGTTCAGCAGAGTGACCGGGAGGAGGTAAAGGACTGATCATGCTTCAGTGTGTCCTCTAGAGGCTTTCCAATGCCCCTGTGGACATGAATCACAAGATCTGGTCATGAGTTCTGCATAAATTGACACTTGAGGACACGTGAGGCAGCTAGGAACCTGCTGCTTCAACTGTTGTATAGGTTTACAATAAATGTGGATTATGGCGGCCTCATCGCGCTCTGCTTCTACCCTGAGAGTGCATCCAAAGCCCACTTTGGTGCGATTAAAAACGAATGAACGAACAATTTGATCTCATAAATATCCCGCCCTCATATTCCGTTTCCCTCAGAAACAAGTGCCATTACGGCCTTTAAGATGCTGTTTTACTGGAACTTGAATATTTGGCTTAACATTTGACCCACAGCAGCCGTGTATTTATCCATATTTTGGCTAAACTGACTGTTTGCACACGGAGAAGCTTATTATGCTGCAGAGTGATTTGAGAAGTTTGAGTTACTTTTTCCGCTGTGCTAACTTGTCTCCATTACGAACACTGTAACTGACATTAAATTCAAACTGACGCCAGCTGCTCTTCTCTGAAGGCGGAAACTACCCGCCGCCCTATAACCCCGCAGGGCTAACTAAGAGCCAAGTAACGAGGCTAACATGAAGTTTGTGTGGTCACAGCATCTTCATCCATCTTCTAAAACCAAAACACAGTCTGTTATGTCTCACATTAGCTCTCTGTCACTGATGGATGGGCAGCAGTAGTCCAATGTTAGCGCTGTTCCTAAAATAATTTGCAGAGGTTACTGTAATGCCCCCCCTCTTTCATTCTCATTATTCCATTCTGTCAGAGAGACAAAGTGTGTGTGTGAGAGAGAGTGTGTGTTGTAAGAGAAGAAAGGGAAAAAACAGTGCACTTAAATTTTAAATACCACGAAATACAGAAGTCATTTCAGCGCCTGTTATTTAACGGAATGATTCATCCTTTTGTGAAATACTTTATTTACTTCCTGCGTCTGATACTATAGTTTGGATAATTGTATAACTGAATGAGATATAAAGCATCTCAAGCACTATGATCAAATATCAGTGGAAAAGATACATTTATGCAAGCTTTAAATTAGATATGTTTGTCCCAAGAACAAGTGGAGAATATCCATCACGCAAGCCAAACGACATTTTTGTTTGTTTGCTTAAAATAAGTGTCAAAGCATGCTGGAGGATCTGTAACAGACATGCCCATCAAATCAACTGCTAATTAACACAAACAGCCTTGCATAATCCCAGTCCTTCAGCGCTAGTTAATCTAATCCATACAAGTCAGACTAGACTTTGAATCTAATACAAGATTATCTCACTCAGAAATATCGTTTTTGCAGTTCTTTGGGGTCCATGAGATACAAAAAAACTCAGCAAATGGATAAATACTAAAACATTTAATGACATGTGACATGCACAAAACTGACAGGGACAGAAGCAAAGGGCCCACATTAAAATGAAAGAGCAGCAGCATTCTGCTCGGAGACATGTTTGGAGAGCTGGGTGCAGAAGTCGACTGCTGGGAGTGTAGATTAACACACTATGACACTCTGTCCTCCTCACTCTACCTCTCTGCCTTTTCATTTGATTGCTGTGAGCTTCTGAAACCTTGACACAACTTTCACTTCTTAAAAAAATACTCTCCTAGACAAGTCAGTCAGTCAAAAACACAGTACTCCTAGCAGAACTGCTTTATGAGATGCTGTTGGCGATCCTGCTGGCGCTGTTAAAGGAACACAGAAAAGATCTCAGCAGGTTGATTCAAGATAAATGTATTTTTAAGGTGCCTTCAACATAGAGACCAGAGGACACAAATATAGAAGATAGAAAAGCCAAGAAACATCAAGGCAATCAGCAGACGTGCACCTCAGAGACACGCTGGCACTCGTAACCAGGTCAAGCAAATTTAACAAACTAAATCATCAAGGAAGGATTTTCCATAAATAGGCATGTTTAAAGCAGCGAGATTCATGAGTAAGAAAGATTTCCTGGACCTCGGCCTGACCCGAGCTGATGAAAGTGACATATGGAAATAAAATCCCCCTCATCGTCTTAAACACTTGAAGTGCGCTCAAGTTACTGTGTGATGAAGTGCTGTCATTTATAGCAGATGAATCACAGTCCTTCAATATTAAGTACATGCCGATACTGTTCGTACCCACAGAATGATGGAAAAAAGCAGTTTGCTGTCATTTAACATGAGTTTGTAAAATGATGTAACGTCTGTGCATGGATTACTTGTTTGGGCCTTATTGGACTGGCTGAAATATGACAGGTGGCAGCCACCATTTGCTCTGGCAGGCTGGAAATCATCAGGGACCATCGGCCAATAGTTCAGCCTAATCATCTGCCTCATGTGTTCCCCAGGGTCTCTGTCCTGTCTCTGCAGATCCTGGCTTCTGAGTCTTGAAATGCTAACACCAGTCCAGTCAGTCCTGCTTCTCCATAGTTAAAGAGAGTGATTTTTAGCTAGCAGAGGGCTCTAGGGATGGGTATGTCAGTCAGTCCACCATTTTGGTCTAGACTAGAATACCTTGACAAATATTGTATGAATTTCCATGAAATTTTGGACAAACGTTCATGGTCCTCAGAGGATCAATCCTAACAACTTGGTGATCCCCCGACGTTTCCTCTAGTGCCACCAGCAGGTTGAAACGAGTAAAATGTCCAGACGGCTATTTCTGTTGGATTGCGATGAAATTTGGTACAGGCATGGACAGTCATGTCTGAAATAACTTTCAATTTTTATTTGTCCAACACTTATGACCAAACACCTGCAAAATGAATGACATTCCCATCGGCCTCAGCGGTACTTTGTGTTTAGTGCTAATTAGCAAATGTTAGCATGCTGAACTAGGATGGTGAACATGATTATACATAATTAATCAATCCAGCTGTCTCTACAGGCTGTGTAGCAGCTCACATTACACTCAAGCTATATGCACGTAAACGCGACCAAAAGCGTATTTTTCCACTTCAAGTCTATTTTAACGAGCGTGTCAGTGACTGTGTGTTAGGCTCTGAGCGCTGCCAAGCACTGGCAGCATTGTGCTTGAACCTTGAATGCATTCCAGTGTGGACACAGACGGAGGACTGAAGCTGCAGCAGCTGCTCTGCTAACGTGCTGCTCATGCTACGTTTCCTGTGTACACAGTTAAGTCTTGTTAGAATAGTTTCGTAATGTTTGTGGCCTGTTTATCTGCGCACTACTGGCAGCAGTCTCACTTGTTTTTGTATTTTACGTGTGCTGAGTCTATATAAACAGCCTTGAGGACGAGTAGTGTGTTTTATACTGGGATTGTGCTCAGCATCATTCCATGTGTGGAGGAAGTTGGGGTGGATGTTCGGTGTTGGTTCAAGCCTATGTCTCCTATCATCAATTTAGTTTAACAAGTTAGTTTAACCATGACCAGGATCTTTCTTTAACCTTAACCAAGTAGTTTTAGTTTCCTAAACGTGACCGGACCTTAACCATCGAGGTGAAAACAATGACAAACGACCTATGTGTCGTTTAGACACAAGAACTTCTCGCTGATGTTTATCACCCAAATTCTGTATGTTTCCCTCTCCTCTCTATTTTAAATGTGTAGTTTGACATTTGAAGACCACCTGGAGTCCATAAGGCCCTTCACTTACTACTTCACACGGGCAGTTAGAGAGAGATAACTAGTAAATAGTCTTTTCACTTCTCAGGCTGCCGTTGCTTCAGTGACAACCAAGAGTTGATAAGAGTTTGAAACACTCGTCGGCCCATTTAGTGTCTTTTTAATCCAATCTGAATCACCGTCCTCCTTCTTCTTTGTGGTTTTCTTTGATTCCACGCTCTGTATCAGCAAAGATAGTGACTCAGCAGAAAGCACGGCTTTGTCCTTCCTCCCTCGTCTCAGGACGAAAGGCATGGAAGTTGAAAGAATTTGACAGCTGTTGTGGAGGCTTTTGTGAACAGAAAAAAAAAACGTGTCTGCTGATCAATCATTTTATTTTCTGTTTCTCTTGTGCTCAAACACTCGGAGCTAAAACCCGAAAGGGACAGCAGATAAACTCTGCTGAAGGGAGGTGGCTGTCCCTCATGATGACATCGTGGGATGGATTGACCACAGCTGTCCCTTCGTCATGCACAATATCTCACAGCTAATTACTGGATTTTCATTAATCTCAGGGAATGATGATGAATGATGACTGGAGCAGAGCATTAAAGGGGGGCCACAGTATTTGTGTGTGATTTGTTTTCTCTGACGCTGTTGGTCAGATTTGAATCTCTTGAAAGTCCCAAGATGTTGCTTCAAAATGATAAAACAAACTTTTTTCTAAACAGTGTAAAGTTAGATTCTGCAGTTCTTGGTTCCGTTTTACTGAAGCCACAGTTTTTTTATGACTGAGCCTATGCATCAAATTGAAAAACGCTTACGTATACATTTTCTTCACATTTACCTGCAATTCAGCATTTTTTGGCGAATTGCTCACATACCTCAGCTCTGCAGCCGCTCGTCACCAGATTGTTGCTTCCTGCTAAGTGGAAGTGTGACTGGATAACTTGGGGTTTTCTCAGGTCTGCCGTGCCAGCGTCTTTGCTCCGCCGTCTTCCCCGTGCCGCCTCCCACCTCACCAGCCTACCTTCCTCCAGCCTTCATCAAGCCCCGCTAATCCTTTCGTCTTACCATCGTTGTTCATCAAACCTTTTACTTTACTGCACTCTCTGTCTCTGTGCCTGCTCTTGGGCCCGCCAAAAACGAACCGTAACACTTATCAGGCAACACAACGGTTTATAATACTCTGAGGCAGCTGTGAGCTGTGAGGCATCATCATTACGTCCTCCGTCTGGATGATCACCGGCTAAATGTAGAAATTACACCATTCACTTTCCTCTATAAGGAATGTGACGTGCATGTATTTGATTGGCCAACGTAGTGCGTTGATGGATGATGTCGCATCGCGCTGCAGCAAAAGTTGAGCCAGGTTCAACTTTTCCGCTGGACAACGCCACATTTTTTTAGCCGGTGTCAGTGCAGCGGCCTCATTGAAATGAATGAATGAAATGAGTTTGTTTCACATTGTGCACTTTCTGAACAAGGTACGAATGACAAGGCATTTTTTTGATGTTCGATGGTATCGAAGCAATTTGGCCGGAGCCATAAAAGCATCGAAGTTCTGTACCCGGCCCTGGTACCAGTGGCGCTGGAGATAGGTATTGTGGAAACTGGAAGAAGATGAAAAAAGTCAGAGCGCAAAGTACCGCGTACAAGGTAATTTATTTATCATTTTACAACACAAGGCTGTACAATGAAATAGATAACAAAAATATTAGACTTAACTTAATACTTTATTTAAAAAAAGAGTGGAACAGATAAGCTAGTTATTGACAGTGTGAGAAATACAAACGGGGAGAGCCTCCTTTGCTCGGGTTCCTGATTGGCTACTCAGTCAATCACTCATGAATCCCATTGTTTTATTGGTTTTAGGGTGCTGTCTTCTGCACCCTTTTTGCACCCGCTGACTTGTATTAGATGGAGGCGGGATCAGGAGGAAGCTAATGTTGAATTAGTGAGTACCGCATAGCTGGGACGGCGCCTATAAGCAAAGAAAAAAACAATAGACTCACTTTTTGTTAATTTCATCCTGTATAACTTAATTTGAAGTCGTATTAAAATGCTTAAAAAGTTAAAAACTACAATCAAAGCTGACCACAGTTTCTTTCCTCCACGAAGAAGAATGCTACAAACTTCCCAGAGCCACCTTGGCCTACAGATGGTTCGAGATGGAGGAGACAAACTCTGGACCAGCAGCAGGGAGCTCAGTGAGAGAAAGCAAGGGTCTGAATTTAGCTCCATTTGCTGCTGTCACTCGGCTCCAGAGGAAGACAGGCATGGGAGAACGCAATATCACGCAGTGAGAATCTGAGCGTGATTGGATCTGACTCGTGTCCTCGTCGTCGCTTTGATTCCTCCATTAATAGACGATGGCCTCCCACGACATCTCTCGTCCTGAAATGAAAACCTCATCTGACTGCCAGAGCTTGTGAAAAAGAATTACCTGTCACTCAACTTTTCTACACAATCGCACGCAGAACTGCTTCGAGAGCCGTAAGGTACAAAAAGCCGGTCCACAGCTCATTGCGATGCTGTTAATAATCCCACAGTTAAGAGGTTGTCTTTTCTGATTATCCACTAATTACACAGATATGGGATAAATACAGCACTAGTGGCAGCTCATCTTTTTCTATCTGTGCAGCACCTTTGTTTCTAATTACTAAAAATTAACTTGAGTAATGATAATTACTCATTTGCATGCTTGTTGCTAAGAAGAACATTACGGCTGACTGGACGTGTCACTGTGCAGGTCAGGTTACCAGCCGCTGCTGTCACCGATGTTTCACGGACAAACGGTTTCATTTCTTTTTCTGTCTCGTGCGGGCCAACCAGCCTCCGAGGAAGTTCACCCTACTGTCAGAGATAAGAACATTTATCCCATTTATCTGATTTTCAGATATTTATCTTAGCAGGAGGAGGTAAATACTGTGGTCATGGTGAATTTGAAACCCGTGTCAAATTTCCCATCAACACTCGCACCTTGTCTACACCGCAGACCGTCAGCTGCAGCTGAGGTCGTCCATCAGCGTCACACACCGGATCTGTGCAGCCACATCACTGCTGTGCACTCAAACACGATTTGACATCGACAAATACACAAGTCGAGTCAAGAAAATAGACTCAAGATATAATTAGCGAGTGAGGAGTTCCTTGGTTTCCTCTGCAGATCATCTTGGGACAAAACTGTATGTAATATTTTGTGATGGACTGCCGTGAACACGAACACACATTCATGGTCCCCACAGGATGAATCCTATTGACTTTGGTGACCCCCCTGGATTTTTTCCTTTAGCCCCACCATGAGATGAGGTTTACATTTGTGGTTTTGAGCAAAATGTCTTGACAACTATTGGCACTGAAGCAGACCAGCAAACTGGAGGCCATTGCAGAATAACTGAATGAATTGGAGGAGATGCAAAGGGTTAGCAGGGTGTTCTTTTTGGTATACGACTAGGATAGTTATTCTTGACATATCCCGCTATTTAACCATCAATTTGACTGAATATGAATGAATATTTGAATATGAATATTTCAGTGTATTGCAGATGAAGACTCTTGCATATTTATTTCTTGCAATAAATAACAATGTAACTGAGGCAGCGACCTGCAGAAGTGGCACTCAACGAAAAGCCGCTTGGGAGCCGAAAGAGCCGGCTCGCAGAAAGGAACGGAGCCAGAAGAGCCGCCTCCTTTCAAAGAGCCGTGATTCCCATCACTAATTTGAGTGTTGAGGCAGAGACCAATAAAGCAGAGGCTGTTAAGATTACAGTCATTTTCCCAAGACTTGGAGGAGAAGCAAAGGGTGCTTATGGCCTCAAAGAAGGGGAGGGATGACCTCCATCAAGAGATCATGGAGCTTTACCAAGTCCTCTAGAGAGAAAAGGGCCTGAGGAATGTTTGTATTTCTGGCCTAAGTGTGTCAAATTATAATAAAAATGGAATGAAAAACAAGAGAAAGGGATGAGAGGATCCTGAAAGGGATTAATAAAGTAATTCATCTTCTTCAACAGATTCAGACAACATAATTACTGCAGTTAAAAATGTAATCGTTAGATATGTTGCACTCATTTTGTCGTCTCTCTTCATCTGTAAATCTGTCTCAAATTTCTGATTCTACTTTTGCAGTGCCTTCCAAGAATCAAAACTCTGACTTGACGGCTTGACAAGAGGCTTATATAATCACCCACTTTTAAAGACATCTGACATCTGTCTGTCAGATGTGTTGCAGATGATTTCTAATCAATCAAGCTTTGATAACGTCTGTAGAAGAAGCCAGTCAGTCTGTGCTAACAGCGCACGCAGCTGCAGGATGAAGCCTTTGGGGAATATCGTGGTTTTCAGAGGTAGAAGTCCTTTTACTGTACTTCTCCGAGGGAAAGGCAGTACGTTTGCAGGACCAGCAGGTAGACAGACAGATCTCCAAACTAAACTCAGTTCAGACAGAATAACAGAAGAACCTGAAGTCGTTTACTGTGAGAGTGTGAAAAATGTGCTGCTGTTACATCGGCAGTGTTTCTCACTGAATTCAGTTAAACTAAATAGAAGAGTCACAGTCATCAGTCACCCAGAGTTTCTCACCCAGTGCATATGCCAAAAATGTTTTCCTGTGCTGTGTGGCCCGCTGCGGATTAGTCTTTTTTACTGAACCCAGCAGTCAGTGTTGCCAGGTCCGTGATTGTCCTGCGGAGTTGGACTACTTTTGAAGTGCTGCCGCTGGTTGGGTATACCTATTCTGCATGCAAATTACATGAATACTATCTATAAATAAAAATCCATATTTGAAATGAAATAATTTATTCATACGGACTCCAGATAAACACATACACACACACACACACACACACGACGTGCTTAACGTGCTCTCCGCCTGCTGCCCGTTCCTGTCGTCCAGGCAGGGATGAAGAGGAAAGCGAAGAGACAAAGCAACAGGCTAGTTTCATTCACATTCACAGCGCTGTAGTTTATTTCTGATAATATACTGTAACTAATGACACAAGGCCATTTTAAGACCTCGGTAAAAGAACTGTTTAGGGAAAACTGCTTTCACTGCCGGCACACTAAACATTTATGGTGTTACTTTGTAGATGTTACCATATATTTGGAAATAATATAGCAATACTGTTGGACTTTAGAAGCAGTGTACATGGTTTGGCAGGGGCATATTTTGAGTTCTGGTTTTGGGCTGGTTTTATCACACAGACCTGGAAACCCTGCTCACAGTTCATACACTCCCACAGAAAAATGCCCGGCAAGGTTTGCAAGTTAGAGCTGAAACGATTGGTAGATTACTTGATCAACAAATAAAATTAATTAGCAAATATTTAGAAAATTGATTAATCATGTAAGACATTTTAAACAAAAAAAAAAAATGCAAAACAAGAACACGTTCCAGGTTCTGAATCTTAAGGATTTGAAACTTTTCTTTGTCTTATGTAGTAGAAAACTAAATATCTTTGAGACAAAACAAGATATTTAAAAACTGCCCCTAACAATTTGTCTTCAGGAGACTGAGGGCATTTTTCACATCTTCTTTCAAAATTGTAAGAAATTGATTAAACAGTGTGTTTGTCTGCTCTGATGTAAGCTACTCACGTTAGCATGCCTGACTCAGTAGCTACAACTAGCTACTTACGTACAGTAATAACCTATGTTAAGAGTGTAAAGAGTTAGCATATCATTTGCTAACTATGGTATTATTGTGGGTTATGTTTGAAAAATCCTTCTTTAGGGATTACAAACTATAACACATCCACTTCAAGGAAACTTCTCCTAAAGGTTACGAGTAGCGCTAGCTACTTTATTGGAGTTAGGGAAGTTCACACTCCAGGTTTGCCAAACTTATCTGTTCGTTCTCATCCTCAAATCCTTTTCTTTTGTAACAGTGAAACAGAAACATACATCAGGTGGTGAGGATGAAGACTTTTTGACTGGGAAATGCAGCTTCAGCCTTCAGATATAATTTATTCAGTGCATATTTAACAGCCTTTTACAGCGTTTTTGCAGAGAGAGCTGGGAACTCAAACAGTTAGCGTTAATTTGCTAGCTTGCCGACAAAAGCTTCCACTTTGGCCAATTCTGGCACATTAGGAGTCTGACAAACATTCAGGCCACTGTTGGTCCAAGACTTTTCACTGGTTCACCCTTTTAAATGTCTTGAGATCAATACATCATATTGTTAAACATTTGCACAACAAAGTTTTAGGCATAAAGGGTCAGAGAGAGAGAGCTGGAGGAGAGAACATACAGTAGCAAGCTTCATGTAGAGATGTAAAGTAATAGGCCTAGTAGGGATAATGGTAGTGATAATATTAATATTTATAAAAAATAATAATAGTAATGCTAATGGTAGTAGTAGTAGTAATTATAAAAAACAAACAAATAAACCTTTACATTAACTTAACGGGCCCTTGCACGTGGCCGCACCCCGGGGTGCGCTGCAGCCGGCGTCGTTACCGGAGGCTGGCAGCTGTGGCTCTTAATCTTCTGCACGGAGGTGAACATCACTTCCTGGGTCTGCTGCGTGGGGCTAGAGAACACCCACTAATTGTGTTATGTTCCAGTATATCAAGCGCACACCACACCATGAAAAGTTCATGGAAATCAAATGATGATTGTCACACAAGGCTTACCTCATGGTGCCAGTAGGTGGCGCAATGACAATAACTCCTAATTGGCATGAAGATGTCCTCAGGCTCAAACATGTGAAATTTGGGGGAGATTGGACAACGAGTCAAGTTACAGCAACGTCCTGTGATTCATTTATAGGTATAGTAGTAATAATAATAATAATAATCATAAGACTAATAGTAATTGTAGTAAAACAAGAACCAATTCATTGTTGGGTTGTTTTTTTTACTCCAAATTCAAAATTAACTTCACATACAGAAAGTATATGGTATTGTGTGTGTGTGTATATATATATATATATATATGTGTGTGTGTGTGTGTATATATTCAGTTAAATTTTATTTATATAGCACCAATTCATAACAGAAGTTATCTCATTGCACTTTCCATTGCAGGAGAAAGTGTCCATGTTATTATAGCATCCTTTTCTCTAAAGCACAGTGAACACGTCAGAAGCCTGGGTGCTATTTTAACTTCCAGCGTCACATCACCACTATTGCAAAGACAGAGTTCTACCATTTAAAAAGCTTTTCCAAACTTAGGAGCTTCTGTCCCGGTCGGACAGCAGGTAGGCTCCAGCTGCAGCCAGAGCGCTAACTGGGACCAGGAAAATCCAGCACATGACACCTGTACTGAAAACACCTCGCCGGCTATCAGCGCAGTACAGAACTGAGAGTACGAACTTTCTGTATCCCCCGCTTTGCACGGAGATGCATTTATTTAGAGTAACCATATTTGTATTGTGAACAACGCACACATGTCCAATACCAATGATTACATTTTTTTGGGATAATTGAGTTGGACACAATCAGAAAGGAAACGCATTGTAACTTTCGCCCCTCTCTGTCAGGACGAAAGAAACAGGCGTGGGACCAAAGTAACGGTCGGATAAACAGACCACAAAACAAGTAAGTGCTTAATATTTTAGGCATGTAACGCTCATTAATGCTTTAGTTAATGAACATTTAAATTGGCCCAATTCGTCAGACTCACCTTTGTGCATAATCACCTCTTACAGACTGTCCCTCAGATAAACAGCCTGACATGCCCTAACATACACATCTGGACTGGTGAGACCCCTGTTGGTCTTCCTTACCCTAACCCTGGGCATTTCCTGCAGATGTATTGAGCCAGGAAATGGGTTTTGGTTTTTAAAAGGGTTTTAAAAAACTGTATTTTATGTATGTGTGCGTGTGCATTGTATGGGTGTTTTCTGTGCCATTTGTTGAATTGTTTTTCATGTTATACTGTAAAGCACATCGAGTTTACCTGTGTATGGAAAAATAGTCACATCCCAGGAGTTAATATTTCTCAGATGATACTGCTGAAATGAGGGTGTCAAACTTAGATTTCCATTTAATCTTCTTTCTTTATTATCTGTGCCAAGAATACCTCTGTCACGACAGGAGATGATAAATAGGAAGATAATGAAGTCATTACTCTCTCTTGTCACCCTTTCTCTGTGTAGAGAAGATCAGTGAGTAGCTGTTGGCAAATATTTTCTCTATTTTTTTACACTCATCAATCCTCAGGTCAACTGTCAAACATCACCTCACCTCCTGGAGTCCTGGGGCCGGATTACAGAGACTTCCTAACTTGCAGATCCTTGCAGGGTTAGGACCTGATTTAGGAAACAGTTCAAGTCCAAGTCAGTAGCCGCGTCTCCATCAAAGTATTTTCATGCGCATTTAAAAGTTTTGAATTAGAAAAGGTTGATGGAAACGGCAAAATTCGAAAAACCCTCCTCAATTTCAAGTTCTTACGCCCGCTTTAGGTGGTTTTTGCCTTTTTGGAAAAAGAGTTAATGTGCTCAGTGTGAGCTGGAAACACCTTTTCTGAATAAGTTCTGACCGAGCGAACATTTAACTCACATGACTGATCAGCTGTTTCCGCTCCGAGAGAAGAAGAAGAAGAATGTTTCCGCTGTCTGTGTATTCCCATAACGTACGAAAACATGGCTGGTAGTAGTGGACTGATGAGGACAAACAACTCATTTTGTTTCCGGTCCGTGACCTCTACTTCTTCTTCTTTATTACCGCCATGCATAACGTAGCCTATACCGCCAACTTCTGACGAAACTACGCTGTAGCCGAGTTTATTCGCTCTAAACCAGTTGATGGAAACGCACCTAATCCGCGCTCTCTTTTTTGCAACATTACATTACTTAAGAAAAGTGTATTACACGATCATCCAAACTTCCCAAATACTAAAATAAACTCTCCTAATCGTTATGCTGTCCTAACGTTCACTTTTCCACCAGGTAGTGTTAGCTAACTTAATTTCCGTATTTAATCTGTATGGCTGCTCTTTTATCGCTTTTACACAGCCAACGAAATGTCAGCAGGCGGAACTTATTCACTGACCCGATGTGCCGGATAAGGCTGTCTGCTATCTTAGCCCACTCTCTTTCTCTTTACATTTCTCTACAGATGTTACCAACACCTGCCTGTCCGAAATTAACACCCGCCAAGCGCCAAATGACACACTGGTGGGTAAATGTTTGTACCAGATAGTCATGTACTAACCAACTATGCTGAGAGTCTCCACCATGTTTTGGTGTCATTTATGGGCGCGCTGCTTCTGTCCTCTGCTGTCTGAGTTTGACACACATACTCTTTACGCACGTCTAAACAGTGCCGCAAAACTGACCGTCTCGAGCGCTCCTAGTTTCGCGGCACTGTTTACCGTACGGGACATCAGATACGCCGCCAAAGCACTCTGTTTACACCTATCACTTGCCGCCGGTCTGCTGCTGTAACCCGGCATCACGGTATCATGCCAGTCCACCGTGGCAGTTTCACGTTTTCAACACGTTCTCATTCCGCGTTCAAGCTAGCAATAATAAATATGCAACGTCCACGTAGACTTTCAAAATAAAGCTTGCTGAGAAACATTTCAGGTGACGGTCGCAGTTTGGTTAGGTTTAGGCACCACAACTACTTGGTTGGCCCATTATTTTTATGTTTGATCCTTAAGTACATTTAATTTCAAATACTTAAATTTTGAGATCAAGACTTCTTGAGCTGTATTCAGGCTTGAATTGATTAACGGCTTATCAATATATTAAAATAATTTTGCTTCAAATATTGCTCTGGCCTCTTTTTAAAGTTTGTATTCAACATTAATACCTTATTATCTCAACGAAATGTACTGAAACAAATGTATATGTGACACAAAAAGGCAATTTATTATTTTGTCCGGTAAGAAATAGGCTTGGCTGGTGGATTTTTCAGTCCCATTGGCCGGTGAGTCAAAAAGTTTATTTCGGACACTGGTTTAAATGTATGTTTCAATGACGAAACCAACGGTTACAGAGTTGTTTAGCTCGGCAAGATGAGAAATGTAGCGTTGGTTGCTAGGTAACAATGCTGGATTGAGTATTTAGGATTTCCTAACCTGAGATAAGATAGGATGAAGGTAGGATTTCTAAACTTAGTTAAATTTGCTTCTGTAATACCAAATTGGCAAAAATCCAGACTCTTCCTGTCTTAACTTAAAGGTGGGTTATGTGATTCTAATCCAACACACGTCTTTTTGTCAAATTCAGTTAATATCTCCTCTCGGTCCGCTAGCTGTCCGTTCAGCGCGTGCACTGACAAAAACCCTCCGGTGTTCGTCCACAGCCCTGGCTCTCGGATCGAGCCACGCAACACTGTTCCAGCCATGATGTGTGTGTCAGGTGACGTTAAACGACCTGCCCGCGGACATTCAGCTGACTCTCTAGTTTGCCAAGATCTGCTGTTGTGATGTTAGCTGTAGCAGCAGGAGAGTTGTGAGCGTCGCTGTCTGGAGCTGCTGTGCTGGCTCTGGGAAACCGTCTCGTCCTCTCTGGCTGTTAGCTTAGCAGCAGCAGCTGTAGCGACAGTTTGCTAACCCACAACCTAGCTACGCTAACCCACAGCCTAGCTAAGCTAACCCACAGCCTAGCTAACGTTAGTTCCATTACTTGCTGAGTCGTTGTTCGTTCTGTATCATGGTATTTGTCGTGGTATTGGTTTCTCCAGAATCGCATACCACACCTAAAGACTTAAGATAGGAAGTTTCTGTAATATGGCCCCTGGACCTTAAAGTGGCCAGCCAGATGTTCGGGATAAAACAGCTGAGAGATCTGAACAGAATGCAGATCAGAGCTGTCTGGTCAGGAAACCAAGACAAGGGCCCTGAGATGTTTGTAATGTGTAGCGGTTTATCCCTGTACCCATGCACTGTCAAAGGTGTTTTTCGTCTCCCCTCGCTCCCAGAGAAGGCAACAAAACATCCAATCTGCCTTTAACTTAAATCAGTGTTTTTTATGAATCTCAATGAGTCTGGGAGATCGATCGCCTTGTCTGAGTTCACAACACAGCGAAGACACGAAGGTCACCATCGGCAAACGTCTGCGCCGTTGTTATTTAAACACAGCGCTACAGTCAGCCTCAGATTAGCTCCATACCTTCTCCACCTTGTGTGCCCGAGAGATAAACTGTGATATGTTTACTTTTATTCAGTCAGATACTGAAAGTTAATGAAGTTTCGCCTTTATAGTACGACTCAGACTGAAGTTAAGCAACTCAGAACTTCGAACAAACAAACCAGATGCTATTTTAATTACGGACCTAATTCCTGTTTGACATGTCTGACTCTTTATCATTCAGTTATCAGGAAAATGTCATTCTCAAATGAAGAAGAGCTGTTTGTCTACATCAGATATTTGCATGATGTAAACAACCACACATTAAACAGCTTAAAGCCAGTTCAACAGTGCAGCAAAATGCTCTGTTCAGTGTTGCAAAGAGAGGAGAACCTCATCAGTATTCTCTTAAGGGAATTCAAACCACATCCTCACAGAACTGATCTGTCTGCAGCTGCAAACATAACACTTTCTGTCATTACCCTTCTACAGTAGAAACTAAATACCTTCAAGCTGTTGTGACTGTTCTACTCAAAGTTTGGAAAGAATCTGTTGTGTGAACCACAGTCAGAAAGTAATGTTACAGGGGCTCATTTAATTAAAACAATCACTCGTTCTGCAATTTTTCTAAAGTCCTACATTACCTGACTTTCGGTACTGATACCAAAACTGAACTTGCTTTGAAAAACGTGTTTTTCAAAAAAACACTTTTTATTAAACATAAGGAATTTCTCAAATGTTTAATGTTGCTGAAGAATCTTATAATTTATTCGTTTTTTAGCACTAAAAGCCATCTAGTTTTCCAGGCAAGCCGGAAGAGTTGACAGTTCCCAAACAGCTATTGTCAAATCATACCTTAGCAGTTGTAGCTAGTTGCCTTTACCAAAACCAAAAAGCTAACTTTTAAGAAAATTGTTAAACAGTGTGTCTGTCAGTGTTATTGCCAGTCCTGGATGATATTATATCAGAATTTATGCAAAATCTAGAGCCAGTAATGTTGACAACTGGATGTGTTGATTATTTCACCAAAAGCCCCATCTTTTCTGAACCTTAACGGTGTTTTAGTGACATAAACCGAATAACACGTGGGACGCACCAGCCCGTCTCTGGTATCAGTCCTGAGCTAATTTGCCAATCATCCACCCCAACCACCTACCTACAACTTCTGTGCAGTAAGAACATGACACTTCCTGGATTGAAGCACACGTAATCCAGCTGTAATTACATTTCCTCCTAAATCAATTTGGCAAAGTAATTATATAAACATATTTTGTAGACGTCAGGATTGAAATAGACTACATCCACAACGGTTTCCAAGTTGACTCCCAGGTTACAACAGTGGTTTGCATTGTTTTTTGTGTACACTTGCTGATATGAGGATTTAAGTGCCATTTTCTAAATATTGGAACTTGTGTCATAATAAAATGAAAATGCGGAGATAACAGACCTGATGGCAGGAGGTCATCATGATGAGCTCAGGTACATAAACAAGTCTGCTGGTTTACTGCTGTGTTCTGCTTAAACAACCATTTGATCAGACTTGAACTGCTTCTACAGGGAAGACACCACATGAGAAGCAACATACAGGTGTTTTTATTATAATATTTAAAAGTCTTTTTCACCTCCTTGGGTCTTATACTGTTTTTGCAAGTAGTATACAAGAAATCGATGCAATTTACCTTGTGTGCTCACAGGCAGTAATGCAGTACAAGCACTGATTGATGTCAATCAAACTGCAACAAAAAACAAAAAACCCTGCAATTCCATAGCTTGAATCGGTTATGACTATTTTGTGATGTAATTCTATCTAAACACAACAATAAATCTTTGTTTTATTGCACCTTTTGACATTTAATGGGTACATTTTACATACGTAAAGCAATATTTTCTAAGTCTGTACTAAGTGACTTGTAAGTAATTAAAAGCACCTTAAAATCAATTCTAAAACGTTGGCAGTGTAAAGAGATTTAATGTGTTTAAACCAGTGTGATGTGTTTAAACCTGTTAGTTCCTGTCTTTAAAACTTAACATCTGGCAGTGTTCCTTAGTTGATAAAAGCAAGTTTGTATAAGTTTTGTAACGTGCTGCTCAAAGCTTAAATTACAGTCAAACAAGACGCCAAGATTTCTAGCAACAGGCTTTATGCACTCAGACAGGTACCCAGTAGATGGCAGTATTTGACTGTTTGTGTTGCTGGAGCCAACGACAATAATTTTTGTTTTAGCTGAGTTCAATTGAAGAAAGTTATTTGACATCCAGTTTCTTACATCTACTCGGCACTCCTGTAAAGAACTTTAACAGGGACGTCAGCATAACAGTGAAAGGAAACACCATGTCTATGAATTATATTAACTTGTGGGAGCACATAAAGAGAGAATAAAATTGGTCCCAAAATTGACCCTTGAGGTACCCCATACATGACAGTAGCAAATGACAACCCATGGCTGTTAATGAACACATCGAATTTTCTGTCTGAAAGATAGGATTTGATCTAACTCAGTACAGTGCCCGATGTGCCCACCCGTTTCCTCAATCTGTCCAATAAAATCGTGTCAAAAGCACCACGAGAATGGAACAAATGCCAGCCGGAGGTGAAGAGGTCAATGGGGAGGAAGAGGAGCAATCGGTGACCGATGTGTAGTCTACAGCTGTTGTGGAGTCCCTGCCGGTGATCTCAGCCAGCGTGATCAACCAGAGTCTCGTCTGTCTTCAGTCAACTGCCTCAATCCTCTCTGTCTGCCTTGCTATTCGGGAGCCCCAGCATTCTCTACCCGCCGCCTCCACCCTCAGAGCCCTGCCAGTACACCGGGAGACTCGTCTGAATTGCTGCCGCCTGCCTCGCTCGCCCTGGTGCTCCAACTACAAGTGATCTATTGGATCATTTGCAATAAACCTGACTGTGAACTAACCTCCAGTTCTCCAGTCCTCTCTGCGTCCTGCCTTTGGGGTCTTTCAGTTAAACCTAACGCAGACTGCTGCTTGGCGGTATCGTTAGTGCCTTATGGGGATAAAAACATTGCAGACAGGTGGATGTTTCCTGAGAAAACGCAGGATCTGCTGCATGGCGTCTACAATTTTAGCACCTGGTAGGTAGTAGGTCACTGTAGATTTTGATTTAATATGTCTTACAACAGAGTCACCGACCATCAGGGTAGTGTGCAGTGGGGGCTTGCGTTGAACAATGTGGACGCAGCCCGGGGAGCGACGTGTCCGCCAGCTGATTGTGATGGCGAGGATGGTGAAAGGCAGGCAGTGAAGTGGGCAGGATCACGCCGCGGCGCTGGTGTAAAGAGCGATATGGAGCGGCGAGCCCTGCGAGAGGGGTGCTCAGGTATGGCTGGAGGAGGGATCTGAGGCGATAGCGAGCCGTGGGATCCGTCGCTATCTGCTCCACGGGAGGTTTCTGTCCTCCCTGAGCTCGCCTTAGGACACCTGCGTTAGTAGCTCCTTAATTTCTTTTGTAGCTTACATTGTGGTGTGACTGTCAGTCTATCAAGTGGATTTAGTCTGCATTACCGATTTATTGATAAAGAAAAACAAGATTAAAATAGTTATGTTTGTCGACCAAATAAAGAATGTTGTCCTTATTGAGGTGTTTACACAAGACATTTTAATCTAATTTGACTGTTATTCTCATTATTTGTGATATAAAGAGCTTTGTGTTAATACAGCCGCTGTACCACATCCGTGGCTCACAGTAAAAAAACACAAAAAAACACTTTCCTCGGGCATGAACCCAACTGAAAAATATCCTTGATTTAAAGTCAACAGTCTGAAAGGAGTCAGGAGGGATGAAGTAGTTCTTACCACTGTGTGATTAATAATCACATATACTTTGTTTCATTTAATCAAGCTTTTCCCCTCCGCCACATAGTTTAAGTCCTTTAGTGTTTGTTGATTCTTCTGTGTGATTGCCCTCGAGCCGAGACTCTCCGCCAATCATGAATCATTTGTGAGCCACAGAGTTCGTCGCTTTGACTTTGTGCCTTAACGCCAGAGGATTCCAGCAGATCAACCCCACAGCCAATCTTCAGCCTTCACACACAAACAGGCTTTCACACTAGAAAGGCCAAGCTGTGAGTCGCTCCAGATCAGAACCTGAGATCAGTGCACGGGGGGGTCTGCCACAATTGATCTGCAGATTCTCTGCCTACACCCAACCACTCACAGCATTAGACCTTTCTCACGGCAGACATGTTGAGGCAAGAAGGCAGGAAAAGCTTGGGTGTAACGAATAATATCATCTACAAAGAGCGTTTCACACCTACACAATCATCTTAATTTGTTACATTAATAATTACATAATTATCTGCTCACAACTTCATTACCATATTATTACATTTATTTATTTATTTTTAAGATAACTGTACGGTTGTAGATTATTTACAAAAAAGTACTTGCAGAGACTTGAATCTGCTCTCGATACGTAGAGTACTGAAATGAACTGAAAACTAACGGCCGCCTGGAAGGTTGGAAATCAAAAGTGAGGACTGATATTACACACATACAGAATATGCATGGGCCTTAGTTAGACAGGATGGATTTTATTAGAGCTAAAACAATGAGTCTATTAATGGATTTGCCGATTGAAATTACTATTCTGATAGTTGATTAATTGTTTCAGTCTTTTTTCACGCCTAAATACTCAAAATATTCACTGGTTCCAGCTTCTGAAATGTGAGGATTTGCTTTCCTTTTGGACAGACAAAACAAGCAAATGCCACCTTGGGTTCTGAGATGCAAGACTAAACGATTAATCGGAAAAAAATTCTACAAATTAATCGATAATGAAAATAATTGTTAGTTGCAGCCTAACTTTTTTTTATACACCTAAGAAAAAAATTGGACCCCCCTACGACATGAAGATTGTCAGATAAGGGTTTAATATATAATATTAGCAGTTGATATCCATGTAAGGGGAAGGTTTCACTGTGTGTATCAACCATTATCTAAAGAAGCTCTGTTAGAAACTGTTGAGCAGCACCGCACATATCTTATATCATATAAATCAGTTTCAATACCGTTATGAACCGCTCAGACAAAAAAAAACAAGAGATGGGTTAAGTGGTCAAGAACTTGCATTCATATCCATAAAAGTAAGTGAGGTTTGAAGTCCTGTTTCAAAGCTCATTTTATCAGCTCGTGTCCGGAGGATGGACAGATTCAAACTGTAGTAAATGGACTTAAACTAGCAAACCCAATGGTATGTCCACTGTCCTGTGAGACCAGAGAGTTTATTTGCATCTCAAAGGGCTTCGGATTATAAAAACAATATGCCAACCTTTAGTTCCTGAACAAGAAGAAGAAGAAAAGAGCTCCCGTCACTGGGATTTCATGTTGGGAACCCTGGGAAAAGAGGAATCCTCCCAGCAGGACCATCAGGCTGAAATGCTGAGAGCAGCCAAACGGACTAAACACTTCCAAGTGCTGCAGCAATCTGCTCTCAGAGCTCATCAGGAGGGAACTGCTTCAGTTTGGGATATTGCATTAAAAAAGAAATATCATGGCAGTTTAATTTATCCTCAGTAAGAACATGTATTAATCAGTTCTCCACTCCTCTCATTAAAATACTAGTGCATTTTACCCACAATTCATAGCTGGAGTCTCGTCAGCATTTTCCTTTGGTCGTCTCCTCGAAGGCAACAGACTATTCATGTTTCACGGACACTCTTTGTCAAGTATGTGTTGTGTAATCCATTTCATCATTCAGCCTCTTTAAAATGTGAGTTCCAAAGTCTCGTAACATGTTTACAGTGAATCAGCTTAAGGGTCGTTTTCATTAATGCATTGTTTGACACAGAAAAGTAATCAGTTGACCTTTTTGAAGAAGAGTAATTAGTAACACTGTTTGTCACCTTAACACCATTTACCATTTACCCTGGTATTAACACGTGATTTGTATCTTAGCTGCATGAGGAAAAACACATGTTGATGCAGGTGTAAATGTACACAAATGCATCTGGAACCACATCTGGAAGTGGTCTGGATCACGCTGCGATCAGATCTCAGCCAGGTGTAAATGACATCTGTACAGTAAAATTAAAATTTTAATTATTTTGCTAAGAAATCAATATATACTGTATTTCCTTTGTTTGTTTTGACCTGTGTACTTTTTTTGCATTAAAAAATGCTATACTATATATGGGTCAATGTTTTATATTCTGTAATATCTGACTATATAGTAGTTTTCATATAGTAAAATGCAAACCATTTCTCGTGTGGTCTCATCAGAGGGTGTAGCCATACTTATAGGTGTTTTTTGTTTTTTTTTTGTTTTTCTTTCATGCCAGTTGTGGGACTTTGCATCTGAGCTGAGTAAATCATCGAAGCAAGGCCAGTGGAAACTGAAGGAGGAGGCGATGGATTGTATTACTGCATCATGATGTGGGAAATGATTGGCGTAATCAGGAGATTCAGTTTCAAATTCATACAGGTTTCACATATACCATGTGGTCACAGAAAGAATTACTTTGATCCTTTACCTTTTGAAATGAATATTGAATCTATGTAACGTAAAAGTGTCGCTTGTGCTGAACACATTCAGAATTAAGACCAACTCTGCAGCTCTATGGAGCTTTTTAGACTCCTTTAGCTCCCAGCGTTGGCCCTCTCGCTACACACAGCCCTTATTAGTCTCATGGCTCTCATCATCCCCCTACACAGTATAAAACCACAGGCAGCTGATTTCATCGAACAAGCTCTGATAAACCCCACGGTACACTTCCTGCTCAGCAGCACTCTTTTTTTAACTTGTTCTTGTCCTCTCTTTCAGTGTTTTGTGGCAATGCATCGTGGGTTACTCCCTTGCAGAGATGGGCAGTATTTCTGTTACTTGTATTTGAAATACATATTTCAATTACGTTTGAGTATTGTGTAATTGGTATTTGACAGGGCTGAAAAAATTCAAATGTGATTTGTCAGAAGATACTTTAAAACATAAAAAACAACACTAGGTCAAACCTAGTAAATGGCTAACTCCCAGGGTTAACCACTGATCCAGCTCCTTTTTGCTAGATTTAACACAACTCCCCCTCTTAAGCTCGGGTTGAGAGACTGCTCTCATATGCAGGAATAATAATATAGACGTTAGTTGTTCTTAAAGGCAACGAAAGAGGCTACTAAGTGAAGTGGTTGGGTCTCAACTTCCATGTCTTTGAATTAGAGAGTTTATACTGTACTAGACATGCTATTTTCAGTATTTTGTTGTTGTTGTTTCTTTTTTTTTTGTTTTACAGTTTTGTATTTTGTAACAAGATACGTTTTGATGTGATCTTTGTCCATCTCTGCTCCCTCAAGCAAAGTCTGCAGCATCTCGACAAAAAAAGCGCAGAGCAAGGGCACAAAAAGTCTGTGAGGAACCCCTCGAGCTCAAGCAGTACCTGATTTCACTGCGGGACAGCACTGATTGCTTTACCAGGCGGTTCCATGAGTACAGTTAGGGGTGTGGGGTTAAAAACATGCTGCATAAGGTCAACACAGAACTGAAAGAGAACTCGGTGTAGCTCCCTTTAGTCTCCATTTCGAGGTGTGTACTGATGTCATGCTGTATTATACTGATAGAACTTGAAAAATGCTCTACTGAATGTAGTTTTGCATTTTGGAGCTCTGTCAAACTTTAATGAATAATTAATAACATTAATTAATATGTGTGTGACGTCTCCATAACCTAATTCACACCTTCAGTTGCAGCACAAAGAGCTCCTTATCCTTTTTGTCAAATATTTAGCTAATTAGCTATCTAGCCTGCAACCTGACGTTAGCAGTGCACGTTTTAAAGAGCACTTTCATGAATAATTAATAACATTAATTAATATGTGTGACGTCTCCATAACCTAATTCACACCTTCAGTTGCAGCACAAAGAGCTCCTTATCCTTTTTGTCAAATATTTAGCTAATTAGCTATCTAGCCTGCAACCTGACGTTAGCAGTGCACGTTTTTAAAGAGCACTTTTCAAGATACTTAAAGGTCCAGTGTGGAGGATTTAGTGGCATCTAGCATTGAGGTTGCAGATCGCAACCAACTGAATCCCGCTCGCCTCACCCTCCCCTTCCAAGCATGTAGGAGAAACTACGGTGGCCGCTAAACTCGCGTAAAACACGAACGGCCGTATCTACAGCCAGTGTTTGTGGTTTGTCCGTTCTGGGCTACTGTAGAAACATGGCGGTGCAACATGGCGGCCTCCGTGGAAGGGGACCCGCTCCCTCTGTAGATATAAACAGCTGATTCTAAGGTAACGAAAACACAACGATTCTCATTTTCAGGCGATTAAACACTAATGAAAACACACTTATAAATATTATACTCCATTTCTGCTCCTAAGTGTGACACACTGGACCTTTAAGGATACTTTACACGACAAAAAGATCCTAAATAACTAAAAACACACTAAAATCATGATTTAGTCACGTAACTGCTGTTTACAAGTTGGAAACGGGTAATTACAGTACCTCCCACATGATGTGCTCCACAGTCGCCTGACAGATTCTCTCCTGTGCCTTTCATCTTCCTCAGCACTCTGCCAGCTCTTTAATGTCTCCAGTCCATTTTCTCTGCATTCAGCCGACCTTTTCTTGTTTAGCTCACGGCTCTCTTCTCCTCGGTGACTTTCCATTAAAGTCTTTTTTCATTTAATTATTATCAGCTCCAGTCTGTTTGTGTCAGCGTCTCGGTCAGTTCCTATAAATCCCGTCAATGGTTAAATAAGAATTGCCCCGTGAAAGGAGATGTCTCCTTAGAAAGGAATTTATTGATGCCAAGTTGTTGGTAAATTTCCCCAGCATGTTTGGTATTTACTGCCTGCATTCAAAACTATAATTAAACAGAAAAAAAATACAATTCATTAGAATCATTTGTGACCAGTAAACTAGAGTTAATATTTTTCTAATAAGGGCAGCTCACCTTTGATTGATTTATATGCGTTTTAATACAGTTTTCATCTATTGTGTGTGCATAGTTACATGTTGACTCTAATTGGAAAATGCAGCTTCCCACAGGATTAGTTGTCCTGACATCTGTGACGTGCAAAAGAGATAATCTCATTATACAATATGTGTGTTTCCATATCCTGACACATTGTGTGGTTTATAGGCAGATTTATGAGTGAATGACATAACAATCTGTTACGTATGTGTTTAAAATGTCTTCAGTCTTCAGTCTTCTGGTTTATCCCTCCTGCAAACTGACGTGGTGAATGATGACGCCCTGGAGATTCACGCCATGTCACCTTGAGTTGTCGTGATTTGATGAAATGCAAACGGCCCCTAGAGGGAAGATCCACGAAGTCTTCCACAGGTCCGGCAGCCTGGGCTGTGCTCCAACCTGACGCCCTGACAGCAGGCACCGGCTATCCATCTAGAGCAGCAGCCCCGGGCTCGGCTCCAACCTGGCAAGCCGACAGCAAGAAGACAGATACTTGGAGTCAGGCTGTGGTGAACAGGCTTCAGAATTACAACAGATCCTACACACACACACACTGAGCACAGCCATCTGCTGCCCACACACAGTATCTGTAGGTGCAGGGGAGATGCTTTTGTGGAGTTTAAGGCGTACAGGTTTAGATTTTTTTGAACATCAGAGATGCTGGCGGATTCCCAAGTCAAAGAGCTCGAGGAGTCAGATAAAAACACTAAATCAAATTTGAAACACTCTATTTTTGATTCTGAACCTCTAACGTCACTAACGCCTCTATGCCCCATGTTGGGCGGTGTTGTTTAATACTCCTGTGCAATATACTCTTTTCAGTTTAAAATTCCCTATTTATTGATATTTATTCATACCTCTATTACTGCTGTGCAGTATCCTCCGTCTCATTATAAATAAGCTTCACTTAACTTGACAGTTCATTACCTTATCCCGTACATACTTATACCCACCTGGTACTTAATGTATTTTCTGACCTGTGTTATATATATTTTTTGCTCAGTGCTTCTCTTCCTGTGTGCACTGATGTAACAGTGAGCTGCTGTAACAAAAGAGCTTCCCCTCGGGGATCAATAAAGTATTTCTGATCTGATTCTGAAATGTATCAGTGAAATGGGTAAGCTTTCTATCCTTGTGAGGACCCTCACTGACATTATGCATTCCCTACCCCCCTAACCTTAACCATTACAACTAAATGCCGAGCCCCAACCCTTACCCTAACCTAATTCAAAACAAATAGCTAGTGCTCAAATTGAGTTTTTTTAGGATAGTTATCCTGAGGTAAGATTTTTATTCCAATGTTATCTCAATGATTTAACTGTGCTATCTAGGGATAATGGGCTTCTGCTGTTAAAACTCTAAAGCAGGAGTTTTCAGAGTCTGACACTGTGGGTCCAACAAAATCAAGACTAAAAAACTAAATATATGCAACACTGAAATCTCTTTGAAATGATTTTAGTGTAAACGCTATAAAGTGTGTCATGGGCCATAATTATCGCTGGAAAGTTAAGTCACCCAAATGTTTCTGGTATGATCATGAGCAAAAGGACAACATCTTAATTACTCAATAACAAAATGAACTGTATTTCCACATCAAGTGTGAATTTAAGTGAGAGATAGTCGCACAAAACCAAGGTAGTAAAATTCTTGGACGTAATATTGGTGCTTTGTTAAAAGTTGTTTTGTTGATTCCAAAAGTTTGTGAAAATCTGCGTCTGTTTGTCATAGTTAGCCACTATGCCCCCTGATCCTTTTGTCCTCTTCTGTATCTGCCTTCCCCTGTGGTTCCTGGCGGTCCCCTGTCCGTCTTGTTTGTGTGTGTGTGTGTATGTGTCTGGGTCCTGGTCTGGTTTCCAGATCTCCCGGCTGCTATTGATTACCGGCACACCTGATCATCATCATCATCATCAACCACCACAGTTATCTACCGGGCTCATCCACACTTCCAGCGCCAGATCGTCTTCGTGCCCAGTACGCGCTATACGTAACGGCTCAAGTAAGAAACCGTTTGAAGTTTGTTACCTACCTTATGGTAATCTTGTCTGTCTCCGTTGTAGACCTCTGTGCTGCCGGTGATCACTTCCTTGTGCCACGGCCATCGGACTCTAGTCTCAGTCTCAGCGTGTCTTCACCCGATCAGCCCAGCTTTCAACCACGCCAGCCAGTCCAGAACCCGCTTCCCTGGTCTCCGCTCAACGCACCACCCTCCAGCCTCCGTCCAGTCCGGTCGAGCTCTCCGTACTACAACGCACTTCGCCAGACACGCCGCTGTCTCCTAATCTATCTGCACAATAAAACTGTTCAGACCGTGATCAGCTCTGTCCGTGTGTCCTGCTTTTGGGTGCCAAGTTTGTTCCCCATAACACTGTTAAATGACATAATGAGAGTGACGGTGCGGCAACAGGACCATTGTTTCTCAACCTACCTAATCCACGTCTTATTTTATCTGAATCGTCACTACGGGAACAGGTTCTGTTTCTCACTCATATACAGCAAAGATTTAATGACTGTAAAGACATAAAAATATTATGATCGTACCTCAAACACATTACCTGTTGGTGATAGTCAACAAATGTGACGTCTTACAATATCTTACACGTTGCAAAATAAAATCTAAATGTAAATATTGAGTGTGAATCTTTATGCCAGTCATACATCTATACGTTAAATTTAAAAGCTAAATCTATCCTAAATCTAAATCACAAAACTTAGACACTCGCTGGAGAAGGCCTTGGGATATGGTAAAAAAAGAAGCAAGAAGTGAACCTTGAATTGAGCTGATTTTATTGCAGATGAGTAGTAGCGTAGAGCTCACAGAGAAAGTTCACAGAGCTCAGTCCAATAAAGCAAAGTAACCAGCTGCTCTTGGCCTCCACAGTCCGTTTCAAACGTGTCAATTAATTTCCCGGCACATGCATTATTATAGCTCCAAAGCCTGTATGATCCTGACTGCTGCATGGCTCTGAGTTCGTCTTTAGTTGGTAAATCAGAGGTTTGCGGGGTCAGCTGGGCCACGCTGAACATCTGGAGCATCAGCTGCTCTCCTGGTGGGCCGTCGCCCTGCAGACCAGCAACACCAAAAGATAAAAACAAAAAGTTGTGTGGTAGTTCTGCTGCAGACGGGCTGAATGACTGTACAGGTGTGTGTGTGTGTGTGTGTGTGTGCGCTGAGGTCATAATTCATTTCTGGAGACCGTATTTCTTTCAGCACCAGATTTCCTTTGGCAGGCTGTGTTGTGCCTTTCACACACTGAGCTGACTGATTGTGTTGTGTACAAACTGTGAAGGAGTCGACCCAACAGACTGCGCTGGCCACCGCGTCAACAACTGATGGCAAACAGGGAGGATTCCTCTTCACTTTCTGAAGAGATTATGTGTCACAGTATATAGCAGTCACAGCGGAAGATCCTAATTTTATTCTAATGATTTGGAAAAAAATAAGCTCCCAACAAAGTTCTTAGTCTTAGTCACCATAAAGTCACATTTTTACAGATGTGTCCTAAAACAATACTGACATGCCCGAATGTACAAATTGTAAAAATCGGTATGAAGCTTTAGACGTGCAGGATCAATGAATATAATTCCTATAATATTGGAGGTTATATGTTAATATTTCTGAGTGCGCAGGATCTGGTGCAGCTGCAGAATGTAGTTAGAAAGTGAGTTTTTTAAATAGTCTGAACGTGTTTTAACAGCATTTCACTGACTGAGTTTAAATTCACTACATTTGTTGAAGTAGCTGAAATAAAGCTGAATGCTGTTGATCCAAATAAATGTCTAAAATTTTAAAAATCTACTATATTTTAACCTCGACGCCTTTTCAAGTGCAAACACATCATTACTGGATCAGATTGTGAGCTGACAATCGTGTGTGTCTGTAAATATATTTAAAATGTAAAGTAGGCTGCAGCTTAACACACACAGATTCCACCACGTCATCATCCATTAAGGAAATGTAAGTGTGGTAAATGATGAATGAACACTGAATGAAATGTCATTGTGTTCATTTATTGACACTTTCCCCCGCTCTGACTCAGGCTCTTTGTTTAAAGGCACAGTCCGCTTATACATGCATTAATATATCTACGAGGCTCCGCCTTTTATTTACCCGTTGCCATGGTGAATCGTAGTCTCGGGGGTCCATTGATGAAGGCTTTTTCATTCACCACGCACAAACTTGCACCAGAGTGAACACACTCGGAGTTGACTGAACAAACTGGAAAGGATAAAGTGTCTGTCTCTCAAAACTACAGGCAGATTTATGGAAGCCCATTGTAAATCATTAAGAACGGCTCTCAAATTTACAGTCACATTTTCAAAAAAGGCTCAGTAATGTCCCGATTCAGCTGCTCACTGTAGTTTTTAACAAACACGAGGAAATTTCAATCGGCTAATCCATTAATAGACTCATTATTTTAAGCCTAATAAATTCCAACCTGTCTGACTCTGCAGATTATGACTAACAATTCCATATTATTAGGCCCATGCATATTCTGAATGTGTGTAATATCAATCCTCACTTTTGATTTCCAACCTTCCAGGCGGCCGTTAGTTTTCAGTTCATTTCAGTACTCTACAAAAATGTACTTGCAGAGACTTGAATCTGCTCTCGATGCGTAAATAATCTATAACCGTAGTTATCTTAAAAATAATAAATACATGTAATAATATGGTAATGAAGTTGCGAGCCGATAACATTTTGAAAACCAAAAACCCACTTTAGTGGTGCATTTATGGATGGTCCTTCATCAAAGGTTTTTTTGATCTTATATTTATACTCTGAATGATGATACATTTAATATTTATGAAAACAAAACAAAACTTACATGTCATGTTGGGTTTTTGTCAACACAACAAGCTGATATGTTCATTGTGGAAAAGATCCTACTGTACAAATTTGCTGGTGTATTGAATTAAATTGTTGCTGTTTTACAACCGAATTCTCAAATGTTGGAGTTTCCTTGAATGCAGCAACAAAAACACTCTCAAACTTCATCAACATGCTGCAACAATGAGAGTTTCCTCAGTGAATTCTTCACTTCAGGATGTTGCTGCTGCAGCTGGTGGAGCCGGAGCTCCTGTTGAACCGGTTTGTATCGGACTGCAGCTGATGATGCTTTTCATTCTGGATCCATCTGCCGATTCTTTTCTCCGTCGATCGATCCGTCGATCGATCGGTTTGGAAAACTCGTGAACAGTGAGAAACGCCGTCACGGCGACCCGGAGCCCAAAGCGACGCCTTCGCCGCGTCGCTGTGTCCGACCGACAGTCCGAAGCTCGACGTTATTAACAAACATCACAGTTATTACAGTCGTTCAGAGGAAAAGCAGCAGATCTGCAAGTCAGGTGAGGGAGTGTAAAGAGCGACGTAGTCCGCGTAGCGAGGAGGCCGGGGTGGATGGATGGGTCAAACACAGGCCTTTCACCCGGGAGACCTCTGTTCGCGTTAAGTTACGTCACATGACTTACTGACGTAACTTACTTACTGTAACCCAAACCCCGATCTTTTCCTAAACCTAACCAAACCGCAACCGTTTCACAACGTTAACCACGTGCTTACTGTTACCGTGACGACGAAGGAAAGAATGTATAGTGAGTGACTGAATTTGTAGTTTGAGGGGATAAAATATTTCCCCGCTGCCATTTTTCCTGCTGCTTTTGGTGCCAGGAGAGGAAATCCCCCACAGAGACCAGCATCCTTTGCCGTAACCCTGCCAGTGGGCCAAGCCTTCTCCTTTATTGCTTTTTATTGCGCTTTGATTGGACGGGTTCATTTGCATTTGATCCTCTGCCTGGTGACTGTTCTTTACGGAGTGGCCTGTGTTAACTCCTCTTATCGCTGACACACACTCTCCGGCACAGAGGCTATCTGTGACTCACCCAAATACACAACTGATAGCAACATTTTCCGACGGCAGGTGTTAACTCGCCTGCTCTTTTCCTTATCTGTGTTTGTTAATTAACCCAGTGAGGGACGCTCAGCGCCGCCAGGAGATAAATAAATAAAATAAATGAATATGCAGGGGGAGTGCCCATATACTCTGCGCTAACTGGAGGAGTTCTGCAAACTGCTTTGCTTATCGCCGTCTGTTGACACTCATCATGCCTGTGGTGTGTTTATATTCTGTTCATCCTGCTGCTATAACTGACTCTGGAACTAATGTCGTACAGGAAGTAATCTGCTCTGCGTCCCCCTGCGTTCCTCCCGCCACACAGGAAATTAATTACAGCACAGTGAAGTCCACTTTATCCTCCCTGTTCAGGTTTAATTTGAATTATGTGGAGAACCGCAGCATACAGCTCTGTAAATTTGTGCTAAATCTTTTCACCTTCCTTTTAATTTCTCCCCTTAATTGGTGTTTTTTCTCTCTGGTTCTGGCTTGCTTCGCCTCATATTGAAGCAATTTCATCATCTCTGTATTTTCTCTCTTTTCCCAAGATTGTCAGGTTTGTTTGTCTTACCAGCACAGTTGGGCTTTCTTATCTTTTTCCACTTGTTATCTTTTTTTGGGCCTCCCTTCAAAGGTGTAACAGGTGGGAGCAAACAGGCACAGAGCAGAGGAAATGTGCCTGTCTGTGTTAAAGCACAATGCCGGTGGTCGCCACAGAACTTGTCACCATGCATACCAGACATTTTTCCATTTCCTTTCCTTCCAGACACTCGCTTCAGTTCATCTCCATACACTATGAAACGTAACGTAACAGAATGCCACCGCTAAGTCAGCTAGCTTAGCTCACTGAGCATGCTGTATGTGTCTATTGAACTTTATGTTGTCATGTCTTAATTGAAGGCTCGTGATTGTGTTTATTTGGTTAGGCTCCTGTCTTAAAAGCTGTTTGGTTAAGAATGTGTTCTGAAAGACTGTTTGGTAGTGTAATGCTAACTCTCGCTAGCTATGTCGATTTTCCTATTGGATTTCCCATTACATTGATATGTTGTTAGCGTTATGCTAAACATGGGTTAGTGTCCTATCAGCCAGTCTATCTGGAAACATATTTGCATTTAGTAGTGTAGTTATTAAAGCTGTAAGCAGCAGACCAAAGAAGTTTGGAGAAATAATTATTTTCTTTCATTCGTACATGGAAATTATTATTTTTATTTGGGGAATCAGAATTTTGTTATGTTATGTTGTGATTATGTGACCTGGTATCGGGTTTATGAAGAGAAATGTGAAGTGGGGAATGCAGTTAAAATACATACATGTGTATAAATAAAGTCTGGCAGAAGTGCGGGAAGGAAGCACGCTGCCTGTCTCATCACTTCCCTATTCTTTACAGAACAAAATTAGAATCTGACTACAGGCCTCACGCCCAGCGCCTGTTACGTTTATCCATTATTTTTAATAATATATAATATATATAAATATATATTAGATCTCTTTTTTTGGCGTTTCTGCTTTATTTGATAGAGATAGTGAAGAGGGACAGGAAAGGCAGGGGAGAGAGAGGGGATGACATGCAGCAAAGGGCCCGCTGTGGTAAGGACTCAGCCCTGATACGTGGTACTCGCTCTACCAGGTGAGCTACCAGGGCGCCCCGGGATATATTTTTTTAATCAAATCGTAATTTCTATCCTTCCACATACCCCCTGGCAACTGCAGAAGTACTTCCAGGTGTCCCTGGTTAGGAATCATTGGTCTACACAATATTTGTGTCATTCAGCATGGAAACATTTAAATTAAAACAAAAAGCTGGCAGCAGGTTGAGGTTGAGCAGGTGTGAGGGTCACCCTGCCTTTAAAAGCTCCTAATCCTGAAAGAATTTCATCAGTCTGCATTTAATGGAGCGTCTTGTTTCACAAGAGGCTGTTTCACGGGCTTTAAAAGGCTCAAAGGGTAGCACTGTGCCTCCTGTGTAAACTCTACAGATCGAAGCACAGAGCCGCAAACCGAGGAGGCGTTACCTCAACAAGCCAGGCCGATGAGCTGACACATAGATGTAATAGCTAATAGTAAAAGTATGCGGGCACCCCTTCTAATTAGTGGGTTCAACTGCCTCTTAAGCCACACTCACTGCTAAGAATTGACAAACACTTGCAGTAGAATTTATTGTACTGAAGAGGTCAGTGACTTTCAGCGTGCTACTGTCAAAGGATGGCAAATTTCCAATAAGGCAGATCATCAAATTTCTGCTCTCCCCAGTCAGCTGTAAGTTATACTGTAGTGAAGCAGCAGAGCAACAACAGCTCAGCCGTGAACCTGTAGGCTCACAGAACTAACGTCAGGACAATAATTGTTCATCTGGAGCTTCATGCCTACGTTCACCATGTGCAAAGTCAAGCATTGACTGTAGTGGTAAAAGTGGTAAAGCATACCGCCATTGGAATCTGGAATAATGGAAACATGCTGTCTGGAGGGATGAATCACGCTTCAGTATCTTGCAGTCTGATGGATGAATCTGGCTTTGCTGAATATCAAGAAAACACTACCTGCATGAACGAACACAACTGTTTTTGAGGAGGAGTGATGATCTGGGGCAGTTTTTCACGGTTTGGGCCAGGTCCCTTTGCGCCAATTAAGGGAAATCTCAAAAGCACAACTCTCAGTTTGGCATCCCCAGTAAATTAATGATCAAAAAAACATTCAGAGAGCAGTCAAACTAGTTTAAAAACAATAAATAAAGGTTTTCCCAGTTTGGTGTGGAAGAACTTGACTGGTCTGCACAGAGCCCTGACCTCAGCCCCATCCAACACCTTTAGAATGAACTGGAACGCCGAATGTGAGCCAGACCTGATCACCCAACACCCACTCGTCAGTGTGGACCTCACTCATAGTCTTGTGTCTGAATGGGAGCAAATCCCCGCAGCAGGTTCAACATCTGAACTGAATCCAGAAGAAGAGTGGAGGCAGATAAATGCCCATGGGGGCGGAATCATGTTAGCACATATCGTACATGAGTGTGATGTTCGGGTGTCCACATACTTTTGTCTTGTGTATATAACATGTCGTGTTTACATAGCAGTGTCTGTATGTTAATGCCTTGCAGTCTGGAGCACTAATAATAAATCTTTCCAGGTCTGAAGATGATTTATAGCAATTCTGATGAAAAGGACATTCAGAGATTTGTTTCTAAATGTTAGAAATGTGCTGCTGAAAACACACGTTACAAAGACTGTGAACTATGTAGTACTGAATTGGGGCGTTAGACAGTTTTTCACCATTTTTGTGTTCAGGATTTTTTTGGCTGGGCCAGAAATCCTGGCTCGATGATGCACTGGAGCCACTGAGCAGGGCCCCTCCCCTAACACTATAATAACTAGAGCGCATTAGCATGCTTATGTTATAATAATATATAACTCGAAGCCCCCTAATTTACATCGTGTAACGTTAGCCTAGCGTCATTTTCATGTAAGCTAGCTAACATTACTGCATGTATTGTTATATCAGCGGACACGCCCCCAGCCTTTGAGAGCAATACTGCTTATTTTTTCAAGATTTTGATCATTTATTTTATTTACTTGGCGATTTTTTTTAACCGTTCAAATTTGGTTGGGTGGTTAATAACACATTTTTCTGTGGTGTGACAAACTCAGAACACATATTTACTATTGTTTCACACGGATTTAAAGATTAAATTTGAATTAGTTTTAAAGGTTTTGAAGACATCAGCATGTTGGACAAATAAGTGGTTTGTGACTGGATTTTCGTTAACGGGAAGGAAGCTTCTATGTCTCAAGTGAAACTACTATATTTATCAAGACAGTGAGGCTTTGGGATTGATCAGATGGCAGCACTTAACCTTTCTCTGAACGTTAATCAGATTTTCCATCGTGAGACTCCCGCTGAGCTGAAAAAAGACTCCTGCTGCTCAAAACAGGAAGCCCGAGTAAGTGCGGTGTCTTTGTTCTGAGCATTCAGTTAACACTGCACTCCAACAGATTCTGTTTCCAATCCGCTGTTTAATGTGCAGCTTCAATACAGTTCGTAATGATATTTGTTATTAATAGTATTTAGTTTGCGGTGGAGTATTAAATATAGGCCTTAGCTGTGCCACACCCCCCTCCCAGCTAATTAAAATGGTCAAACCATAAAAAAACAGTTAAAGTGTGGACAGATGCAACTACAGCAGCTCTACTGGACTGCTTTGAGTGCGCAGACCGGCTCATGTTCAGAGATGCCTTCACCCAGGAGAACCACATCAATCTTGAGGAATATGCATCAACAGTGACAATCAATGTGGTGAATCACTCCCCAACCAAAACGCCTGGATGAATGGAGAGGTGAGGGCTCTGTCCAGAGCCAAAAACGCTGCCTTTCGGTCAGGTGACAAGGAAGCTTACAACACCACCAGAGCGAGACTGAATGCTGCCATCAAGGAGGCAAAGCGGAGCCATCAGGAGAGACTGGGGAGAGACCTCAACACCAACAGCACCAAAGATATGTGGCAGGCAATCACAAACATCGCAGACTACAAAAGCAGGAGCGCCCCCATCATGTGTGAGGCCACGTTACCAAATGAGCTCACATTTTATGCTCGCTTTGATCTCCTCAACAAAGAGTCAGCTGTAAAGTCTAACCCGCCTCCAGAGGACCGGGCCGTGCACTAAGAACATGTGCCAATCCGCTAGTTGATGTCACTGTCACAGGTGATTGTTCCCACCTGCTTCAAGACAGCCACCATCGTCCCTGTACTGAAAAGGTCTGCAGTGACTAGCCTAAACTGCTACCGCCCTGTGGCTCTCACCTACAACAACAACAACTCTACAACTTTCATTTCAATGTGCAGCCCTGTGTTGTAGAATGACAAATAAATGTACATTTGAACCTTAACTGTGGATACATGCTGTATATGTTAGCATGAGAAATGATAACATGTCTGTCAAAAGGCACCTTAAATATGTTGATGTTAGCTTTGCTTTGAGCTGAATTCCAATACTAACATGCTAGCATTCAGCTCACAGCACATCTGAGCTAAACTGACAAAAAGTCCAACTTAGACTGATGAAAGTTGAGTCTGACAGTGTAGAGCTGAACTGAAATAACAGATTACAGAGACATTCCTCTGCATCACTCTCAGGCCAAACATTTCATTATTTAATGAAATAACCGTTAACGTGGCTACACACGTTTACTCGTTTGATCTGGATAAAGAGATGCTAAAGGTTTGTGTGTGAATTTGTAAGAGCAGTCATTTACAGTTGTGTGCAAAATTATCACAAATCAACACATAAACCCGCAGCCTCAAACCTCATCCTGTACACACAGTCTGAATGGTTTTTGTAAAAATGGAAAGAACTGGCTTCATCATGCTGATCTTTAAGTAACCCTGAATATACTAAAGTCTGTATTCACCTGCCAGAAAAGCAGGGGTGGAAGAAGTGTTAAGATCTTTTACTTTATCTTTCACTAAAAGCCCCAACACAACAATGTAAAAGTCCTGCATTCAAAATCCTACTCAGTGAAAGCACAGAAGTACTGTCAGCTGAACATACTGACTAAACCCCGACCATATATACTGCATAGTTCCACAAATATTCAGAGGAGGCACATCTTGAATTGGCACTCTGGTCTAACAGTAACTGTAACTGACAACTGTGACTGTCAATATTTACTGTATATTACTGTATATTACTGTATATGGCAGATGAGAGGGGGCGAGCTAATCTGCATTTAATGTCCACTATTTTAATGACATCTGATGAAGATAATTATACGAAGATATTATTCTTCAAGCTGAAAGACACACGCATGTTTGTCTTTCAGCTTGAAGAATAATACACAAGATAAATGCATGGAGGCTGAACACAAGAAAAATACCCATTTTAGGTTATCCTGTAAGCACAGCAGCACTTAGGTTTGAGTACAGAACGTGTACCTCCAGGAGAGAGAAAGCAACCTAAATCTTTTTTGGGCCTCCAGCAAACAAAGTCATTCCAGGACGGAGCTGAAAGCAGCCAGACTCAACTACTGATAAATCCCTAATGCCCTCAGTTTGGTGACTGTATTTTCCAAATTCAAAGCCACTTAAGGATATTATTATATTGGAGAATATTATACTTTGACTGGCTGAATTATAGATTCTTCTTCATTTTCTTGGACAACCAGAAACGTCTTTACTGAGAAGATCCACTTGTCTTAATCCCATCTCCTCCAACCAGAGGTGTTATTGGAAATGCAGGAAAGTCCATTTGAAAGCATCTGCCGAGTCCCACTGGAAACTTCAAATGCTGAAAAACAGCCAGACTTTTCCTGTGTGCCGAAGAGCCCTGAAGTCTGCCTGGAGGCTGGACAATATGTAAAAATATACTATGAAAATGGAGAAGTAGACAGTTTCACACAGTGATGATACGATAGTGAAGATAAGGCTGCTTCAGTGAAAATACTCAGATTATGGATCAAATCTGAATACTATGTACAATAAAGACTATTATTATTCTGCAAATATTTGAATTGCTCAATAGCTCAATTGGTAAGTCACAGGACTTTCACACGGGGGACCCATTGAGCAATGACCATCATCCAGTGTGGAACGGCTGGATAGCTCGATTTGGAAGGCCACGGGACATTCACGGGGGAACAAGGGTTCGAATCCCCCTCGGAGCGCAATGAGCAATGACCCATCATCCAGTGTGGGTCGCTGCTGCCTACCTCATGATGATGATGAGTGACAATGAAATATATGACATGCCGGCTCAGACGTCGCCCGGCCAAACAAGGTCTGCGTCAGGTGTTGGGGAACCAGACCATCGAGACGACAAATAGGCTACTGGAACAAGACGGAACAAGACGGAGATGGGCGAGATGCGATAATAAGGCTCTGTTGGAATGCTACTACTCCAGTAACCCTAGTCAGAGGGATTACATGCACAGGATGTGGGATGAATGGTTACTTCGAAACCCACAATCAAGGCTTACAGCGAAGCAACTAGTAGCTCAGTGTTCCAACATCCACAAGCGGCAACTGCTATCACAACTTGAGATTGACGAGGTACAACACAAATGCTACGGCAAGGGACTCTCAAAGGCTCCAAGCCTTGGCCAGCCGCCTAAAGAGATACACGAGAGATAATGAAGCCAGAAGAATAAACCGGCTGTTCGCAACTCATCCTGCGAAAGTGTACGCTCAATGGCAGGGTAATAACAGCAGAGCAAACCCACCACGGCTGGAAACGGAGCAGTACTCGAAAAGTATATGGGAAAGGGAGGCATCACACAACAGCGATGCACAGTGGCTGGCGGCCCTGAGAAAGGACCACAGCAACCTCCCTGAACAGAATCCAGTCACCATCACAGCGGCAGACATCCAAGAAAGAGTCTCAGGTATGAAGAACTGGACAGCACCGGGCCCTGACAGGATCCACACCTACTGGCTAAAGAAGCTCACTGCACTCCATGAGCGCCTAGCAGCACAAATGAACCAGCTGCTAAGAGATGGACGCACCCTGAATGGCTTACCGAAGGCGCACAATCCTGATCCTGAAGGATCCCGCAAAGGGTACAGTCCCATCCAACTATCGGCCAATAACCTGTCTCTCCACAACATGGAAGCTCATGTCAGGCATCATCGCTGCTAAGATAAGTGGACACATGGATCAATACATGAGCAAAGCACAGAAGGGCATTGGCAGAGGAACCAGAGGAGCCAAACACCAACTCCTGGTTGACAGAACAGTCACCCAAGACTGCAGAGCCCGACACACCAACCTGTGCACTGCCTGGATTGATTACAAGAAAGCATATGACTCAATGCCGCACATGGATCACTGAATGCTTAGAGATGTACAACATCAACAGGACTCTAAGAGACTTCATTGCAAACTCGATGAGGCTGTGGAAAACCACCCTTGAGGCCAATGGCAAGCCACTTGCACAAGTATCCATCAAATGTGGCATATACCAAGGAGATGCTCTGTCCCCACTGCTGTTCTGCATAGGTCTGAACCCCTCAGCCAAATAATCAACAAGACTGGCTATGGATACCGACTCAGGAACGGGCCACCATCAGTCACCTCCTCTACATGGATGACATCAAGCTATACGCTAAGAGCGAGCGGACATCGACTCACTGATCCACACCACCAGGATCTACAGCTCTGACATTGGGATGTCATTCGGGCTTGAGAAGTGCAGTCGAATGGTGACAAAGAGAGGGAAGGTAGTCCACACAGAAGGGGTCTCACTACCAGAAGGAACAATAGCAGACATTGAGGATGGTTACAAGTACCTAGGAATACCACAGGCAAATGGCAACCTCGAAGAGGCAACAAGGAAGACGGCAACGGCCAAATACCTCGAACGAGTAAGGCAAGTCCTAAGAAGTCAGCTCAATGGCAAGAACAAGGCCCAGGCAATAAACAGCTACGCCCTGCCAGTGATCAGATACCCTGCGGGAATAATAAGGTGGCCAAAGGAAGAGATACAGACCACAGACTTTAAGACGCGAAAGCTCCTCACCATGCATGGAGGGTTCCATCACAAATCCAGCACCCTGAGACTGTACGCTAGCCGTAAGGAAGGCGGCCGTGGACTAGTGAGTGTGAGAGCCACTATCCAGGATGAAACATCCAAGATCCACAAGTACATCCAAGATAAGGCCCCAACAGATGACGTGCTCAGTGAATGTCTCAGACAATGGGGAACAGAGGAAGACGTGCTGGAGGACAAACCCCTACACGGGATGTACCACCGGAACATAACTGAAGTGGCTGATATCAAGAAGTCCTACCAATGGCTAGAGCGGGCTGGATTGAAGGACAGCACAGAGGCACTCATCATGGCTGCACAGGAGCAGGCCCTGAGCACCAGAGCAATAGAGGCCCAGATCTACCACACCAGACAAGACCCAAGGTGTAGGCTGTGCAAAGAAGCCCCTGAGACAATCCAGCACATAACTGCAGGGTGTAAGATGCTGGCAGGAAAAGCATACATGGAGCGCCATAACCAAGTGGCTGGCATAGTGTACAGGAACATCTGCACTGAGTATGGACTGGAAACCCCGAGGTCAAAGTGGGAAACACCTCCAAAGGTGGTAGAGAATGACCGAGCCAAGATCCTGTGGGACTTCCAGATCCAGACTGACAGAATGGTAATGGCGAACCAGCCTGACATCGTGGTGGTTGACAAACAGCAGAGGAAAGCTGTTGTGGTTGACGTGGCGATACCAAGCGATGGCAACATCAGGAAAAAGGAACATGAGAAACTAGAGAAGTACCAAGGGCTCAGAGAAGAGCTGGAGAAGGCCTGGAAGGTGAAGGCAACAGTGGTGCCCGTGGTCATCGGAGCACTCGGGGCAGTGACCCCTAAACTGGAGGAGTGGCTACAGCAGATCCCTGGAAGAACACCAGACATCTCGGTCCAGAAGAGTGCAGTACTGGGAACAGCAAAGATACTGCGCAGAACCCTCAAGCTCCCAGGCCTCTGGTAGAGGACCTGAGCTCGAAGGATGAGACCACCCGCGGAGGGTGAAGGACAAAGTTTGTTTTTTTTGTTTATGTGTATGTGTAATCCATCAACTTCAAACCTGCCTATTAGTGAGTGGGGAGACCCTCGTACTCAAGTCCAGCTTCTACTTTTGTTGCATCATTACACGCATGTTAAGACTTACAGTACTTGGCCTCGGCCTTGTACACTAACATTTATCTTGCCTTTGGAGGAACTCCTCAAACTACTTATATCTTTAATATTGCTTCTTGTACCATACTTTGAGTAGTATACTTGAGTGGGAAATATAATTTGCTTTTCTATTTTTAAAAAAGTGATACGTCACTGAAAATCTTTTGAGTGTCAAATATTCCACTTGCAGGTGTATTTAGCTATGTTGTGGAGGGACTAGGAGTGCTTGGGTCATACACATGCATGGGCAAAATATCTGAAACATCCACTGGGGATGGGACTTTCCAAATTCTTCTCCAAGTTTGGTTTACTCACTTAAATCTCTCTGAACAGTGTCCTCTGCCTGTCCAATTGCCAAAATCCAGATGGACAACATATGCAAAGTTCTCTGCACATTTTTCAGGCAAGAAAAAAACATTTTAAATTTTTTATTATTTTCATTTGCAGTGAATATTCCTTTAAAAATACAAGCACAGTCCTTTGGTGCCTTATCAATCAAAGATAAGGCAGTAATGGGCAGTGCTTAGTAACAATGTAAACTAAAGTATTTATCATAAAGTCTGTGTCTATTAATGAAAACTAGTGAAAACTTCATGTGCTATTAGGGTATTAATAATACCACAACTCAACTCAACTCAACTCAACTTTATTTATAAAGCACTTTCAACACCACAAGTGGAACCAAAGTGCTGTACACAAAATATAAAAAAGAAACAGAAAAACAGAAAACAAACATAATACATACCATTTTTATTTTTTTAAATTAGACCATTCATTTGGGAACCCCGATAACTACTTTCATAATTACAGCATTCACTGACTTCATGTGTCCCCACTTCTGAAACCAAACCCATTCCCTTGAACATAGATCAATGCTGCAGGACTGGTCTAAGAGGTTTCTGTGACATGGTTTACACCTGTTAAGTTATATATACACCCTACTGTTGTTGAGTCCAGCTTCCGTGGCTGGACCCTCTGAAGTCAGGGGTTCCTGTTAGCACCGGGGATTTCATTTTAATCACAGAGTGTAACAGACACATAGAAGTTGTGTGACTTTTCCATCATGTCATGTTTCACCTTTTGAAGGCAAGTTACTGGAAATAAACTTGAAAATAGACGATTTTTTGAGATTGAATTTGATGTTAGAACTCTTATTGTCTACAGTGTGGAGAACTGGCGTTGGCCTCCCCTCTACAGTGTGTAATACACCTAATGACTTTGATTATCTCGACGCATAAAAGATTAATTCAATGATTGTGAAAAGACTGACACGTTTTTAGTGACTAGATTTGTTATCCCAGTAATTAATTTGCTGAAACATGATCACATTCAGGTTCAAGCGGTGAAAATCAATCACGTTTGATAAAATCTCAAACTTGTCTGACACTGTGAAGAAATCTGAAACTTAAACCCACGCACATCCGGGCAGATGATTACACATACAATGTTGAAATCTGTCATGGCTGTCACACTGCCATTATAATCAGTCTTAATAATGTGTGGTGTGTTTGTGTTCCCAGCTTTAGAGTCTACTTCAGTTGTGCCCAGCTCTTTTCTTTCTCAGTGCGTTTCGACCTGCTCTGCGTGTCCGTCGTGTTATTTTCAGCCTGATTGGTGCTGTACAAAAGGCCGGATTTTAGTTAATCACAAGCTATTTGTCTCTCTTACTTTTCAGCACTTCAGTTCTTTAAAAATCTTTCACCCCTAACTGAACTCAACATGTGGTCACTTACCTATAAAATCCCCCGAACAAGCATCATTCAGATTTGCTCAGTAAGCTTCGATTTATATTTAGTCCATATTGGCTGCTGGCTGCTCCTCTTTCAGCATTTAAACCCACGAAATCATGGACAGACTGATTGCTTGCTGTCAAACGGTCAGCTAAATGATCTGTTCTTTCAGCGTCAATTTAAACGTCAGATTGCAATTTGCATTTAGGTAATACAATGTTTAAGTTGAGAAGCCTAGAGCCTACAGAAGCAAATGTTAGTAAAAAAAAATCAAATGTAGACAACATATAATAGTTTAATATTAAGATTATTCCTGGGAAACTGTATGAAAAATTATTAGACCATATTTTAAAAAACATGATCAAGATGAAGCCACAGCAGGAAGCCACATGCAAGTGTTGTGATTTGTGCAAGTAAACTGTTTAATATCAGTTAAAAGTGAAAAGTAAAAGGGGAAAAGTCAAAGGACTTATGTTAACTTCTTTGCACATAAAGTTTACTTGTCAGTCAGATGCCTTCCAGTTACATGAATTCAGGACTGAACTACCTGAAAAAACTGATGCACATATAAACACTTGCATTCATTGTTTTCTATGTAGGCCTGAACACCAACTGTGTGGTAAATGGATTTAAGGCCAACTTCACTTTTCATTTTCAAATTGCTATTTCACTATCAGTTTGCTATTTCAGTACCCACTTTACGTTTTCTTAACATTTAATTATAGTCTTATTATCCTGAGTACTAAAATATAATAGTCTTAGCCATTTTTTCTTGTTCTATTTCCCCTTTAATTTCAATTCTTGTTAAACTATCCCCCATACACTGTACACAATGCAGAAGAAAATAACAGAACCTATCTATCTTCCAGTAGTAGGTAGCAATGCAAGTCAAAGCGTGTGTGTGTGTGTGTGTGTGTGTGTGTGTGTGTGTGTGTGTGTGTGTGTAAACATGATTTAAACCTCTGAACCTTAGCTACTCCAGAGCAGGATTAGCAGTGGAGGTTACCTTGGTGATCTAAAAAATATATATATATGTTCACATTGAACTTTATCCCATTAGAGAGCAGACTTCAAATTTAAAATCCAATAAGCTTCTTTCTGCTTTTCCTGAGGGCATCGATGTCACCCTCTGGTCCAGCAGCAGTAATGGACCAATTCTCAACTCCAATATAAGAAAGTAGAGAAAGAATGACTCTGCTAAATAAAATCAGCCAATTTATTTAGTTTAGTTTATGGTTCCTAAAAACATCGACCTTTTTCCAGTCTTTGCTGCAAAAACAGAACATAAAATGAAGAAAGGAGGGTAGTTGTGTCTATTCAAGTCAAATAATGTAGAACTGCATTTTGACAGTTTTCTGTTAATAATCTGAATGGTGAAACAATGAAAATATTAAAAATGTGAAGCGGCAGCAGTAGGAAATGTTGTGCATCAGCAGTAATGCTGATGCAGCTGTAGGAAAGCGATCGGTAAACAGTGAGGCTGATATCTGAGTATCTGAAGTACAAACAGGAACTCAGTGCCTCCAACATGGAGGCTAATCTGAGGGTGCTGGCATCACGTAGGGAGAAGCAGGGGACCCAGGCACACACCGCTACCACATTGTAGTCCATGTTGGCACCAATAATGTAAGGATGAAACAGTCTGAGAGCACAGAAGAAAGCCAACCAGGACACTGGGAGTTGACCAGTTGGCACTGACACCTGACTGACACCTGTCTATGGATAGACAGGTGTCTACGGCTATGGCTAAGGTACTCAGCGCTCGGCAGGTCGCAGGTAATTAGAGAGCCTGCTAGATTTGTAGTGAGTGTGGATTTGGAGTCCACTAGCTTAGTCCAGTAAGGAAAACCTTCACAATGGAGACTATGATAGCCCAGTTTATAACATAAGGTGTTTTCAGACCAAACTTTTCCGGGGACTCCCTGAGAGGAACTGCCCACTGGGGAGCTCCCCCGAGACCTACATACCTTCAAGGGATTTTTTTCTGTTTGCATTCGCACCGCCAAGAGGAATGCTGAAATGACGTAAGCTGGCCGCCGGTTAGTATAGCAACGTTACTTCTGTGCGTTATATTTCCCCTGTCGTATATACGCTCAATAAAGCCTGGACTTCACTGTCGGTCCATTTGTCCGTTTTCTTCCATTTTTAAGGCTACCATTACATGCTGTTGTTTACATGGCTAATGTTCAAGCGTGAAAGGGAGGCCTGACTAATACCAACATGAAGGGCATTGCTGTAGTCAAGTCTGGTCGAAATAAATGCATGTATAACCCTTTCAAATTCACCAAATGATAAAAAGCACTTGACCTAGTATACTAACCTCATTTTTGACGGTGTAGTCCCTCATATGTCCAGGAGTGGTCCATCGTAGAAAAGGTTTCAGTCGTAGTCATCTGGACACTGTTTTTAGAATCAAGACGTTTCGGCTCCCATCCGGAAGTCATTCTCAATTGTGAAAATGGTCTGAGAACTCAGAATTTAAGCTAATCTGTGTTACTTAAGCCCCGCCCTCAGGGAGGAGTCTTCCTGAGTGTCTGCTGTTTACCCTGCCTAGTTTCACCTGAAACTGCCCTTCTTTTGTTTCCATGATGGCCCAGTAATCAGTAATCAGGCCTATTGTTTTCTGGCTGCACCTCCCTCATCACTGTTAAGTACCTGATTAGCATATGATTGGCTTGACCATGGTGATAATACACTGTGATAGATCGTTGGCAGGTTGAATCTCAGATCTCAGAAATGGTGGTCTGAGATTCAACCTCAGTTTCAACCTTCAATTTAACAGATGTATAAATCCATATGAGGACAAGAAAGTAATGCTATTATGAAATAAATACATTGTGATGTAAAATGGGCATAACTCTAGAATAAGCTAGAATCTTCAAACCACTTCTAGCACAACCCAAACAAATGTCTGCAACTTTCTATGTTGAGTTTTTATTTCGTTATTATGATTTTCAGTGCTGTTTTCAATAAAATAAGTAAAAGTTCAAGTTCAGTTTTTTTGTTTTATGGGCTATTTATGGGCCTATTATAGTGAATAAAAGTCTTTATTGAGTGATATATATCATTATCTGAGGTTGTGCTGACGGGAATATTGAAACTTGATAAATGGGTTAAATTATTATCAACTAGTGTCTTCCATTCTTTTCAAAAGTACTAGAAAGAGTTGTGTCTCAGCAACTTTTGGCCCACATATTTAACAGTAATCTTTTTTACCCTTTTCAGTCTGCTTTCAGGACCTGTCACTCCACTGAAACTGCACTGGTAAATGATCCTGGTGGTAAACGGTCTTACTATCGATTCGAATTCCACCTCTGTGCTCCTATTACTAGATCTCAGTGAAGCTTTTGATACCATAGATCATTGTATACTCATAGACTGTAAAATCAATTTGGCATCTCTGGCCTGGCTCTCGCGTGGTTAGTCTTACCTATCTGAAAGAACACTGTGTTTCTTCTAACAACATTACATCAAAATTGTAAAATCTAATGTGAAATATTGAGTACCTCAGGGCTCTGTTCTTAGCTCTCTGCTCTTCTCTCTTTATATTTCATCTCTTGGCCAAATTATACGCAGTCATGAAATTACTTTCCACTGCTATGCTGATGATACTCAGCTGTATGTACCTGTAAAGGCAGATAATGATTTCCAAATTATTGAAATTATTGAAATAATTGATAAAAGGAAGTTGCTTTGCGTAGCCTACTACTTTGTGGTTGCTCTGTTATAGACGGGCCAATCTGCATCTCCATCTGCACAATCCGAAGACAGTACAACAAAGGACTTTTCCCGGAACCTCAATTCTACCAAACATACCTGAGCATTATATAGCTTCACATAGTTTAACAGTGTGCATGTTGTGTGTTTTGCTTTTGTTTATCTTAAAAATAAATGATTGTGGATAATTATGCTGGTTTCTGCACAAGAGTGTATATATCGCCAACCTCTTCTATGTAGAACTCCAAATCCTTCAACCTATAGCTATTGAGGGTAATTTTGGTTATAGTTATTAATTTAATCATTAATCAGAGTTCCAAATTGATAGCTTAGTATATTTTAGACTAAATTAATAAATTTTCTCTTCTTTAAGAGTGGTGCCCCAAGGAACTTTATTTAAAGTGCACCTACACAATTTGGTGCCCCTTCAACCATTGTAATTCCCTACAAAAATAATAAAGGAAAATTATATTATGTGCCCTCTGATTTGGGTTTTATATGCTGAGCTGTTTCTGACTCAACGTGTTGTAGTTGATTGTACAGAGACATGTTTAAGCTCCTCTGTATTTTTCTTATGTAAGTCTGATGATAGAAACATGTTTTTTACTGAATCAATAAAACAGTCTTTGTCAGTTTCCAAGGAAACATGATCCTCTCATATAATTAGTATCCACAGCATGCACTTACTGTCAAATTTTTTTTGAATTTTCAGTTAAGTTTAATAAGATCTTATTTTCCTGCCTCAAACTGGATTTGTGTGAGGTCATATTACATAAGCTGCCAGTGCTGAATTTCTTAGTACAGAACACAGCCTATAAAATTAAAGAGTAAATACACCCAAAGTGGTCAACTGCATGAGTATTATACTCAGATTCATTACTTGTCACAGATGGAACAAATATAATTGAATGGTGGAAGTTTTCACATAAAATCCGACCCCATGCTTCACCCACTTAATGATAGGAGTAGGAGTTCTTCCTGAGATGTTTGTTTGTACATAATCATATCATAATGTATTAACATGTGAAAAGAGGAAAAGCAAAAATGATATGTTCAGTATAGAAGCAGAGTGCTGAAGACGTGGCTTTGCAATGACTTTGCAAGATCATGATCTGCTATCATTTTTAAATTTGACAATGAGCAGGATCAGATTTTGAGCAGGACAGCAGCTTTGAAAATTAGTGGTATTTTTCACTCACTATTTATCAGTTTTGAGTGGCTTTTGTCCTGTTTTCTTGCAAGACCTGTGGCTATAAAAGTGAAAGGGGAACTCCAGTGATTTTATACATAATCATGTGTTTCCAGGTGTTGGGGAGTACTACTGAATATGTGAAACAAGTTGTATAAATCCTTTAGTGTCTCCAGAGGGAGCTGTGAAGTCTGATAAATGCCCTCATGTGATGTCTGACTAATAAGATTCAATAAAGAATAATAAAAATGTTTTACTGGCTTCCTACCCAGTCATCCACTCTTGAGTGTCCCTTTCCCCATGGGTATTGCATAGCTCCAACAAGCTGTTTATTAAAAGATATTTAAATGACAGTGGGTTACACATAGGCACATTTTTAGGTGAAGCTGATAAACATTGAAGTACAGCCTACCGGAGTCATTGAATTTTTGGGCCATTTACTTTCACATGGAATTCATCCCAGCAACATCTACTGCAAAGTCAATGTTGTCCCCCTTTAACACCAACTCTGCCACCTTAATTACAGGTAGGCCTAAGTGTTACAATAACATTCCTTTTTCAAATGGAAAAGTGAATAGTATGGTAGTACAAAAACTTCCTTTGCAGACCAAAACGCTACAGGATGCGGATGTATTTTGAGATTTTAATTAAAAACCTGACAACGGGACATTCACAAGGACAGCTACATGTTCTCTTTCTGTTTTCAACAGCTGCCGTCACTACGGGCAACCACAGACACACATGGCTGACAGTCACCACTTAACAAGGCCACTCATTAAACCAAATCACCGGCAGACATTATTTCTCTTAAATAATGTCTGCGTGTAGTAAACACAACACATGTGCTCTCCAATAACTGTGCTACACCCTGTCAAAGTTTGTGAGCTAAACCTGTATGCATTCAAATATTTAACTTTCTGGGCTCGTCTGACAGTGCTCTGTAGGTTTCAGCAACTCAGTGGTTCCATACAGTGGTATAAAACTGTCATTTTGCATTACATAAACTGATCCACCAAATCTTAAACAGTTATGTGGCAATCTTTGCACAGTTTGTGGGCTTTACATATAGATTGATTGATTGGTGCCTATCAGTGTTGCCAACTGTTTTCGATAGAAAGTAGCTTTAGACTGCTTGAAAAGTTGCTAGATGACGTAACACGCTGATTTGCATATGTATGACCTCAGTTCATGCACGTGCATTTGCTTATTCACAAAATATTTTAATTTTAAATGATTAAAAACATTTCCGCAAAGTGATTACAACCTAAGCTTACAGTAAGGCCAGTGCTGTATTTTAAAACACACATTTCATAGAATTAATAACCAAAGTAATACAGGTAATAAAGTTAACCTTGTGGCAAACTTGCTGGACACCTTATAGCTCCCCTCCACCCCACAATGTTTCATGCAGAACCCACAGGTTATTTTACTTCTCTCGTTTCAAATTAACCAACAGAAAGCTTCCTGCCTGCCAGCTCAGCCGAGCGCCTGAAACATAATCAAGTACATCTCAGCTATGAAGTAATGAGAAAATGAAAACCCCGATCGGCATCGTCTTCAGTGTACCTGTGGATTCTTTCTCCAGCGGCGGCTCTTGAGGAACGCCCAGCGGCCTCAACGCTGCACGCCGCCGTCACTCCGACAGCTCGACGTGCTAATGAAATCCTCATCCTGGAAAGCATTATTTGAAGTCTAACGATTATCCATTTAGCTAATTATGTCAGTTAATTATGAGTTTGTTGTGCTTAGGAATACATGTTTATTTATGAGGCTCCAGAAGGCCTGTGGGAGGCAAAGGAATGATTACAGACGACCCAAATAGTGAAAACAGTTTGTTTGTATTCCTTTCACTTTACATTTTAATCACTTAGTTTACACCGAGATGCTCTTGGACGAGTTTCAGTGCATCTGTGAACAACATTATAATCGAGAAGGTCAAAGGTTGTGCAGTATGCTGTCAAAATAAGAAGCGTATAGTGAACATTTACAGTAGACTTAATGGTTTATTGGAAACTCTAAGTGTGAATGTATTTGGCTACATGTGTGTTAGTCCTGCGATAAACTGGTGATTCGTCTGGTGATTCGTCCAGGGTGTACCTCGCTGTGTACCTGCTCTTGCCCAATGCATGTTGGGATGCATTCTCCCGACTCCCTCAGAGAATAAGTTCTTGAAGAGATTGATTATCAGTCTACTATGGAAGGTGGAGTATACATGTTTGGATTTTATTTTAAGGTCCACTTAAAGGTCCAGTGTGTAACATTTAGGAGGAGCTGTCAGCAGAAATGGAATTTAATATTTATAAGTATGTTTTCATTAGTGTATAATTGCCTGAAAATAAGAATCGTTGTGTTTTCGTTACCTTAGAATCAGCCGTTTATATCTACAGAGGGAGCAGGTCCCCTTCCATGGAGGCCGCCATGTTGCACCGCCATGTTTCTACAGTAGCCCAGAACGGACAAACCAATCACTGGCTCTAGATAGGGCCGTTCATGTTTTTCACAAGTTTTGCGGCCACTGTAGTTTCTCCTACGCGTTTGGAAGGGGAGGGTGAGGCGAGCGGTATTCAAATGGTTGCAAACTGCAATTTCACCGTTAGATGCCACCAAATCCTTCACACTGGACCTTTAAAGGTGGGGTATGCGATTCTGGAGAAACCAATACCGTGACAAATACCATGATATAGAGCGAACAACCACTCAGCAAGTAATGTAACTAAGGTTAGCTAGGTTGTGGGTTAGCTTAGCTAGGCTGTGGGTTAGAAAACTGTCCCTATAGTTGCTGCTGCGAAGCTAACAGCCAGAGAGGACGAGACGGTTTCCCAGAGCCAGCACAGCAGCTCCAGACAGCGATGCTCACAACTCTGCTACAGCTAACAGCACGACAACAGCAGATCTTGGCAAACTAGAGAGTCAGCTGAATGTCCGCGGGCAAGTCGTTTAACATTACCTGACACACAAATCATGGCTGGAAAAGTGTTGTGTGGCTCGATCCAAGTCACTTTGTTGGTTTCCCATTTACAGAGCCAGGGCTGTGTACAAACACAAAATACAAGTCCTGCATCCCAAATGTTACTTAAATAAAAGCAAAGAATTATCAGCAAACAGTATCCAAGTGTCAGAAATAAAAATACTCAATCTGAGTCTGATAATAATATAATATTTGATTATTGTTGATGCATTAACATGTAAGCAGCTGCTTTATATACTGTTGGATAGTTCTATAACAAACAGGGATCAAATTTTTTTAACAGAACTAATATTTTGTATGAAAAACCTTCCCTTTGTTAAGTTTCACTACAGCTTTGAGATAAATTCCACTTGTGGTTACTCGCTCCACCTCCTTGCCTCCTCTGAGAAGACTTGATGGAGTGGAACATCTTGATAACGACAGACCTCGGTAGATTTTCAGAGAACTAAGGAAAAGAGGAAGTCTAATTAATCAAATAGAAAACAACCTTCGATCTTTGCAGTAAAAAGATAACATTTATGTACTGTTAAGTATTTTCACTTTACTTCACTTTATATGGTTATTTATATTCCTTTGACTTATTGCTAACATATAATACATTTGCTAACAAGTGTTGTGTGTGAATCACAGCTGATTGATCTTCTTCCTCCATTGTTGTCCAGAAACTATTAAAACACATCAGCGAGCCGCTCTGCTGCACTGGGTGACATGTTCCTTCATCACCATGAACACACACACTGTAGTTTATTCTGACTCAGCCACACACACACCGTCCTGCTGCCCCAAACACTCACTACAGCACCACATGTGGATTCATCCGCCGCTGGAAATAGTCCCCAACAGATGCACCGTTTCCTCCTGTTTGTTTGATTAAAAACTACAGCGAGCAGCTGTTTCAGGAAATTAATGAGCCTTTTTAAAAAATTAAACTATATATTTGTGAGGTGTTTTTAAAGATTGGTGGGAACCAATGCACTTGGAGCTGAGAGCCAAAGACAGGGTAGGGAAGTCAGAAAGTACTGAGAAACAGACTAACACGTTGTTGACTTATTTCTTTCACCACTGCTGAGACATTTCTGTGTTTCTTTTATTTTCCATTATAATAATAATAAACTCCTCTCCTGTGGAATCAGATCCCAGTTTGGGTTCGGGAGGCAGACACCATCTCCACATTTAAGAGCAGGCTTAAGACTTTCCTCTTTGATAAAGCTTATAGTTAAGTCTGTCTCAGGTGAGTGAGTGAGTGTGTGTGTGTGTGTGTGCGTGTGTGTGTGTGTGGCATGTTGATACATATTGGGCAGCAGGATTAGCCCTGTCTCCTTCTCCTAGCAGTATTTTTAATGTTGAGAGGTCATTTAGCTCTTTGAAATCTGAGATTACAGAATTGAACTAAAGTAAATAAAGTAAAGTAAATGTTCCTTAATTCATTGAATGTTTTACTAGCTCTCTACCTGAGTGCTGCTCTGAGTTTTATCTGCAGCTATTTTTAATTAAGTAAGTAACTACAATGAGAAAAGGCCCATGTAAAGTTTATTGAATTTGCTTAATTTGTCTCCTACTACGAAGCGAGGTTAGTGGCTTAGCCACCTATGTTGAGCCTAAAGCCAGAGTTTTCAGTGTCACGAAGGTGGCTCTCTTTAACCTGGCTAGATCACCATGGTAACTTATGCTGCTAACTCAACCTGGTCCAGAGCAGGTTATGTTCCAAGTTTAAATCACTGGAGTCATCACATGGATCACCAGTTTGAGCAAGGTACGGCAAATATACACACTTAATTCTATTACTTGTTAAATTGTGGCACTGACGAAGTAATTCCCTGTCCCTTTGTTAACAGGTGCATGCCAGCTGTTACCAAAGGGAGAGGTACATGACACCTTGCTTTGACTGTATACCTCTGTGTGGGGGTGAACAACGGTATGTGCTGGCGGCTCTGGCAAAAGCATACTGTAGTATCTCCTTCGACTGTATATTAGATCAACTCAACTCAGTGTTATTTATATAGCACCTTTCATACAAACAGTAGCCCAAAGTGCTAATATCCAGAGGCAGTGAGGTCCACAGTTTAGGGTTATAAGAACAGAAGGCACTTTCACCGATACTTTTATGGGACAAATAAGGAACATTTAAAAGAAAAGCGATGGAGGACCTTAGTGATCTGGCCGGAACATAAAATGAGAGAGAGTCTCTGATGTAGGGAGGAGCCAGCTCATTTAAAGCTTTATAAACAAGTAATATAACTTTAAAATCTATTCTAAAAGATACAGGGAGCCAGTGCAGTGTCTTAAGTACAGAACTACTTTTTGGGTAATCCAGTAAAAAGTGAATTACAGTACTCTAAACAACCCATAATAAAAGCATGAGTGAGTATTTCAGCACCTTTCTAAGTTAAAAAAGGTCTGACTTTGGAAATATTTCTGAGATGGAAAGATTTTTTTGATGACCTTATTAAAATGACAAATAAAATTTAAATCAGGATCTAAAATCACTCTGAGGTTTGTGATGTTAGATTTAACCTCTATATTAAGACCACCACGCATTGAGTGCAGTTTTTCTTGTGCTGCTTTTGGTCCTATTAATAGAATCTCAGTTTTTTTCTCATTTAGCTTTAAAAAATGTTTTACCCATACAAACATTAATGTCAGAGAGACAGACAATGAGAACATGCAGTGCATTGGGGTCATTTGGCGAGACAGAGATGTACAATTGTGTGTCATCAGCATAAAAATGCTAGTTGACATGGTGATGTTAATAATGTTTTCAAGTGGGAGCATATATAATGAAAACAAAACTGGGCCGAGCATGCTTCCTTGAGGAATGCCATATCAATACTATGAATCTCTGATACATCAGTACCCAGGCTGACAAAAAACTGTCTGTCAGTTAAATATGATGGAATCCAAGGTAAAACCCTGTCAGAGAGACCGACCCATTTCTCGAGTCTGTCAATTAAAATTTTGTGGTCGATTGTGTCGAATGCTGCACTGAGGTCCTCGAGAAGAAGGACAGCCACATTTGAATGTAGCTTAGATCCATGGCTTGTGATACACCAGCTTTTAAGTGCGTGTTTGATGTGTATGATGACTTCTTTGCGTATCCTCAAAGTTCTCTTGAAGTGTTGGTTGTGCTTCAGAAATCCTCAGAAATTTTGAAGTTTGTTGCCACTGGGACATGACTTACTGGGACACTGGATGGAACTGAGCCATCGTTAACAAAGTTTGTTTCCCCTGTGTTTTTCCTGCAATGACAGTCAAAATGTCTGTGGTGAAAAAGGTCAATTCCCTGTGGATGCCCGAGCTCCGAGCACCCACTGCATCAGAGCCTTTAACTGGTTAAGTTGCCATGAAATCTCTGGATATTTCTGATCCCCAGAGGATGATCCGATTGCCTCTGACCCTGTCCCCCTGGTGCCACCAGGAAGCTAAAATTTCCTCTTACTCAACACTTGGGTCCATTACAAGGTATCTTAAAATAATGGTGTCAACTTTGCACTCAAGGTATTATGGAATCTGATAAGAAGATTAGCATAAAATTGACTGAGCACATTTATATTTGCCTGGGAATTTAGACCCTCAGGTCTGGACTTTTTTTACCTGAATGCTGTTTATTCCTCTTTTATTGTGGAGTGTAATGAACATTGCAAATAAACAGACTTTTAAGAATAACACTCCAGTCTTAATAATTATCTTCATGCATTTTCCTGAGATTGTTTGTTTGCAGTTTGTGGCATGTTTCCTAGTTCTTATTCGACTTCGAATCTTATTAAATGTTCCTGAGCTTTCTCTCTAAATGAGTTTTTGAAGAATCAGAGCTCAGAAGAAAAGAGCAGTGTTTTTTCCTGTGAGAAAACTGAGTTATCAGGGTCAGTGGAAGATTCAGGCAATGTGGTTCAGTGAGTCATCACCCCAGACAAAAAACACCTATGTCACAGCAGGCAAAAAAGCCAGGCTGGAAAATAAGAACCCCTGTGAAGATTGTAGAGAAAAGATCAAAGCTGCAGCGCCGGTAAAAATCATACATTTGGGGAGGAATTTCCTCACAATGCTATGGTGAAGGATCAAAGGCGAGAGTCCAGAGTCTGTTCCAGCACATTGGTCTGGAGACTGCTTCATCGTCCGGTGACTCATCACCACTCAGAGCCAATATGACAGAGTTTACAGAGGACTTTAACAAGGAAACTAAAGCTGTCGCACTCAACCAGTAAACAAGAGGCCATAACAAGGGAAAAGAATGGAAGGTAAAAAATAAGAAAACACACAACAAAAAATAAGAAACCATAAACTATAAAAAATAAGTGATTTTCTTATTCTTATTTCTTTCTTAATAGTATTACATATTCGTTACTAAATATGCAAATATCAAAGTTTGCAAAGAAACATTCTTAGTTATTATTTATTAAGAGTTTAACACTCAAAAACTCAGCTAATCTTCTTCATCGGGACTGTGTGGGTGTGGTTTGATCAGACAGTGAACAAACAACCCACGAACCGTCATCACATTTGAATTCAGATGTTGCTAAACCCTGATATAAATATATAAATGAGAGGTTTTCAAACTGTGAGGCGCCTCCCAGGGGTGTGGAGGGAGAGCCGTGACGAAAAGATACTGACCATATCGCTGATGTCCATCGCAAATAAACGTCCATCCACTTAGAAATTGTAGAAAATTGTAGAAAAAAGATGCTCCTTATAACTCCAGAACTTGACTTAGAATTATCACATTTTTAAGTTTATTTCAGTATCAAAATCATCCAGTGATAGTTGTCTATATATTCATGGATACATTGCAAACAGGAACTACTAAAAGCTAATTCGGCACACTTAATTGTGTCGCTGTTTCATTTTTGTTTGAAGAGGGGCCCGCAGTGTCAGACTTTGAAAACCAAAAGTCCTGCCCAGAAATAGTTAAAAAAAAATGTTTTGCCCTTAGTTGTTCAATATGTGCTCCTGTTTGACTGTCAATAGATACAGTATTTCTCGTGATTTAAGTCCAGCTGGGATTTTTGTGCAGTTTCACATGACTTCCAGATATAAAGATCGTCAGAATTCAGTCAGTTACTGTGCCTGTTGTAGCCGACTGCTGGGCTGCCAAACGTAAGAGCTGTACAGAACAGAGGGAGAACTCTCTTCTGATCCTCTGCTGCTGTCAGATCTCTCATGTTTAATACATCCCACCAGTTATTTTTTGACATCTGCAATTTACTTTCTTGTTGAACACACTTCACCTCATCCTGCCTCGATAAGTGCTTCCCTGTGTGGTTTGATGTAATTACTTTCTGAACAACACTCAGAAGTTTCATACGTAGGTGGAGACATTGAAATTATCTTGAGAGTTTTTCCTGGTTAAAAAAAAAGTCCTCAAATTCAAACGTGTGCTGAAGCCGCATTGCATTCTGGTGTATTTCCTGTTGGTGTGGGAGTAGAACCTGAGGCCTGCTCCATAAAGCGAGTTTACCAAATAAACCATTTCAATTAGTCTGGCTCATTTTCAGTTGATTCAGTTCCATAAAGCAAATTCAACATAGTCCAAGCTCAGTTACTATGGCAACTTATGCTGGGAAACTAACCTGGTCTGGGGCAGGCTAACTGTCAGGCTAAGCCTGAGATGCTGCTTAAAGCTAGGGTATGTAACTGGGGCTCCATCACGTTTTGAACAAAATGTATTTGCCGCTGCACATTAGTACTAAATATAATTTGTACAAGACAGGGTTGCAGTGTTGGGAAAAGTAGAGGCAAATGGCTAAATCAGTCACAGTCAGGTCATGTGTGAGGAAAAACTCCAGGCTGCACTGCAGGTCAGGCACCAGGGTGAAGTTAGTTTGATAATCACCAGCTGCTGGACACATTACTCAATTCACCTCATGCGTTTCAGCAACAAGGAAGTGCTCCGACTCTGTAAATTTGTCTTTAAACTTCATGTTGCTGAATGTGTTGCGTTGTGTAGACTGACATCGGCTGCTGTTGATCACCTTGTCCTCCGTTTGATCAAATATCGGATCAGTTTTATAATGAAACGCTCAGCGTGCAGGACTGACAAGAGCTGGAAGAACATGAGACTTTCTTCTTCAGCAGTCTGACAAACATTGACTGCTAGATCAGTTCTCCGCCCACACAGTGCTGGGATCAGCTGGTCATGTTACTGTTATAACAGTCAGAATGTGTTTGTGTTTATAACAATACATCATTACAGAAGTTGTGTGAATGTTAATATTTCTTCATCCAAAACAGAGTCACAGTGGGGACTCACCTGGTTAGTTACACACAGTCCATTTTTCTATGACTTTGCCTTATTATAGCAAGCTAATTATTCCAAACTATGTTATCAGTAAAATATACATTAGATTACTTAGTTGGGTGAAACAATGTTTTTAATTCATGTTGATAAATCAGATTCCAGACCAACAAAGTAAAAATCAGCTGGTTTGTGAAGATTAATAACTTAATAACCTGCATCATCGTAGCTCTTGAACATTTTCACCGTAGAAACATCTGCTGCAACACACAGTAAGCTAGCTGAGCTAGCTGTAAACGCCGAATGTACCTTTGTGCTGAAAACCGTCTTTTTATTCTGATATCTGTGGTGTCAGGTCACATGACCTCCTCATAAATATTGACGTGTTTTCCCAACTTTGAGAAATGTATAGCAGGCTGTGTGAACTAATCAGGACTGCGACTTTTTACTTGGATTTCTTGTTGCCAGCAACAGCAACAGGAAGTTGAAAGACAAAACTGGAAAAGGAACTAACAAAAAATTGGTGGTCCACATGAGGTCAAAGGAGTCTATTGAGTTGAAGTTAGTTTCAAGTTTGCATTAACCTGCTTGTATCAAATTTGCTTTCCAAATTTGAGCTCAAACTGCTCTCAAGCTAGTTTCTGTCATTCTCCGTGGAAATAATGAAACCTTTACCATCTGGTGTTTTTATGACTCTTGTAATTGTTGTTAAAAAATCTTTGTGTTGCTGATTGTTGGTTGTTTCTTTTATGCTTTTTGTTAATATTTCTTTTTCTCATTTTCTCATGAAAACCAAATCTTGATCTGCCTGATCTAATCAAGAGACTATTAATGTAGTATGGAAGTGGAAACAGCATTAGTGTCTGTGCTGGTTCATGTAATAAAACTGTGCTGCCTTTTTGGTCAGGAATTAAAAAGATTGCGTTCTTTCTAAGCACGTGATAGGTCCAGTCGTGTTTTTGCAGTGGGAGGGGCTTTAACGCTGTACTGGGATGTGACGTCTTATTGTCTAAATTTTCCAACTACATTAAACAACTAAAGTGAGTCAGAAATGTGCAGTGGACATCCCCAGAGCATGTTGTATGGTGTTTCAGTATTTTCGGCTGACGTTTCCTTGTAGGATGGATTTTGGGGACTTGGATCACGGATGAAAATTGGAGTGACAGCTGTAGCAAAGTAAATTGTGTTAATACTGTCTGCTTAACAGGAAGAACCAGGAGATGAAGCCTGAGAATGACAGAGACACAGACTGGTTATATGAGACAGTTTTTTTCCCTTTCCAAATGAAATCAATCTGAATTCCCATGAAAGTATTTATATGAGCAGTAAACCAGATGAAGGGATAATGTCTCCTGTTTACGTGCTGCACAGTCAGTAATCAGAAGGAATCACTGTGACCAAATCCAGCTCTGCAACACGTCAGACCTTTGAAAAAGATCGATGAACCTGCACCGAGCTCCTGGCATCATTACTGGTTTAAAATATCTGTTTGATTAATGAAAATGATTGAATCAGAAAAAAATATTTCTGCAGTTATGAAAGTGGAGAAGGCGAGCCAGCTGTGCCACAATTCTTCTAAAGATTGAATACTTTATTTTTTGTTTTCCAAGATCCTCCTGGAGCTGCCCCACCAGCATTAACACAGCTGTGGAGGAAATATTAAGTATTCAAAATCCTGCATTCAAAATTTTACTTCACTAAAAGTAGAAATGCATTAGCAGCAAATGTACTTAAAGTATCAAAACTAAAAGTATGCATTGTGCAAAATGTAATTATGCAGAATGTTTGGTAGTACTGTTGGGTAATTTGAGCTATGTCCATGCTTTATATTTTATAAGCTCATCATATGTTTACATGTAAAATCTTAAAGGTTCCCTGTGGAGTTTCTGCCAATGGTTTCACACTGTTCCTCTGATCAACAGGTGGTAGTAACATGATGCTGCAATGTGCCAACAAAGGCAGAGAAGAAGAAGACTGCAAGCATGTAATCATGGACGTAAACAGTGCAGGATTTGAATTCTCGGCTTTGCAAATGTTTTATGATGAAGGAAATGCATTCAACACATTTGTCGGAGCTTAGGGATACAGTCAATGCCTTTTAGTGAGCAACACTGAATGTGAATATAACTTTTGTTTGTTTACAAGAAAACTCCACAGGGTACCGTTAATTTGCAAAGTAACTAGTAACTGTGGCTGTGAAATAAATGTAGTGGCGTAAAACAAACTAACAATTTTCCTCTGGCATGTAGTGGATAAGAAAATGGAAAAACTCCTGTCAAGTACAAGTACCTCAAAATAGTACTGATTTACAGTAATTAACATTTTTATAATTTTTTCCAGCTTTAAGTAGCTATCTGCATTGCATTGTGGGATGACAGTGTATCAACACCACACTTTAAAATCAAAAAATTAATAAACTGCAGCACAAATTAGTTCAGTTATTTCTGCAAGTTGACTTAAACAACCTGAACAGCTGCAAACATCTCATCCACATTTGTCGCCATTTTTGTGGCCTTTTCCAACCGGGGGAAACAGCCATCAGTGAGCACAACCAGACCAGACCTATTTGAATTGCACGTCGGCAGCGATTCAGAGATCTGAAAACTGGCTGGTTTGGAACTGGGGCACAGCTCGAATCTCCCAGAAAGAAGAAAACTGAGTGAACCAAAGATCTGAGACACATCACAGCCACTAGTGGAAGACAGACGGGAACACCTTTGATGTAATCGAGTGGACAACCATGCACTGAAGAATGTGGCTTTTCCCAAAATAGAAAGTTATCAAAAAGGGATGAATTTTTATCTGAGAGTTGATCATTAAAATTTTCTGCCACCATTTTTAAACTTAATGAAATTTCTCTCAAAATAGGAACCTAATTAAACTCAAACTGGTGAAATTTGCATTTTAATATGACTGAGGTGTAATTCTGATTATTAGTCCAATAAAAAGGTTTCATCTAATAAATGGAGTTAGAGAAGGAGACAGGAACTGAAACAGACGGAGAGAAATTCACGATTTAAGATTCCCCACCGCCGACCATGAACAGTTAATGATGCGCAAAACCACGAAGGGAAACATTTTTTGGGGAAAATGGTTCCATAAAAAGACGTCGTCTGAATCTGTGCTGAGTAAAAGTTTTGATCAGTGATCAAAAGGTGCCTTCAGAGGTCGGTCCTGCTCAGGGTTACAGCTGACACAGCAGGACGAGCCTCATTACAGCAGCTTCACTAAATATTCAGTGCGTTTCAGACACAATGGACCTTTATGAATAGATGGTGTCCTTTCATTAAAAACAGGCAGTGTGGTCCACCTTTGATATCATTAATATAATGCAGTTAATGACATTTCTGATGGAAGTGATGAATTAATAATTTACTGGTTTTCTTTATGAAGACCTTAATATGATTTATGAGACACACAGTTTATTATTATCATTTATACTCCTATGCTGGCTTTTAAGTCAGTTTTATTTATATAGTCCAATATCACAAATCATAAATTTGCCTCAAGGGGATTTACAATCTGATTCAGGTTCAGAGGCATTCAAATATAATTTAGTGCACAGTATCAGCTATCAACAACAACACACGTTTAAATCCCTACTAGTGGCCCCTAAAGGCTGAATGTTACATTATACACCACACATTATCTAAGCTTTAGACAGAACTAACAAGACAGATGATTTTACGGGATGGCACATTGGTCGGCCCATCACTTTGGTCCAGACTGAAGCGTCTCAGCAGCTGCTGGACTGTGATGAGACGTGCTTCATCGTTCATGCTCCCCTCAGGATGAACTGTAATAACTCTGCTGATCCTCTGACTTTCCATCTAGCGCCACCATCAGGTCAACACGTTAACGTGTCCAACACTTTGGTTTCTGACCAAATACATGCAGAGCAGATGACGCTCCCATCAGCCTCAGCTGTACCTTGTGTTTAGTGCTAATTAGCAAATGTTAGCATGCTAACAAGCTACACATAGATGTGTTGCCATTTAGTTCAAAGCAGCTAGCATGCTGTAGACGCCTTACCAGTAGTTGTGCTACAAATGTTGTTTTGTTTTGGCCTAACCAATTAGAAGCCAGTGACGAAGCTGTCCGGCAGGTGTCATTTTCAGTCAGCGCGGAAGCTGTGGTAGTAGTTGCTAGAGGCAATTAACGTTTTTCATGATGATTGAAGAAAAACACTGATTTAAGAGTTGTTTCACAGTATCTCACTTAGGACCAAAGTGTTGAAAGAACAGACAGACCTGCAGAAATCACCTCCCTTGGCTCGTGAGATAAAAATAAACAAATTAGTGAAATCACATCATGCACATACAACACTCACAGCCAGGTAATTACTTTCAGCCTGCAGAGGAAATGAACCCTTCCTGTCCAGAGAGATTGCTTTAGACCAACAACGGCCCCGAAACAGTGAAACGCATTCATTCAGGCTGTTATCAGAGCAGATCTCATATCCATGAAGTAAAATGCAAACATTATGTTAACCCTCTGCTTTCAGAGTCCTCTTCAGTAATCACATGCAGATAAGAGCTGACAGGAGGATGCAGGAAATGTGTCTGAACACCAAATTAGACAGAGCTCCACCTCTTCCTCCTCCACCCACCATTAGCCCGCTCTCCACCTCTTCACCCTCATCTGAATGTACAGATTTATTTTTCTACCAACAAACACTAAACTACAAACACAAACACTAAATCCTGCTGCCATATTATCTAACCCCAGTTGTTAATTCAATTAAATTGTATTTATATAGCGCCAATTCATAACAGAAGTTCTCATTTCACTTTTCCTATAGAGCAGATCTAGACCGTACTCTTTATAATATTATTTACAGAGACCCAACAAATCCCACCATGAGCAAGCATTTGGCGACAGCGGCAAGAAAAAACTTCCTTTTAGAGGCAGAAACCTCGAGCAGAACCAGATTCAATGGTGGGCGGCCATCCGCAACAACAGGCAACAACAACAACAACTGTAGCAGCAGTTGTCGAGCAGGAACACAGGCAGCAGGTGGCCCACAACCACAGATCCAGACTCTGCAGGAACACGGGGGCAGCAGGTGGCCCACAACCACAGATCCAGACTCTGCAGGAACACGGGGGCAGCAGGCGGCCCACAACCACAGATCCAGACTCTGCAGGAACACAGGGGCAGCAGGTGGCCCACAACCTCAGATCCAGACTCTGCAGCTCCGGAGGCAGAAATACCTGCTGAAAGCGACAGAAGGAGAAGGAGAGAAACGAGAAAGCACAAAACTACGGGAGAGAGAAGATGTCGAGTTAGTAACATGCAGTAATGGGATAAAAATGCATCCAGATGGAGAAGGAGAGAGGAAAGTGGTGCATCATGGGAAGTCTCCCGGCAGTCTAGGCCTATAGCAGCATAACTAAGGGATGGTTCAGGACTCACCCGAGCCAGCCCTAACTATAAGCTTTATCAAAGAGGAAAGTCTTAAGCCTGCTCTTAAATGTGGAGATGGTGTCTGCCTCCCGAACCCAAACTGGGACCTGGTTCCACAGGAGAGGAGCTTGATAATTGAAAGTTAAGGGGTTTTTTTTTTGTTTTGTCTGACTACCTCAGTCCATCATCAGTCAGTCCAGCTCTGAGACAGAAACATGTGCAGTACATGCTGGGTAAGAGGGTTTTAAAACAATGACTGGCTCAGGTGTCCTTACCGTCATTTTTAATTAAAATATATATACTTAGATATTAAAATATATATTAAAAAAGGCCAGTATTTTGACACACATGCATTGTGCAGGCTCTGTGTCTTTTTCAATTGGTTTATTCATGAAATAGTCATGAAATGGGATCCATAGATTACTTTTCATGACTATTTCACGAACTGCCGTGATACTGTGTTGATACTTTATTCTGAAGGACTCAGGCCTGATCAATCTCACTAGAGATCTCACTCTGGCGACTAAATTGTAAAAACATTTTTGATTTTATTACACATTTAATTCAGAAACATGTTCCAAGTGTGTGTTAATGTTGGCCGTTCCCGTAGAAAGTACCCCTTCACTTTCCTGTTTGTAAAAACTTTTGCATGAACTCTCTCTCAGTCTGTAGTTGATTGTACAGCTTTATATATATTTTTTTTCATGTGAATGCAGGATGGCAGATGCCGACTGTTCCGCGTTTGCCACTCCGAGGCAGCGAGCTACCACGCAGGGTGCTGGCAACCATCGGGAGCAATTTGGGGTTCGGTGTCCTGCCAAAGGACAATTCGACATGTGGACAGGAGGAGCTGGGGACCGAACCACCCCGTTCTACCTCCTGAGCCACAGTCGCCGCCGCAAGTGACTGTGGTGACTATGGATATAGTTACCTACTGGTCCATCCATCATGAACGACCACTATCATCACGTGCACGCATCGACTACTGTAACAGTGTCTTTACAGGTCTCTAAAAAAAAATCGATCAGCTGATTCAGAACGCTGCTGCTCGAGTCCTCACTAAGACCAAGAAAGTGGATCACATCACTCCAGTTCTGAGGTCTTTACACTGGCCTCCTGTCTGTCAAAGAACTGATTTTAAAACACTACTGTTGGTCTATAGGGCCAACGTACATTTCTGATCTTCTGCTACGTTATGAACCATCCAGACCTCTCCGGTGGTCTGGGACAGGTCTGCTTTCTGTCCCCAGAGTCTAAACTAAACCTGGAGAAGCAGCGTTCAGGTTTTATGCTCCACATATCTGGAACAAACGCCCAGAAAACTGCAGGTCTGCTGCAACTCTCAGTTCTTTTACATCAAGGCTGAAGACTTTTCCTTTTATTAAATCAAATAATGATTCATTTCATACACTGCACTGTAACTTTTACTCTCCTGTTTTGATTTTCTATTTAACTCTTTGTGTTTAAATGTCTTTATATTTTGCCCTGTGTTGCTTTGATGGTTAATGTAAAGCACTTTGAATTACCTCGTTGTTGAAATGTGCTCTGCAAATAAACTTGCCTTGCATGCACACTCACACCTGTTGCACGTCATGCATGCATTCCTACTGACAAAAACAAAATACAACCACAGTTGTAACAAAACTATACATTTTCCAGTCAAGGGGCTCTTAACCCTCCTCTGCATCAGCCAATAAGATTCCAGGAAACTTGAAACAATTTCCAAGCTGTCAGAAGACGTTAAGGATGGGCTTATCAGTGCCACTGTACGCCCTCTCTTATCTCACAGGGTCGACCTTATTACACCCCAGAATAGTTTCACAGAAAGTCTCCCATCCAGCAGCATAACTGACAGGTACAATTTAGGCGGCTGGGTTCACACATCAGAGAGCAGGGTGAATTAGCGCCTTAATTGTGAGTCCTTCGGATTTACTGGTGACTCACCGCGGCTCCACACAGTGTGCTTTTGGTCCATTACTGCTGATAATGTTGGCGTGATAACAGTGTTTCAGTTTGACATCTTTACCGCCTCAGGCTGGTGTGAGTGAAGGGATGAATGTGTAATTTAAAGTTAGATCGCTGACTGTTCTCCATATATTCAGCCATATATGTTTACAGATGCAGGACAGTTATTTTTCAGTGTGTCGAATCTAAACGTCTGCAGAGACATTTCTGCACACAGCCGAGATGAAACAGATGTTCTCTAATGAATGTAAGATGCACAGTTTCTACAGCTGCAGGTTTATTAGAAGATTGAATGAACAGGTTTTCATAAGCGTCACAAATGGAGGTAGGAAAATTTTACTTTCTGAGATCTCATTAAGCTGGTGCAGGTCAGATATGGGCTCAAATGTGGATTCAAATAAATTAATGCAAAAAAAACCCCCCAACATATGGCCAAATGTATGTGGACGCTCATTCAGCAGCATCAAATCAAGCATTCAGCCATTCATTCTGCATTGACAAACATGTGCAGTACAATGTGCGGCCATAATTTCCACTAACAAGAGAGAATGTCCATAAAACTGTTAATGTGCTCATCTACGTCACTTTTAGTCATTACCATGCGCTCACAGCATTAAAGTTTTTTCAGCAGCAGTGAGTGCTTGGAGGACTTAATTTGCTCCAGGTTTTGCCTCTCAGGCTACAGGTTATTGGCTTACAGGCTACCCTGTGACTGCTGGAGCTTGTAAGCCTGGGGGGGGAAGACTGCAGGCTCTACTGAGGACTGGAAAAAAAATACTGAAAACATTTTAGGTAAAAAAATAACAACAAACGTGACTATTTGATCTATAAATAATGTAGACTCTATGGCGTACAGTACTGTTGTATATTAATGCAGCCTTCCCCTTTCATAGGGTTCCCCAGAGTACAGTTCTCCCAGTTCTCCTCCAGTCGTGTCTGGATGATGAAATTTGAAGATAGAGGGACTGATCCCTACATGCATGTCTCTTGTCACAATGTCTGCCTCTCTGTCCCTCTCTTCAGCCACATCTCCACTCTCCCAGGCCTCTTCAACGTTATTCTTTACTAGATGCCCTCAGACTTTTCTCCTGTCATTACATATCCTGCCACTACCCTCTGCCCTGCACTCACCTGGCCTTCCCCGCCCACCTCCTCACCTGCATCTCATTCCCTCATCAGCCACTCAGAAAGAGGAACAAAGGATCTGGGCCAGTACAAGTACAGTCTGTCCTAGTTACAATATTGCTGTCTTGCCTTGTGTTTTTGCTTTCGTGCTTCTGCCACCGCAGCCTGCCTGTAAGCTATTTTGGTCATTAAACCACTGATCTCGTCCTGCCATCTCAACTGTCTGCATTTGGGTTCCTCCCCTGTTGCCATTCTCCCTCACTGCTGTGACACTCTAGATGCTAGAGATGTTAATTTATCTGCAGATTGGTGTATTGATTAATCATCTGATCTATAAAAAGTCATCACAAAGCCCAAGGTGACATTTTCAAATTTCTTGTTTTGCAATTTAAAACCTCAAGACACTCAACTTACTTTAATATAAGACTAAAAAAATCAGCAAATATTCACATTTGAGGGTGAAACCACTGAATTGTTTGGCATTTTGGCAAACAAAATGCCAAAATGTAAGCATTTAGTTCATTGTCGATTTAAAAAAAAAAATATTGGTAGTGAAGCTTTAACATTTAAATCTGAAGTCAGTTAGGAAAACATAAAGGTCTAAAATCTACTGAATTGTCTTATAAAATTTAATTCAAAAGCTCCTCCATAAATCTTCCTACTGAAGTGAACAGAAGTATTTTCTCACTGAGTTATTAGATTCTATTGGTTGAACTACAAGAAAAAGCTGAGCCCAGCAGAAGTGAGGCTGGAGCTGACTGTCTCATGACCCTGAATATCTGTAATGAAAGAAACATGGATTTTTATACTTATTACAGAATGTAGAGCTCAGATGTACTACAAGACTAATTACCGCAGACTCGGTGATTCTGACTTTCCTCGTTGGCTTTAAGGGATCTTTTGGATCGGTGCGTTTCGCATATATTAATTCACATCTACAGTGTTTCGCTGCTGTAGAGGTACAGTAATTGGTAAATCGCTCTCACTGGGTCTTTCTGGGGTAGAGGGGGTGCAAGGCTGGATTTTCAACTGGGAAAAGCGACAAGAGGCCCAGAGACCCAGACCCCAAGGGGCTCCAAAAGTCCCAGGTCCACTGCGTGTCAGCACACTTTTGGTAATTTGATTAATTGCAGATTCCTTAGAGAAGCAGATTGTGAGCATTTGGATGCTTGTTTCTTATTTAATTGACAAGCAAAACTTTAGATTTTCTGTCTTATAATTCATCGTGGTCATCACTTTATGCTGATGCTCTGAGGTATGTCAATCTACTTTCAGCACATTTGATGTAGCTTATGACCTTCAGTGATGACGTATTTCTCATGGCTACATTTATTGTTATTTTGATAAAAACTGATTGGCAGGGACGCTAGTGATTGGCTTGTATAATTGAAAGGGATTGATGTATCTTTAACAACCTAAGATCAGTGAAGTCTGTAGATGATCCTGACTAAGTTTTGGGACGATTGGCGATTTTGAAAAATAATCACAAAATTTGACATTTTTAGAGCAGAAGACCAGATGCAGAGGACTTGAGAGATTAAAATGATGAAAGAATTTGACTCTAGGCCAGGTCGTTTTCGAGATAATTGCGAAAACGTAAACTTGATTATTAAAATGTCACCTTGAGGTCACTGAGTTTCATTACATGTGCCTGAGTAGAGGTGGAATTTACAATCCAACTGCCGATTTTTGTGTTTCTAGGCCACCTGGGGATTCGAACCCTGGACCTTCTGGGTACATCCCAAGTCTCTTATTTGAGTCGTACTGGTCCGCCATCTTGTAGACCATCCCAAAGCTCTTAACTTTGCTCCGAGAAGGGATCTCTGAGGAGCCACGAGCGAGGGTACACCATGGATGTATAAAGAGAACTGGATACAGTGTTAGAGGTGGCGCTCTGTTCATTCCTATGAAAGCTGCTCAGCTCAAGAGGAAGTGCCCGTTATTTTCTTCTTTGCAATGAAGCGCTGTAATTCAGACGTGCCTACATTAAGGACGCCAAAGAGCGATGATATTTGATGCAAGAAGATGGGGATCCTAAACATTGTCATGTCCACAACCTGTTTTGTTATGTCATAAATCTCACTCACAGCACCCTCCTAGCATGTGTGTAACATATTTGATCATATTTATCGGTCCTCGTGTGTTAGAGACTGTTACATTACGACGGTAATAACATTACAAGCGTTCACGTGACTGCCACGTTATGTTCCGCTGCTCATTTCAAGAACCAAACTGTCACTGATATAAACCATACACATTGGCCTTTCATGAATTGTTCTGCATGTTATGTGAGTGAAGTAATGTGTTTCATGGCTTGTAGGTTTCCTTTTACTCACAGCCCTGAAATATGTCTCATTTAACCGGGAAAGACGAAGACCCAGCGCGGCTGATAAGGCACAGGTCACTGTTTTACGTCGGTTTTCTCACCAGCACAAGCACCCGCACTGTGTGATAATCAATGCAACGTCGCGCTATCACCGTTGTCCACATACCATACTAAATATGTTTATTGTAATTATTATGTATCTCGCTTATTGTAAGTGATCACACTTACTCACTCTTCCCCTCACTTTGCATGTGAGACTCATGAGAATAAAGCTTGCTAATAACATAGACTGACTTTGAATAATAAAGTTCCACAGTTGAATATGTTCAGGCATGTTCACTTTGCTGTAATAATGAGAGATACCCTTTTACTAATATTGAACATACATATCTTGCGTCTGGGATCATACCAGGGATGCAATAAGTTGCCATGTTTTGTCCTCCACAGCGAAGTCATAAGGATGATGGGCATGGAGGGGAAACTGACCTCCACACACAAGTGTCCAATAAACTGGACAATTTAAAGAGGAAATATAGGGTGAGATTTTGTATTTATTATGAGCTCAGTGCACTTCCATAAGCATTTGTGACAGTTTTTGTTTTACGTAATGTATCACGTCCAGTGGTTTCAGTGTGTCTACATCTTACTGATAAATCCCTTGTTTGATATCTTCCAGGAGCTCAGAATTCCACCGACGGGGACAGACAGGGGGAGGCCACGGCAGCCACTTGGTTGTGGTTTTCCCTGATGCATGAGGCCATCGACAGGCGGCCCTCTATTGAGCCCCCAGTCCTGATGGGGGAAGCCATGAGCCTGTGGCTGACATGGCCTCCAGTGACAGTGGCTTATCATCTCCTGGAGCTACTTGTGGCCAGGCATGTGAGGAGGAGTCTGCACAGCCTGGCGCATGCAGCGGCACCACCACACAGGCGGATGATGAGCCATCCACCTCTGCCTGTCCCCCACTCATTGAGAGACAACGTATACCTCTGGGGGGCTTTAATGGCCTTTTTAAAGGGGGCAGAAAAGGCAACACTAAATGATATTTGGATTTGTTTGAAGAATTAGTTAGAAAGCAGTAAGTTTGTCATTTGTGTATTATTATTTATTATTGTATTATTTATTTTACGTTATATTCATACGTCTGACAATAAAACAATTAAATTGTTAAGTTGTGGGAAACAGTCTTGAATCTGTCTGCAGACTGTAGACTTGGGAACATGAAATGCCCGGGACACCACACTGCCCCAGCCCGTAGTCAGCCATGAGGTCCTCCTGACCATCAAAGGACTGGCACGTGGGGATTGATACGTGCATGTACTGGTGCACTGACAAAATAAAGGAAACTGTTACTTCCCACACTTCTTTTCTTCATGAAATAACAACATTTGTCTGAACTACCTGGAGCATAAAATGTGTCTGACACATACAACATATTCTGAGGCTATGATGTATGCTTTCTTTCTTTCATCTAGCTGGCTGAGATATTCCGCCTTTTGGTGTCGAGGCTTGTGCATGCACTGTAGCTATGCTTGGCAAAATGCCACGGTGTCTGATGAGACAACCTACAGCTATCAGTGTGTTAACTGTATTTGTGAAACTATTAAAGCATTAGATTTGTGTGATGATTACAGGACACTCTCCTGTGTCTTGAATGCTTCTGTTCTTGCTGGAGCATGTCCCATGTGGCAAGCGCACAAGCTATTGTGTTAATAGACATCTGAATCCTTCTGATGCTTGTAGAGAATACACATTTGTTCAAACATTATCTTACACTTGTATAGGCCTGGTGAGTTGACAGGACTCAGCTGGCATGAACACATAATTAAATTCGGCAGCTGAATTGCTGAATGACACAGCAACGGAGTAAATGGCATAGCAAGGCAAGGCTAAAGTTCTTTCATTGCCATCGATGAGCAGGTAGCCTATCACTGTGGCAAACTATGTCAAATGACTCCATAACAATGTAAATACAAGTGAATGTGTCTGAACAGAGCCATGAAGCCGGCGGGTGTGGGATACTGTTTGTGTCACTGTGAATATAACGGTAACGACAGACGCTGGCCGCTTTGTGCAGCAGATCCAGCTGTGTCGCCGTCATCAGAAACGGAGGTCACTTCACATGACGCTTCAGAGGAAAGGACGTCTCATTACTCTTAAAACACATTTCCTCTTTTCCTCTCTCTTCGCATGGTTTCCTTGCATCTTTCGATGCATCCTCTGTGGGAGGGACTAAGACACAAGTGAGGGAACCGTCGATGCAACGTAAGAGACTTGGGATGTACCACCAGAGAAGGTGACTTACTGACTGCACCACAGACATGGTTTCCACACACCTTCTCACAACTTGAGGTAATGAGATCATATGTGCAAAACTGTTGTGTTTTTTTTTGTCTATTTAAACTTTTACAACTAAATGTTGGTGAGAAAATTCTGAAAACAATCACACATAATTCTTCTGGTTTCGGGTGTCTTGTCAAACATTTTGTGAAATAGAAAATGAATATGACTACAGAGTCATCGTTTGACATATCTGAACACCATTTGAAACATGTGATATCTAGTACCCAAAGAATGTCTGTGTCAATTTTGGTAGCATTTGTATGAAGACTTGTGGCGATTTAGATTTTAATCGATTTTGGATATCTTGAAAAATACTGACTGACTTCTCAGTTCCCACCGTGAATATTTTTACCACTGTTTTTATTTTTCTTACTGTTAGTTTGGTGAATGAGTATGATTTGCCAATTTCAATTTGTTCTGCCTCCCATCTGTTCGGCTCCCACGGCTGGATCGCTGCCCGTTGGCACCGCCTTGCTGCCACTGATTTGGGCCGCCTGCCCGCTCCTCCTCCGGGGGGGTCTGTGTTGTCCCAGCTCGACTGCTGCTGTTGTCCCTTGGGACTCCTCTGTTGCTGCACTCCCTGGCGGCCTGCCTTCTGCCCTCACTTCGGCGCTGTGCCCACCCGTGGTGCTTGTTGTCGGCTCTTCTGTTTTTAGGCCCTTGTCCTAAAAACTTATTGCTTATGTCCTGTCCTTTGTGTTATTTATCGTCCTCCAAAATCCAATACCCTGTTTTGCCTGAACTGTGAGACTTTTTATCCTCAGTTGTTTGATTGCTGGTGACTTTAAAGTCCATGTTGATGACATTTCTGATGGCTTTGCTTCTGAATTTTTAAACATAATGGAGTCTCTTAATTTCACTCAACATGTTAAAGGGCCTACTCATAAATGTGGCCATGCATTGGACTTTTTACTTTGGTTTTAAGGGACTTTTTTAAAATATCTGATTATCTGTGCCTTGTTTTTAACTCTGTGTTTTGTCTGAACAAGAATCTTCGTAAGTGGGAGATTTGTTCAGATATCATTATTGACATGTTGGGTCTCTGTAAATAATATAAAGAGTTCGGTCTAGACCTGCTCTATAGGAAAAGTGCAATGAGATCACTTCTGTTATGAATTGGCGCTATATAAATAAATTGAATTGAATTAGTACTTCAAGATTTTCCTCATTATTTGTGAAGTCTGGTGAATCCTTAGATTTGCATTCAAACACAAATGATTTAGTGAACTGCTTCAATGATATGTGCACAACTGCCTTAGTATGGGGCTATAACAGTGACATTACATTTTGGCATTGAAAACAAAACCTGAACTGAAAAGTGAAGCATTGGCATTGAAATTATTTCATTTTATTTTTTTTATTTTTTGCATTCTAATGTGTTTTTCAATGGAAATCTCCATAACGGTATAGAGCCATCAGCTGATGTGGGCTAGCTTGAGAATGGCTGCTGTCAGCTGATGTAGCTGGGATTGTGAGCTGAGCTTGGCATCGTGGCCTGCCTGAACTAACGCTATGCTCAGTGTGTGAATTATTTCAAAAGTGGAGTCGGGTAATAATAATTATACATTTTCAATTACATAATTTAATTAGAAATAATTTAACTTCATGTTTTTCAGAAATAGGCTTGAGAAACTGAGTGCAAAGAGCCCTTAATGTTACATGTTAAAGGTTTTTCTTGTTTTACTTGGAGGCTCCATTACAACGTTCAGGCAGCTACATGCTGTCAGCCCTCAACTAAAATAAACATTGTCTGCATAATTACAGTAACATATTTGGTTGTTTTCCATAATCTGAACCAGTGGGAGCATGTAGATGTTAAACAGAAGAGGCCCGAGAATGGAGCCTTGGGGAACTCCACATGTAATTTTTGTCCGCTCAGATGTGGAACTACCTATAGACACAAAGTAGTCCCTGTCCTTTAAGTAGGATTCAAAACAGTGTAATACTGTGCCAGAAAGTCCCACAAAACAGTCGACCTGCGATTCAACCCTCTTTTAGTCAGTGAGCTTTGGGTAGTGACCGAAAGAATGAGATCGCAGATAGAGTTTCCTTCGCAGGGTGTCTGTGCTCGCGCTTAGAGATGGGGTGAAGAGCTCAGATGTCTGGAAGGTACTCAGAGCTGAACCACTGCTCCTTTGAATCCAGTCGAGGTGATCTGATCAGGAGTCCTCCTGGATGCCTCCATTTAGAGGTTTTCCAGGCACGTCCAACTGGGAAGAGACCACAGAGCAGACCCAGAACATACTGGGAATGCTTCAGGAAGAGCTGGATGACATGGCTAGGGAGAAGGATGTATGTTTAAATAAATAAATCAAAATAAATAAACACATAAAATGCGGTTGTCATAAGTTTGGAAGTGGAGGACAATGTCGCTGTCTTTCCTCAGTTTCATCATCAAATTTTTCTACTTGCGTCTCCTCCGTCTGATCCTCTCCTGCCGAGGGAAATGGATTTCTTATTGTCTTGTTTTATTTTGTGCATGGAGCCCGAATTTTAAGACAATGAGCTTGTTTTACTAAATTCCATGAGACTGTGGCAGCAGACAGGAAGAAAAAAGGAAATAGAGAAAAGAGATGGAGAGATGTACAAAAAGAAAGAAGGAGGCAGAGGAGGCAAGAAGGTAGAGAAGGAAAGACGAAGAGAGAATGACAAAGAAAACAAAAGGATGATTTACACTCAGAGAAGATGAGGTAGGAGGAGAGGATGAAGAGACAAGACACTGAGGATAAAAAAAGATATTAGAGGAGGAGGATGTGAGAAGGAGAGAGAAGGAAAGGGGGAAAACGGGATGAAGAGGAGATGAGGTAAAAGAAAGGAGGAAGTAGATGAGAAAAGCAGGATACAGGGGAAAGAATGAGACAGAGAGGAAAAGATGGTCAAGGAAAGAGGACAAAAGGAAGAGGAGGAAATAAGGACGAGCGTGTGGATCAAAAGCCTCTCCACATCAGAAATTATTTGCCTCCCTTTGATTTGCTCGCTAGCCCCGAAAGCTGGAAGTTTGACCCCGTGTAGCCAGGGAGAAGCACAGTGAGCCAGCAGCACCCAGCTGCTCGGCTGCTGATGGGCACCCTGGGGTGGGGAGAATTGGATCGGTGGCGGTGAGCGAGGGACACTAACAACACTGCTGCCATCTGAAGTAACTTTGTCACATTTAGTCACTAAGAGAATGTGGGATGAAAGAACGGCATTCGTCACAAGTCTCTCAGAGCATAATTTAGAGTACAGTTCCACAATTATTTTTGGATGTTATTTCATCTTTTACCTTTTAAAGAAAAACTCTAGTTCAAAATGAAAAGTATATTCAGTCATGTGTCAATTAAAACTCTTCTAAAGTTGCCACTTCAACTACACACACACACACACATTGAGTTAGCCCTCGCAACTTTATCAGCCTTGTAATAAAGTACTGACTTTAAAGTTTCTGTATATGAGATTCTGAACATTAATATAGCAGCAAACAACTACGTGCTATGTAAAGATATAGTGGAGTAATGGCATCCTGAGCAGAAAATGAGGTCACCCCCCCCCACCATGCATGTTGTCATCCGAGCTTCTCTGTTCTTGGTTTTGGTAGCCGGTTCGACGGCGCGTGCATGTTAGTGCATGTGAGTTCCTCCCTGTGAAACTGTTGGCTTTTTAGGAGAGCTGTTTCTTTTCTCATCTAACGTGGTGAATTAAGGATTTATTTCGACCAAACCAGAGCTAGTGACTGTTGGAACAGTGGTAAGACTGACAAAGACGATTTTGGTGATTTTATTTAGTTTCTGTCCAGTTTGAATGAAGTGTGTTTAATGATCAACTGCAAGGTAAAATAGTTTTTTTCAGCTGTTTCTGGTTAAACTAAAATGATTTAACTGTTTAACAAAATGTCTATCTCTACAGGGATCCTTTCCATAATGTTGTCAGACATTTGCCTGCCAGTGGCAAAAACAAGCTCTTTTAGTGGACATACTTTGACGGCCGCATTTGTCCATTGCAGCCATTGCAACTCGTTTTCGAGGCTGCCGGCTGAGGTGTAGAGCCAGAATATTTTGGTGAATTAAAGAGGCCATGTTATGCTTCTTTTTCCCTGCCCTTTATTGTGTTGTATAGCATTTTTGTGCATGTAAAAGGTCTGAAAAGTCACTAAGCCCAAAGTCCGTGCCAAAGGGAGGAAAACACTGCCTGACATGCCTTGTTGGAATTCCTGCCCCCTTTTCTGTGCCTTGGTTACGTAACCAAGGCACATATTTGCATACACGCCTAGCGGCTAGTTTGGCACACCCTCAAACAGAGCTAGAGCGAGGCTCTGAGCGTGTCCAAGTACAGGGACACGCCCATCCACCCGCTGCCTGTCTGAGTTATTCGACCGCTCTCTTCATTGCACTGAAAGTAAGTGTGGAGAGGTCTGGCTAACTGCTGTTATTGTAGCTGCCATTAGCTCTCTTAGCCGTGCAGCTAGCATTATTAGCTAGTTGACTCTTCCCAGACTGGGAGCTCGGAGCCCGGGTCTGAAAAACCTCCTCCTCCTGGCGGTCCAAAGCTCCTATGCTAGCGGTGTGAACACCAACACTCACTCGGGACTCCAAGCTCCCAGTCCAGGCAGTCAGCTAAGCTAAAAGGCATGCTAGCTGCATGGCTCATGCTAGCTGCACGGCTAACTGAGCTAACTAGCTAACGGCAACTACAATAACAGCAGTTAGCATATTCACAGAACAGCAGTGGATGGAAACACACATTAATACACATTTTCTTATGCAGATTTTCTGCATATTCAGTTAAATTTTGGCCTGCATTCAGAAAGTTACAAACAGATTTGGACCCCAGTTCCAACTTCAGAAGGGAGTACGGGAGTTTGAAGCTTGTTGAGCCCTTGAGGCCTAAATGTGCAAAATGGTGTTTTTTGACAGGACATCAGCCAGACAGTTGCAAAAGTATTGTAAGGAGGACACACAGTAGAATCCACACACTGTTCAGTTCTCTCCCACGGCTTCACTTCTCATAAACGGAAATAATATCTTGAGTGGGAGTGCAGATCAGTGTACAGAGTAATTTTTCTGTCAGTGCCACATGAATAAATCAACCTATCACCTACCCCTGCTTCCCATTCATGAGATAGCAAAACCCAGGTAGCCAGCTTGTCTGACAACAGTCCCAACAGCTGTGGAAAGTGTGTATACGACTGTATTCATGTCACAGTATGGGACTGTCGTGACTCAATAGAGTTAATGTTGCAAGCTATCATCTACATTAGGGTTTGGCTAAAAATAATATTTTTTGTGCACACTATAACTCGATTTCCGTGATGTAGACATTGTGCTCACTGTGTAATAACATTTTGAATAATTCAATATATAGCCCAGACCTACTTCCCAAATGTTCTCTTATGCTGTGAAAGAGTTTGTTCCTCTTTTACTGATTGAGGTCACTGTAAAATTATATGACTTCCTTCAGATGGCAGATCTGTCCTGCACTGGCTTCGATGTTGCAGTTAGCCATAATGGCTATTGGCTACTACTTTCTATGCTCACTTTCAGTCTGACTCAGAGACAGTCACAACACCAGCCAACTCTGTCGCACATTCTCATGTCTGCTTTGTTTCCCCTGCCATTTACTAACTCTCCTGTCATTTCAGATCCTGTCACTCACCTACCCTTTTTTTTCACCTGACCTCCCCCGCCCCGCCTACCTGCACACCTGTTCCCACTTTTCCCATCAGCCCTACTGGCCCATTCACTCTTTGCCAGATTGTCTATTGTGCTTCAGCCTTAGCTTTCCAGCCTTCTGTTCTGCCTGTTTGACTTTGCCTGCTTGTTCTCCTGCCTGCCCATTGGACTTTTGCCCCTCAGCCTGACCCCTTTTGGATAAGTTTGCCTGTCTGGTTTTGACTTTTGCCTGTTTTTGGACCATGAGTAAATGTGAACATTCACTTATCCCGTCTGTCTCTGAGTCCTGTATCTGGGTTCAAACCCATTTCTCTACTGAGCCATTACAGAGACGGCAAGCGTTTGAAATGATTCATGTAAAAATGATGTTTATTTAGAAAGCTGTAGGAGGCTCGCACAGCTCACCCAGATATACGTTGTTGTCGAGTCCTCGTCTTCTCTGGATCTCTACAATGGAGGTGGGAAGTGCAAAGTTAGCAGGTGGCCACATTTATGGGAAATGGTGATACATTACATTGGATAACTGTTATGCATCTGTCCCTATCAAATAAACATTAGATCAGATTAAATCAAATACACCAGGTTGAAAAATACGGGAATTGTCCTTTACAGAAGGAGGCAGTTTATTATCAGGTTATCACTATTGATGGGGATTGTACATTTTTATTTATTGATACCATTTTCGAGACTGCTTAACGATCCAAGTCTTTATCGATGACGACAATAAATTCTTAACAGAACTGGTATTGCTTTTATTGCTGAACTGTGAGTCTGTGACTGTTTGATTTTTGAACAGAATGAAATTTGCTTAGCCTTCAATAAACACTGCTGATGCTGATCAGCAGCAATAAATGTCCAACAGTAAAGATGGGGTCAGCTTGAGCTGACCACGATCAAAATAAATGAAGTTGGCGAATGTTAAACACATTTTGGCCTATCATTAAACACAACTCATTAGGTCCTCCGAATGTTCTTCCATCAGACAGAAGGCAAGTGACACATTTTTAACTGTTTTGTTTATGTTTCAATAACTATTTCGTTTTCACACTAAAGTGTTGGTTAATGTCTGTACTGTCACTTTAAGAGATCGCATATTTTTCGATTATTATATATTGGATTATTATTGTCAATGAAAAGGACTTGCCTTACCTTGGGTGGAGGAGGATGATTGTCCCACAACTAATTTTCGGGTTTTGAAAAATTTGGAAACGGGTCCTTATAGAACCGGGTCTTGATCCCCATCCCTAGTTATCACACAGATCAGTGAGACAACTGGGAGCCGCTGAGTGCCAAGAACCAGCAGGCTTTTATTCAAACACCAGCCCAGACCATTTCACTGATTAATGTCTCCTGAAGAAGTTTAATCAGCTGCTGTTATCTTTGTTCAGAATACAAAACCTGAAGCCTCTCCATATTCACTGTCCCCTACAGTCTCTTCTCCTATCAGATGATTGGTTGAATTAGATCAAATACGGCCGAACAATTGAAGAGATATGCAGTAATGAGTCCAGCTATCTTTTGAGTGTTTGACTCAAGATTGGATCAGTCACTATCATGTGAAGCAAATTCATCACATGTAACCACACAAGACAGGGAACGTGGAACTATATTTGAATTACAGCTTGTAGACAAGTGTCAAGGGCTTGTTCACATTACTTATATATTATATACATATTATTTGTAACTGTGTACTGTAAGTGCATACAAGTGCATCTCAAAACATTTGAATATTGTGGAAAAGTTCATTAGTTTCCATAATTTAATTCAAAAAGTGGAACTTTCACATATTCTAGATTCATTACACATAAAGTGAAAAATTTCAAGACGTTTTTTGTTTCAATCTTGATAATTACGGCTCACGGCTCATGGAAATCAAAAATCCAGTATCTCAAATTATTAGAATAAAGAATTTATAATACAGAAATGTCGACCTGAGAAGAGATCTAATCAACTAATTAACTCGAAACACCTGCAAAGATTTCCTGAGCCTTTAATCTCTCAGTACACAACCACCATCGTGGGGAAGACTGCTGACTTGACAGTTGTCCAGAAGACACTCACTGACACCGCAGAAGGTCACTGCTGAAAGGGCCGGCTGATTGCAGAGTGCAGTATCAAAGCATATTCATGGAAAGTTCACTGGAAGGGAAAAGTGTGGTACAAGCAACAGGGATGGCCGCTGCTTTGAGAGGACTGTCGAGCAAAGCCCATTCAAGAACTTGGGGGAGCTTCGCAAGGAGTGGACTGAGGCTGGAGTACAAGTGTCGCATTCCCAGTGTCAAGCCACCCCTGAACCAGAGGCGACGTCAGAAGTGTCTTACCTGGACCTGAGGAGAAAAAGAACTGGACCGGTGCTCAGTGGTCCGAAGCCCTCTTTTCAGATTAAAGTAAATTTTGCATTTCATTTGGAAATCAAGGTCCCAGAGTCTTTAATATTCTGCTTTTTGAGTGATTTTGTAACATCTGTCCAGGAACTACAGATGAAAAACAGCCTACTGGCTAATGTTTATTAATGTGCACTGTCCCTGTTAAATAAACCAATATATAAAATAAATGGTGGAATAAATAAAAAAAGTTGCTCCACAGTTCTCAGTTTAGGGTAAAAAAGAGGCAGTTGTCTGCTCAGAAACTCCTGCACACACACACACACACACACAGTAATTAGGTCTGAGATTTAAAGAGTTTGGGATGAAAATCAATGTATTTAAACATAAAATCAATGGTGGAATCGAACCTAATTTCACTTTAGTTCCAGATCTGGCAGCTGCACAGTAACAGGGACGTTTTTAGGAGGCAGCGGGACCAAAAGTAAATCAGAGGGTTAAAGAAATACTGGTTATCTGTGATGAGGTGAGTGCAGAGAGCAGTGCAGTTTGAGTTTTTGCTCTGAGTTTTGGGTCGGCCCGAATTAATTTCGGTTTAAGTCGTATCTCAGGTTCGGGTGCCTGTGGGCTGACAAAGTCACATCAAGTGCGGCTCTGGTGTGACTTTTAGGACAAACATAAACTTTAACCATCATGAGAAGATTGATACCACTCTGTGATATGAGATTAGTATGTCAAAATGTCAAACTATTCCTTTAAGAGTTGCCTCCTTGTTCACGTTTACGTCTTGCTCTTGGAGCTGAGGTTCCCAACCTGGGAGTCGGCACAAAAATAAGTCTGAGGGGTCACAATATTTATTCATCTTGTGAGCCCTCACATTTTTCAAATGCTTGGGCAATACGTGATTATCAAACAGACACTGTGTAGATGCTAAAGCAAAAGAAAAGAAGAAAAAACCCCATTTCTGTTAGTTTTAGACACTTTCACGTTTTCAGGCTACTATAATCCTTTGTGGTTGAACTGCTCGCAGCTCCTGTCCACACTAAGGTCATAACTTGCGATGAGGTGAGGATTTAGGATCAAACCCCAGCCCCTGAGAAAAAGTGTGTATCATTATGAGTTTCAGAGGTGCTGTTCTGTAGCTGACCTCTGACCTCACTGTAGATGGAGGTCTTCCACACGCGCTGCACAGACACCAGACAGCTTCTATTCAGGCTGAAGAGGACGCTGTAAGATAAACTGCGGGGTTGTGGGGATGTATGGAGAAGTCATGAGCAGCATCTAACAAAAATAAAAAAAGAAAACCTGCTCTGTCCAAAAGTACATCACAAATCAGTAGAGTATGCATAGGGATTCATCAAAAGCCATTACGATCGTAAACAGTACATTGGAAAATTTCAAACTCATGTCAAGGGTGTGTGCATTCGTCCAGATGGATGTACACTTGCCCCGTTTGGTGTGGTTATCATAGAAAAGCTCAGGGAAGCGGCTGTGTGCAGCTCTTTATTGGAGGTGAGGAAGTCTAAAAACAGTAGGTAATTGTGGCTGTTGGGGTGAAAAATGACCAACATATGGGATTAAAATCCCTGAACATGGCAGGTGATGTTAAAATCAACCCACCTCCCCTAAAGAAAATAAATCCAGTCTGAATGGGGGTTTAGACAAGTGACACAAAGGTGAGAGTTATGCTTCATCAGAAGTGTTTTCAAACGGCGGTTTGTTGAGGAAATGTTACCAAAACCGTGACCAAAAGAAGTCGACCAGACAGGCTGTAAACACACCCAGGTGTTGGCCAAATGTAATCAGAAGAGATAATAAGAGTGAATGTAAAATTATTATTCAACCTGTCCATTGTAACATCCATCATAGTTTACAGACCCACTTCCTGCTTCACTGTTACCTACTGTACTTACCGAAATCGTGCTGCTTCTTCAACGATGGATTATTACTTTTGGGTGTGCTTTGTTGTAGTATGCACTTACATCAGTATGCTGACGAGTGTCATTTAATACCTTTATCACTGTAAAGCAGGCAGATGTTCTTGTGCAAGCGGTGACAGAGGTTAGGTTCAGACATTATCCAAAAAAAAAAGCTTTGGCAGCTGTAATATTTGACTTTCTTTTTTTTTTTTAAACCCAAATCGAGAGAATTTGCAAAGAAATCTCGTCTGCCTGCACATGGGGACCAAAGTGAGTCCGAAATATATAGTGCTCACAGTCTGTTATTACTGTCATTGTAACTCTCTGTGGAGGAGAACATCAGCTTAATGACAGACCTGAGCAGATCGACCTGAACACAGAGCTAAACTGTAAAACAAAAGACTGTAGTCCCGTTTTTGGATGACAAAACCTTCAGTTATGACATGCAGGCAATCTTTCAGTTAAAAATAGCCAAACAGGAACGCTGTAAACATGATGAGCCAGCAAGGCCTGAATGTAACTGTCAGCTCAAATCAGATTCTTTGTGCTGATGTGAGAATGTGTGTTTGTGTTTGTGTGTACTTGTATCTATCTATGTGAGGACCAATTTGAGTTTTAGATCTTGGGAGTGAGGACATTTCGGTCGGTCCTCACTTTTGGAAAGACCTTTTGGTTGGGGTTAGGCATGTAGTTGTGATGGTTAAGGTTAGGGTAAGGCGGTAGGGAATGCATTATGTCAGTGAGGGTTGTTTTTTTTTTACTTTGAGAGTAAAACTGTTCAGTCTGAAGAGTTGTCATCTAAAATATAAAACTGATGAAAATAATCATCAGAGTCAGCAGGACACAGTTTTCAGCTGTCCATCAAAGCTTCGCTTACAGGTAAAAGGAAATTGCAGTATTTGTCAACCTGGGTATTATTCTCATATTTTTGTCCGGTATAACTTCTGGAATTGATGCTTGCGCTCCTTGTCCCAATTGACTTTGTTCTTGCCAGAGTCTGTGTTTTCAGGTTCCAATAACATCCAGGTTGATAAATACTGCAATTTCCCTTCAAGGCAAGTTAAACAAGCTCAGAGGTCCGGTAGAGTTCGGTAGTGACAGCAAGTCTAAAATACATTTTCCGTACGTTGCATTCATCCAGAGCCTCCCTGTATACCATCAACAAAAGTAAGTCTGAAAGAGTCCTGTCCTGGCATGCTTTTTTTAGCCATGCTAGCAGCAGGATGAATTATAATAACTTTGGTGATCCTGTGACTTTCCATCTACTGCCATCATCAGTATCTGTAATTTGTCACCCTTCGGTGTTATAATAACATCCTGACATCCATTCCAAGGTGATTCCAGACTAATTCACACTTTGATTCACGTCAGTCTGAACACTCAGACTCCCCACTAGTCAGAAGAACTGAAGAAACCTCTGGGATGACGGGTGAAACATCTTCAACACAACTTTAGTCCAGAGGAAAATGTATTTAGTCTCGTCTACTACCACAGGGAGACCGATATCTTAAACACTGACAATATGTAGATACTTGACCTTAACTAATAGTTTGCTTTTATTATTATTGGGCTGAACAGAATAATGTGGAGTAATGTGTTCTGTTTTCCCTCGTCCCAGTGAGCTCCGTGAAAAAGGGCATTATGGTAATCTCTTCTGTCACAGATGGGAGCGTGAGGAAATTAGGTGAAAATGAGGTGAGATGTCTTTTGCCTTCAGGGAAGGATTAGGTGAAGGGAACATAACCAGAAACAGGAAGTGGTCTGACTTTGAAGCAGTGTAAAGGCCAATGTCTGCTGTGCATTGTGTGGCGGTCACATCATCATTCATCATTCTGAACACCTGGGAAATGTGAAAGGACAGGTGAAACACAATTTTTGGCTGCCAGCATGCTTCAACAGGCAACACCCACATTAGCTGTTAAGGTTGTATAAGTTTTACAGTCCGAAGCTGTGCCGTAATCCCACACTAAATATTGATAGTATACATTCTGTATAAAAAAGTCTGGTGATATTTTATATTCTTCTTGTCAACAAATCCCATGCACAGGTCCAAACCAGCAGTGAATGTATCTACTATGTGTGAATCACAGCCTGATGGATCTTCTTCCTCCATTGTTGTCCAAAAACTATTAAAACACATCAGCGAGCCGCTCTGTTGCACTGGGTGACATGTTCCTTCATCACCACGAACACACACACTGTAGTTTATTCTGACTCTGTCCCACACACACCGTCCTGCTGCCCCAAACACTCACTACAGCACCACATGTGGATTCATCCGCCGCTGGAAATAGTCCCCGACAGATGCCACTTGTAACATGGAAGTCAGGAGCATGTCGTGAAGTCCACGGGAGGTACACCCCGTCGCTGAGTCTGAAACTGAAAATCAGCCCGATCTGGTCAATTTTGCCAGAGTTACAGTAGAAAAACTGACTTTTCAATTGGAAAGCAAAAAATATATACAATGCAATTTTCTGTTTTTATGTATTTGTTGAAGATTGTAAATGTATATAATCTGTTAGACCTATCCGTAGGCTAAGTATCAGTGAAGGTTTCATTTATCATGCTAGCCTATCTTTGGTGCATGCCAGGGTAAAGACAGGGGATGAAAGTAACATGGTGTAACTTTTGTCCCGCTATTATTAAAGATGTATTTCTTTGTTCATTATATTTGCAGGAAATGCCCAGGGTTAGGGTAAGGAAGACCAACAGAGGTCTATCTCTCACCAGTCCAGATGTGTATGCTAGAGCAGTGTTTCTCAAATGGGGGTACGCGTACTTTGGAGTACTTTGGAGTATGTGAGATTTCTTTTAAATGTTAATTAAAAAAATATCAGTCACGCATAAATCCTGAAATAATTATACTATAATAAATTCAACAAAAATTGTAAATGTAAGTTCGATAAACCACATTTTATATTCAGTATTCCTATTTTTAGTGCAATTTTTAACTGCTGTAACACTTCACAGAAGAAGAAGAAGAAGAAGAAGAAGAAGAAAGCAACTAACACAGTCACGTTCACGATGATGTTTGTTCACTGTGAACAGGAAGCCAGTTTCGGTGTTGAATGACAGACGAAAATCAAGAAAATAAATTTGTGGTTGAAACGTAGCAGCGATACAGCTGAAAACACAGAGAAAGATAATATAATGCGCGACTGTTTACAGTGATACAGTGGTGTGCGAAAGTATCTGCACACCACTGTATCTGCCAAAAACTCCTGAAGGAGAATGTCCGGCCATCTGTTCGTGACCTCAAGCTGAAGCGAACTTGGGTTCTGCAGCAGGACAATGATCCAAAACACACCAGCTAGTCCACCTCTGAATGGCTGAAGAAGAACAAAATGAAGACTTTGGAGTGGCCTAGTCAAAGTCCTGACCTGAATCCTATTGAGATGCTGTGGCATGACCTTAAAAAGGCAGTTTATGCTCGAAAACCCTCCAATGTGGCTAAATTACAACAATTCTGCAAAGATGAGTGGGCCAAACTTCCTCCACAGCGCTGTAAAAGACTCATTGCAAGTTATCGCAAACACTTGATTGCAGTTGTTGCTGCTAAGGGTGGAGCAACCAGTTATTAGGTTTAGGGGGCAATCACTTTTTCACACAGGGCCATGTAGGTTTGGATTTAGTTTTCCCTTAATAATAACAACCTTCATTTAAAAACTGCATTTTGTGTTTACTTGTGTTATCTTTGACTAATATTTAAATTTGTTTGATGATCTGAAACATTTAAGTGCGACAAACATGCAAAAAAATAAGAAATCAGGAAGGGGGCAAACACTTTTGCACACCGCTGTATATTCAGCAACTGAACACTGAATGTGTGTCTGCAGGGTAAGGGCACGAGCACTCTGAACATGTATGACAAGGTGGGTGGTTTCCTGAAGAAAGCAGCGCTGTGGAAAAGGGCATGTGCAGAGGGGGATTTCACCTGCCTTCCTCAGGTGGATGCTTTCCTCTCCAGTGAGGCTGTGGAGAGAGCCTCTCTGTCAAGCCTAGAGGGACATTTTGGCCAACTTGGCTCGTGGTTTTAATTCTTACTTCCCTGATATTTCTGACATTCCTTTTCTGCAATGATCAAAACAAAGCAAAGAAACAGACTGTTTGATCCCTGCAGTTGCCTCCCTGCCACGGAGAAAGATAAAGATCCTCACTGAAGCACAAGCCCATGTTTCTCACTAAAGTAAGTGCAGCTTATCAAAAAGACGCAGTTCAATGCAGCTGCAATACCATGAATTTAATGATGGATTCATTAAAGTGTTTTTTAGTTACAAGGCTGTTGTTTTATAAATCAGACACTGATGGCGCTTTATTGTACCTCATTATATAAGCTTTTCTTTAAACGCTCACTCAATTACGTCATCTTGTTGCGCCCTTATAATGTAAAATTGCCTCCACCTACTGCTTATCTCGATGAACCAACTCCTAACAATCACATTACGGTAGTGGATGGAAACAAAGCCCACCAACCGAAATTACCTTTGGGAATATGGCTTTATGGTTACTTAGCTTCAAGTATGGGAATGTGTAGTGACACGGTATTATTGATGTTACTGGTGAGAGATAAAATATTACTTGTTGTCCACTATTGTCCTGCAGTGTTGTACAGCTTGTACATGACCGGAATCAATTGTTAATAACATTTATGCTTTGCTCTTTATGATCACATTACAATGTTATGCACCTTAATATAAGGACTTTATGATTTTAAAAATGATCGATGACATTTCTTGTAGTCAAATCAAGTTTTATGTATTTACTGTAGGTTGTTTTCCAAGCTGGCACAGAGCCTGCTCAGTTGAATGGATCCTCATGCACCTGTGCAGCAGGCACGCACAAGGATCAAGCTTCACATGGCAAACCTCAGAGAACCTACTGGCTTACTACTACTACTGGTCCCCTGAGAATGATACGAACAAGCAGCCATGACAGTAGTAATGTCTTGCTTTAATATATCACTTGTCACAGGGTTTTACACAATGTTGCACAAAGTTACCTGTGTCCGTGGCCGATGCCATTTTTGTGGAGTGCTTGTGCAGGCCGCCTCCACCCGCATCATGCTGTAATGGGCACTCTGCAACAGCATGGCCACGAGATGGATGTATAGGAGTTTGCCTGCTGCACAGGTGCATGAGGATCACTGAGCCGGCTCTGTGCCAGCTTGGAAAACAACCTACAGTCAAGACACTCCATCCAGTACTGTAATGTGATTATTAGGAGCTGGTTCATCGAGATAAGCAGTAGGTGGCGCCAATTTTCTATTATAAGAGGGCGCAACAAGATGACGTAGTTGAGTCCAATAAAACTTTTTTTATAATTGTAGTGTTGATAGTTTAGTTTTGGTCTCAAATCAATTTTTTGATAGCATAATAAAGACACAAAAGTACCCTCATAGATTGCCAACACATATACATCGTCATGGTCCTCAGAGGATTAACACAACTAATTTCACTGGAATGAATGACCGCCAGTGGAGATCTAGACTCTGTTTTCACAGATCCTGCGTAAGACGCTGTGTTTGTTTATCAGTGCATATGTAAGATAAGACTTCATTGATTTCTGGTGGGAAATGTTACAGCAGCACAGAGTCAGGCTGGTAAGAAAACAGATAAAAAACTATTTCAATCACATAAATAAGATAAGAAAAAAAATCTATATATATATATATATATTACAATATCTTATAAGTGAATTGTGTAAATATTTGTGCACAAGAAATCCAGTAGTGGAGTAACTTCTTATAATATAAGTATATAGGTATGAAGTACAATATACAGAGTAATATTTTACAGTACATACTGTTCTATATGTGCAGTAAATGTAATACAAACACTATACTGTAATAATACAATGAAATATATATCATAACAATTGGAGAATACTATGAAATAGCATATAATAAAATGAAAATACAATAATAACAATATAGTAGTATTGTGTGTGTGTGTGTGGCTTTGCTGTGGGTGTGATTGCTTTGAAGGAGTACACAGTCGGCTCATGAATGCTGTATGTAAAAAGATGCTGGTTATAAATTCTGTATGTTGTGTGTGTGGTTGGGGGGTTAGTCGGTTTATACTGCACTTGAAATTTCTGCTTGTACATATGGACAATGCTTTATGTAGACACTTTTTTTAGTGTATTTCTGCTGTCTTGGGTATGAGATAGGTTGAGAGTGCTTGTGTAAGACATAAGTGTATGTGCAGTTCAAATGAGCTTATTTGTATGTAAGACCATGTGGTCATTTGGGAAATGTCTCTGAAGCCAGGCTGCTGCTCCAAGTGTTTGCCTGGCAAATTTTACACTGGAGGTTTGGTTTTGGAAGTGGGACAAATATTAAGATGAAGCAGGGAATAGTCATTATCTGAGATTAGCAGCTGTTTAGAGAGTTGTTGCTTTCTTCCAAGAAAGGTTTTAAAACAGGATTTTCATCTGCAATGCAGTTGGTATAATAACATTTACATAACACTGTGGTAATGTTCTGGGATGTTTCTGGCTGGCACAGATATAAAAGACTCTGGGCTCCCTGCTGTTGTATCTGTAAGAAGCCTCAGAGAACGAGACCATCCACATCCCAAAGATGCAGGAAACTAGGTTGGCATCTTCAGAAAATAAGCAGAGGAGGAAGGAGGAGGAAGAAGGGGGGAAGTCCGTGGAGGCAGACCACTTATATGCAGAGTCTCGTCTCGCTCTCCTGCAGTAAAATGGTTTGGCTGTCAGCTGCATCTGTGGAAGACCATTTCCTGTCAGCAAATCACGATGCAGCCTCACATGGGAGAAAGGTAATAACTTCAATTCTAGTCAACAATGAGATTTGGTAATTGTTGTTAGTCAGTGTGAGGTCAGAGCCGAGGAAGGGGATCAAAATAAACTCCCACCAAGACAAGTCATCTCCACATCATGATGACAGTCCAACCTGCTTTTCTGTTTCTCTTTTCCAGACACACATAAGGACACACAGGGACACATCTGTACATGCAGCTGTAGACCACAGCTGCCCTACAGGGCAATCATGACACACACATGCAAGCACTGCTTTGTGAGATGGCTAACACCGAGTCTACATGGGAGGCTGGAGCAGCACGTTAGCACTCGGTTAAAGTTGGGGAAATATTGAGACACATGAGAAAGTCTTTCCTCTTCAGAGAGACATTAAACCTGCCTTTTAATAGCTAATGGTAATGTAACTGCACGTTATTGTGCACACACACACATCTTAAGCTAAATTCTGCTTCCCATGATGTTACATTGTGCCTCTCTGTCTCCCCCTGCAGCCACATTCCCACTTCCCCAAACCTGTTCATTGCCCTTCTCTACCTTTCCACCAAATGCCCTTTGACTTTTTCACCTGCCCAAGCCACTCCCTCCTGCTCTGCAGTAACCCCTTTCCCTCCTGTCCCAGTCACCTGACCTTCCCCTTACACCTGCTCACCTGGTCCCACTTTCCCTCATCAGCCCCGCAGTTGCCTGACCTTTCCTGTCCACTCACTCACCTGCTTCCCATTTCCCCTAATCAGCCCAGTTGTACATATAACAATTGTCAATTTGTTAAAGTTGCCATGCTACATTGTTGTTTTATGCCTCTGTCATCTGTACCTGCCTGTCTGTCTATCCGCCTGCCTACCAGTACCTGCCTGTAAGCTGATTTATTCAATAAATCCCTGAAAATCTTCATTTTTGCATTGACTATCTGCATTTGGGTCCTTCCCCCGTTGCCTCTCACACACCAGCCTTGACACATAAGGCTCTACACTGTAGTTGTTTTTTTATCAGACAATATGTTTATTTAGGTTTGTACCACGCATCAACAGACCACCTTTCTTTATACATCAGCAACAATTTGTGCTGAGCATCACAAATATTACACTAATCCAGGAATGTCCATGAAAATGCCCCGGTTAAAGATCGTTCTAGTGGCAAGTTCACAAGTGTGTTCCAAAGTCAAATCATCATCACCTGTATGTCCTATTTCTCCTCTGATGGCCAACACTGGAGTTAGCTCATGAACTCAAAAAAAGTCTATAACAAACTCTTTAAACTGTAAAACGTTTCCCTGGTGCCTTAAAAATGTGAGTTAACTGAACTAAAGTTGAATAATTTGTTCAAAGTTGGCTCCTGAGTTGTGAAAATGTAAAACCATCGGAGAAAAGCTAACTGAACTTGAGAAAATGAGTTCAACAAATCGAAGACATTAGGTTGCATCACCAACTGCTCAGTGATGCTGACAAATGTTGCATTAAGATTTGCTTTTCATTTACATTTTCTCAGTTTGAAAGTTAATTCTTCATTTTACATGAAGAACTTGCTGTAACAGAGTTAGATGTGAGGCTGCTTCCAGGGACTTTGTTATATTGAAAGTGTCTGGGAGTAGGGACTGAATTTGAATTTCATCCTTCATCGTGGTTCATCTCGTTTTCGTTATTATGAAACGAAGACTTATCTTAAAATGTATTACACAGCAAGTTTCCATCGTGTATCTTTTCTTTAAACTACAAAGTACAGTGGTCTCCTGAGAGTCTTAACTCAAACAATGAAGCTCATATTCTGATCATGTTTCTTTAAAAACTTCATTCAACTCCAACATCATTTCAAGTCAAAAGACTTCAAGTCAGAACAACTTTTGAAGTGGCCTGACATTTTAAGTTGAATTAACTTGAAATTAATAAAAAAGTATTAAATATATTTACTTTAGGTTAATGACAAAAGATTTGCTGATTCCACTAAATTCCTGTATGTTTTACAGTATAAGTATATATATAAAAGTATATTTTACAGCCTCTCTTTTAATTAATCCTTTTTGATGGAAATAAAATAACACATGATGACTTAGTGTCAGGAGATCAGTTATGACTCCACACAGAACTCTTCAGGCATGCCTTAAGGACATTAAAACCCGGATGACCTGCAGCTTTCTGATGTTAAACTCTGACAAAACTGAAGTTATTGTACTTGGCCCCAAAAACCTCAGAGACACATTATCTAAAGATATAGTTACTCTAGATGGCATTGCCCTGGCCTCCAGCAGCACCGAAAGGAGCCTCGGAGTTATCTTTGATCAGGATTTATCCTTTAACTCCCACATGAACCAAACTTCAAGGACTGCCTTCTTTCACCTACGTAACGTTGCAAAAATCAGGCACATCCTGTCTCAAAATGATGCCGAAACTAGTGCATGCATTTGTTACTTCTAGGCTGGACTATTACAATTCCTTATTATCAGGCTGCCTGAATAAGTCCCTTAAGACTCTCCAGTTGATCCAGAATGCTGCGGCACGTGTACTGACAAGAACTAGGAAAAGAGATCATATTTCTCCAATATTAGCTTCTCTGGACTGGCTCCCTGTAAAATCCAGAACAGAATACAAAGCTCTCAATGGTCAGGCGCCATCGTATCTTAAAGATCTCATAATACCCGACTAGATCACTGCGCTCCCAGGATGCAGGGTCACTTGTGGCTCCTAGAGTCTCCAAAAGTAGACTGAGAGCCAGAGCCTTCAGTTATCAAGCTCCTCTTCTGTGGAATCAGGTCCCAGTGTTTGGGTTCGGGAGGCAGACACCATCTCCACATTTAAGAGCAGGCTTAAGACTTTCCTCTTTGATAAAGCTTATAGTTAGGGCTGGCTCAGGTGAGTCCTGAACCATCCCTTAGTTATGCTGCTATAGGCCTAGACTGCCGGGAGACTTCCCATGATGCACCACTTTCCTCTCTCCTCCTCTCCCTCTCCGTCTGTATGCATTTTTATCCCATTACTGCATGTTACTAACTCGACAACTGCCACTACAGTTGTTGTTATTAGTGTTATTATCATTATTATTCCTATCACTATTGTTCCTATTATTATTATTTTATTAATATTAGCACTACCATTACATTATTATTATTTTAAAATTCTAGGTAGAATTTGCATTGTGCTTCCCTCTCCCCCTCGCCCCCATTCTCTCTCTCAACCCAACACGGCAGCGGCAGATGGCCGCCCACCATTGAGTCTGGTTCTGCTCGAGGTTTCTGCCTCTTAAAGGAAGTTTTTCCTTGCCACTGTCAACAAGTGCTTGCTCATGGTGGGATTTGTTGGGTCTCTGTAATTAATATTATAAAGAGTTCGGTCTAGACCTGCTCTATAGGAAAAGTGCAATGAGATAACTTCTGTTATGAATTGGCGCTATATAAATAAAATTGCATTGAATGGTCAGCAGCACACTGACTGTCCTTGCATCTCCTTAGGATCAGGAAATTCATTTATACCCATTGGGTTCAGGTAGGTTTTCTATGGGTCAGTTTAGGATCTGGTGCAAACTTTTGGACCTGTGAAGACCACTAGAGCTGAGGTCTCTTTTGGCGGACCTGAGCCTCCTTTAAAAATCCCCCATTATCCGAAAACTGGCTGCAGTCATATAAAGCTCTTCTAACCCTGTGGAGGGAAAACATTATTTAGTTTTGTCATATCTTTGTGGACTTACTTGTTCCTCCACAGGTAGTTGTCATTGTTAAAAATCAAGTCATGTGTGTGTGGCCTCTGGCTCTGTGTTGGAATTGACTACCAAGATAATTTAGTTTCCATCAGTTTCCGTCCACAGAGGAAGAGAAAAGCTCCACAGGCAGCCAGGCTTCATGTTTATTTTTTTTCCCCAAATGAAAAATGTCATTCAGCAGGAATCTTTGTCTTCATCTGTTTGGCCCTGCGCCAGCTGGTACACTCCGACTGCTGAGCTGTACCACACGGCAAAAGCTTCATTGGCAACTTTCGTGTGTATGCGAATTTTTAGACATTTACCGTTTGACATTTAAGTTGACTGCTCTTAACCTTCAGCTCGTGTGCTGCACAGAGAGTGAATGAGTCGTGGGCTGGAGTTGTGCCAGCTCAAGGGCACTTTGACTGAGAGTAGAATAGAAAAACTGCAACAGAGAAAAACTGTTCCTACATCTGACAAAGTATCCTCAATCCACTGACAGATTCAGATGTTAAGGCGCATTTTCAATAACCTGCCTTTTGTTTGCAGTTTCAGCTTTTGTCTTCAGCCTCTCTGCTCTGCTTCTGTTTTTATATACTTTCAGCTGGTGTCCATTTCCCACAATCCACCTCTCTGCCTCGGCCAGATAAATCTGGAGGATGAGAGTCAGGGGAACCATACAGACGGGGTTTTCAGAGTCTGATCAGATTCTTATGTTCCTGTCAGAGCTACATGTGGGCCGTTTGGCATGAACACAGCAGAAACTTGTGTGGAAAGTACATGAGATTAAAACATGCACACAGACAAGTAAAAAGATGAAATCCACAGGGAACAGAGTGCTGCCAACATCTCAAAGAAGAACTGACTCCAAAAATTAAAAAAGCAGGAAACAAAGTAGAAAAGGCATTCATGGAAAACTAAGGTGTATTCATAGTTCCTCCATCGGTTTTGATAAGAGTGGACTCATCAAAGTAACTGCAGAGATCTTGGAAAGCAGCAACATCACTAAAAAAGGTCCAACAGGGCAACAAACACGATCAGTCAGACAGGTTGTACTGACTGTTTAGCCAGATGATCTAAACTATGATGGTCCAGGATCAGGGCTGAACCAAACCTAGGTCATTTCTGGAACTACCATGGGCTAGCTAGCCGGCAACAAAGACTCAACATGGACATAAAACAACTTTAGAGCTGAATATGTCAAACCTGCTCAACAGAAAAACACCCAGCAAGCTTCAGGCTCATGTGAGACAAGAAACAGCCTGCCTCTCTGATGCTGTGTGAATGAAAACGCTGTTACTCCCCAACACTGGTAACAGGGTTGGAGATTGAATGGACTGGAACTTGGACATCCAGGACAGGAAGACGAAGTGGGCAAAGCTGAGAGACAAGACATTATCTCATCTGCAGAGGCTCTGTTGAATCCTCCGGGGGTCCCAGTGCCATGAGCAGGGCAGACGCATTTGTTTTTATTGTACAGTACTGTTTACCAGTAAATACTGGGTACCTACAAAAATACTTACAGTATAATTTATTTCTCCTGTCTTCTAAAATTCCCACTTGTTACTCCCTTGTTCCCCATAGTCTGGTTTTCTTCCGCTGTACCTTCATTTAAGTACCAGTAGGAACCGGTTAGTATTTTATATGTACTGATTCATACGGCTAAAGTACACTGCAGGAAATTACACTGTACAGTGCGGGCTGTATCATTAATTTTTACAGAATACTCCACAGAAAGTGGCTTTTGAGTATCAAATACTCCCCCTGTGGGTTTGAAAGGTGGCTCTGAAACGTTTGCATTGCTCCTCCACAGAAGCCTGCAGCTGAAGTCAGCTCAGATTCAGTGACCTAGTTTTATTTAAAGCATCCAAACATCCACAGACACTTCTAGATCCACTGCTGCAGTATAATCCACTTCTCCACTGCCCATGTGTATGTTCAGGATATTACAACACTCTGCCATTGTTCCCTCCTTACTTCCAACTTCCTTCTGCTCATTTCATCGTTTTCCCTGCTGGACGTTTTCTTTCCTCTCCAGTACATGTTTCATCACCGTCTGTTGTTTTTCATCTTGGAAAGCCCCTATTCTTGTCTGGAGATGCTTCCACTTCTTTTTCCCCGCAGCGATTTGCCTGTTTCTCTGCCTGATATTGAGATAAAAAGCGATACTTAGATAAAAAGACTCTTTGTCTGTCAGGAGTTTTCTTAAGGCCATTTACATCATGGTGTCTTAACAGTCACTGATGACACACTGTCGTCATATCTGGTTGCATAAAGAAGAAATTCCATTAAAACAACTCTCTCTACAAGAACAAGACAAGTTAAAATATAGCTGCAAACAGCACCTGTGTTAGTGGCTGACACTGACGGATGTAGGTCATGATCAGACAGCTCAAGCTTTGCTGCCAACTTTATTACAGTCAAACAGAATTCAAATTCTGAAGGATATCGAAAATAATAAAGGTATAGATGCTGCATACATTATGTAAGAACAGAAAATGGAAAATCACAATAACACAATAAGATGAGTCAGTCAGTATGTTCATATTGGTGTATTCAGGTTGGACACAAAGCAAATTTTCACTTCACTTTATTTGCTCATATTTGACCCTGGAGTGATTCTGCAATCTGTGCTTATTTGCTGTAAACAATCAATGTACAGACAGTTTTTCTCCTCCAAGTTCTCTAACTCTCTGCATTCATGGATCCAAACAGCTTTGGACAATTCATTGTCCTACAGGACATGTTTATAGTCTGCAGGATCGGATCCTGTAGGATTTTGTCAGTCCAGAAGGACGTTTTGTGATGTCAGCAAAACAGCAGGCAATATCACATTTGTCATTAATCAGTATGAAAACATTTAAAATTAAATATATGTAAATAAACTACAGAGGACTCTTTCTTATTCTATTCAAATAAAGCTCATGCTCAGACACTGAGTGCTGTTTAACTCTGTGAAGTCTATTGAAGCGTAGGAGGAACACAACAAGGCCGAGCCGACAGGAAGCACGACTTCACTCAGCCGCACCAACTCTCTTCAAATGACCATAGAATCTCTAACTTAGTGTCCACACAGTCACATTACAGCAGCAGGGTTTGATTGACAGCCCGTGTTGACTGAGTGTAGACTTACCCTGGATCACTTTAGGTACATAATCACTTTTCTCCACTGATAAAGATCAGAAATATAAACCAGTGAGAAATGGACCAGTCCCAGAGTGACTCACCTGTGGTCCTACTTTAGGCTTATAGCAGAAAAAGCATTTTATCAACTTTCTTAACCCAGGAAATGACTCCTATATCCTCCAGGATTAAGAGCAGTCGCAGAGCTGTCTTAACCTGTATGGAGTTCCCAGCAGGTGGACGACGAAATAACAAAAATGTGAGCTGATTCTGGAAAGAAAGTGAACAAGCTAGTGATTTAGTTAAGATGTCTTCTGACTGATTGCCTCCTGGATAATTGCACCAGGAAACGGCATAGCCAGGAGTTATAGCAGGGAGGTCGAGTTATTTCAAGTTAGGATAAGAAAAAAAACTGGAAGCTGTTGATTTTCCTTTTTATAATTGGGTTTACCATCCCTCAGGGACGGCACGGAAATCCCCTGGCAGTGCAACAACTGAGCTCTAACACAAACACACGTGCACACACAGAATAATAAAGAAAATATCAAGGACCCCCTGGTTGCAAAATATCAGGGTTTTAGTTTATTTTTTACTTCTCTTCTTTGTCCCTTAAGAATCATTTCCTAATGCTCAGCTTTCCTGCTACAAACAATGTGATATTATTTCTTTGCATGATTTCCAAATGCTTCTAAAGCATGCATCCAGGAGTTCATTATATCAGTCTTTGGACCTGCTTCATCTGTAGCATTTGCATCGGTTAACAGATAGCATTAGCATCCTTTAGCATCAGATTACAGGTGGCATTAGCATCAGCTTGTCAGTCTTATTAATGTGTTGACTGCAAAGTGAAGACTCAGAGAAAAACTGCAAGTAATTTACATTGACTTTTATTTTTGATGAATACAGGCCCTGGTTGAGAAAGAGTCCCACAAACCAGTAGACTGTGTTTTGACCGCGCAGCTCTCAGTGTGAATGCAATATGCAAATCGTTCCCTGAGTTGAATTGGAGAAACTGGACTTTAACTTCACATTAAGTAAATGATTTGTTCATGATTGTCAGAGGTCCATTTTCTAAACCAGCATGAAGATTAAAATAGAAAATGTCATTTAATTTGCGTTTGGAGTCAGGGGCAGCAGGAACCTGATAGAAACATTTCACTGAGCAGGGAACCGGCTGAGAAGGAGCACGTTGCTTTTGTTTTTAAGGGCAGCAGCCTCTCGACTTCATGAATAAAGCAGTCAAAGTCTAAAAAAATTAAAGAGCTGCTGCTTCTCATAATTTATGAAGGCAAAATGAGTTGTCAACCTCAGGGCCACTGGTGTGATGGTTTCATGAGTCTTGAGATGAATAATGGAAGAAAATATATTTCAAGTATACAACCTTATTATGTTCTTATTTCACAGTGAAATTATTACTATTTCCAGCTTTTCTAATAATCAGAAAAAGGGAACAAATATATATGAAACGCTCACAGCCCTGGATAATCATTTTAATGTGTTGCTTTCAATTCAAGATGTAAGTTTTGTGCTAATGGAAAAACAGGTTTCTATGGTAACTGGCACACCAGCCCGTTTATTCAATCTGCATATAAATAACACAACTTTACACTTTCAAATTGTGTGCAGTGCATGCACCAAAGTCCAATTTTGCGTGCAGGTGATTCACCAAAATCAGGCTGGACTTTGTCCAGGTGACGCTGTATAGAGAGCGACAAAGTCCATGTAAGGAGGTGGTTGGGGAGAAACACAGGACTTTTAACCCAGGACACCGCTGGTCATGTCCTGTGTGAAACCGAAAGTTGACTTATTTTAACTTACATTACATGTTACGTAACATATTTAACTTACGTACATATGTAACGTGATCTTTTCCTAAACCTAACCAAGCAGCTTCGCTGAGCCTCGCCGGTGACGTCATGACCGTTCAAGGTGATGCGTGGTATTTGGATGCATCTGCTCTCCACAGACGTTAATTGGAAGGATTGGTGTATCACCTGCACACAAAATTGACCTATGCACTGCAAGCAATTTGAAAGTGTAAAGTTGGGTTATTTGTATGCAGATTCGAAGGTATATTAAAATTAAATTAGTAAAATAACAAGGAAACTGAATTCAGAAAAGTATAGACCAAAGGCCTTTGCACACCAAGTCCGTATTTATCGTCCAAAACACCTTTTCTACGATAGAACATTCCTGGACGAATGAGGGACTACACCATCGTCCAAAATTGTTTAAAAATAAATACGACCTCAAGTTGTGTCAATCACGTTTACACACTCCGAAACTTTCGTTCGCCATTAAAGTTTTCGGAACACAGTCAACACAGAACTGATGCATGAGGAACTGCAAGGAGATGAAGAGGGAGAGACAGCGCCTGGACGCGGGTGAGAGAAGTGACCCACGACCAGTTCATCATAGTTTCTAATAATGCAGCGCAGCGCGGATACAGACGTTTCGTAGAGAAGATGAGCAGATATAATGCGGATCTGTCGGTCTGTCACTAACAGAGTCTGCAGTGTAGTTCATACACTGCACTTATAGACCACAGAATTAGGCTTCATGATCAAAGAAAGGTTTTATATCACGTTGACACTTCTGTCCATATTCGCACGCTCTCTCTCTCTCTTTCTGCATCACACTTTATCAGTTGATGGTTTTTATAATGCCTGGTTTTAGGGGGTGCTGCAGCCCCCTCAGCACCCCTACTTCCTGTGTCCATGTGGATATGCCAACTTTCTGGTTATATGCTGCCCCCAATTTGTTTGGCGTGGCCAATTCTTACATATAGCTCCTTAAGTGGTCTAGAAAGCAGCTTTGCCATTTTGTTTATAAAAGAAACTGTCAAGAGGGAGGCGGCCCGCATGTAATTATAAGCTTACCTGTAAGTTCTGAGTTGTTACACCGAATTTCAGTCATCCGAATAAACTTTTGCTCAAGTTTTTTTTTAGTTGTTATCAAAGACATAACCTTTACATAACTCCCTGCTGGTGCTTAAAGATGAAGCACGCTTCAACAGAACCACTTTTATGTGGAGTATGTGTAGGAGAAATGTCAGATTTTATTGGGTCGTGGTTGTGTGATGACATGAAGTGTAATTAATTTACATACTGAAAAATGGAATGAGTGTATTTCCTGGTTGATGTGTGAGAGTTTTTCACAGTCACTGATCTTGTTGTTAACGTAGGTGTCGAAGTGGTGCAGTATGGAGGACCCAAATGCAGAAGACCAGGAAGCAGAGTGAGGAGGAGGTAGCCGGATAACTACAGTATTTATTGGGTGATGTAGCTTACAGGCAGACAGACAGGCAACAAACAGCTAACAGGCTGCTAGGCAGATACAGGTCCGGGTATAGGAAAATGGGTTACTGGCTGGCAGTGGTAGAAACAAGGAAATGAGTCCAACAAGGCTAAACAAATCCAACAGGAAGCATGCTAAATTCAAAGTCCAGAATCCAGACATAATCCAAGGGAGACAAAGAATAATTCCAGACAAATTCACCAGAAACAACTGCCTGGCCACTTGACAATGGCACAAAGAAACACACACATGACAGGAACATAATGATCTGACAATGAACAAAGAAAAAGACCTGGACTAAATACTCTAAGGGAGGTGAGACAACGAGACACAGGTGCAATCAATCAAGGAGGGGCAAACAATCAAAGCTGGAGGGAAAGCAAACAAAGACAGGAAGCAAAACCACCAGACACACAAGGAAAGGAGAATACTACAAAATAAAACAGGAAATAGTAGGTTGGTTTCTGTGATGTGCAGGAGATTCAATTACTTACACTCACTCACATTGTTATCTCTGATCAATTTCACCTTGTGGCAGTTTTTCCACAATGTTTCTCCTAAGGTATTGAATCTTTAGAAAGAAAAATATAAAATAAAATATAGAATAGCACCTTCAGCTGAAGACTCATCCCACCAAAAAGCACCACAGAGCGCCACAGGAAGTCATTCCTGCCTGCGGCCATCAAACTCTTTAACCCCTCCCTCTAAGTGTCAGTCTGTATGACCCTAAGTCATTAAACTGGACACTGATCATTACATCTCTGCCATACTTGAATAATTGTGCAATTTTCTGTACTACCACCGTGCAATATTTAGTTTTCCCATGTTAGTTTTTCCTATTTATTGACATTGATATTATATACCTCCACTACTGCTGTGCAATATCTTAATAATCTCAATAAGCTACACTTAACTCGACAGTACATGCACCACTGCTTATTACTTATTACTTATTTTATTACATTGTATTATTATACTGTATTATCATCATCAACCGGTAAACCCACTTGGTACTTCACACTTATTTTATCTTATACTTATACCCACCTGGTACTTCATTTATTTCTGACCTGTTTTATAGTGTATTGTATTATATTTTTTGCTAGTACTTTCGCCTGTGTGCACTGACGTAAAGGCGAGCTGCTGTAACAAAGAGTTTCCCTACGGGGATCAATAAAGGATTTCTGATTCTGATTCTGATAACACCAGCCTTATGGTTCAACTCGATTTAAAGCTAAAATTATCAATATCCTCTGCTGATTAAGATGAACAAAGTGGACATGAGAGTTAATTAGTTGATCCTTTTTTCAAACAGGCAATCTTAATGAGATCAAGAGCTCTCTTTCAAATCTGTGCAGCAGAATAAACATATACAGTATAAGAACAGACAAATACGCAACGCACAATATTCATACATAAAATACATTTGTTCCACATTATAGAGTAACTTATCATCTGAACAGCAGTGTTTCACTGCCCTCTCTGGTTGAAGGTTTCAGCCTGTTTCACCTCCGACCACAGCAGCTGTGGTCAGATGTGAAACAATTACAAGTGGTTTTCAAAATGCTTGAGTATAATGTTTCAAAATCTTCAAAATGAGAGATTTTAGTTTAAAAGGCTTTTGTAACTCATTCCATTTATGAGGAGCATAGCATTGAAAAGGCAACCAGACATTATAATTACTGTAGACATGATCAGGAAGCAGAGATTGAGAGGAGTTTTTTGCAGTAAAGCTTTTTAGATAAGTGATTTACAGTGAACTCCCATTGGTTGAGTAAAGAGAACCACTTTTTATATACAGTAAGATACAATGGTGAGTCAACCAGCGATAACTCAACTCAACTCAGCTTTATTTAAATAGCACCTTTCATACAAACATGTAGCCCAAATTGCTTTACATAGTAAAATTACAACAACACAAAAAAATCACAACAACAAAACAAAGTGTCAAAGGTCAATACATAAAACTCGATAATAAAAACAAAATAAAATAAACACCAAGGATAAAAATATTGTAAAAACCAACTTTACCCCATATTAAAAGCCTGATTATAAAGATAAGTCTTTCCTTTTAAAAATACCGAGAGAGGCTGCCATTCTAATATCCAGAGGCAGTGAGTTCCACAGTTTAGGGGATAAAGCTTAGTGCACTGTGATAAGTCAAGAGGGTTCGAGTAGCATATATACGATATCGCCATTAACCGCATAAGCACATGATTTGTTACTGTACTGAAATCTAACTTTGACCGTCAGTTTGCTAGTCGGGTGTTCCCTGTGGCTGTTAAAAGCCACGTAAAAGTGCGTTTGTTATCCAGCCAGATTAACAAATATTTGTAACATTCGATAATGTCAATTTGAGAACCCCGAAGTGTAAAGATACGGGCATTAGTATACTTTTCGGTTTTTAGCATTTAAAACAAGCCTCTGTTTGAAAAGAGAGATCTGAAATACATCAAAAGTGGACTGTAGCATATAAAGTCGATGACTCAAACAGAAATGTAGACACTGGCAGTGAGAGTCCGCAGGGTCAGACGAGGTTTAAAGCTGCGTATGCTCTGATTCCTCTCTTTAGTTGAATTTTTATTGAGGATGCTTTCAAGGTGTGACAAATAGAGGGGATATCTGCCTCAAGGCTGGGATTAAATCAGAGGAAACATTAAAGCCACTTCACTCCTCTCTGTAAGTGCTTTCAGCTCTGTCTCCAATGTCCTGATGGTAACAAAGCATCAGGAAGGTGAGAAGCTAAACTCCAGTTAAGATAAAAACAGAAGTAAGAGTATTCTGCTGGGCTCTGGCAGTGGTCCAATGGTAAAGGAGGATTTGAATGTGTTACGGCGACGCCGGAACCTGAGACATTTCTATGTGTTGTCCCCTGTTGGTCCCTCTCCTGCATTGTGTATCTATCTGTGTGTGTGCTGGCGGGGCGGGGCCCCGGGACTCTCCAGTCAGGCAACGACACACCTGCATCTCATCCTGCCATCTACACCCCGCAGTACATCAACCCCGGTCTTCAGTCCACTCGTCGCCAGATCGTTGTTTTAACCTCCACGGTAGTACATGGCTCCGGCACCAGCTCCTAGACCTATACCCAGTATCTTTGACGCTTGCTCTCTTAGTTTTACTAACCTCTGTTTGTTGTGCCCAGGATCATCACCTACCTGTCAGTTTGTCTCGCTCCGCTGCACCGCCTGTCTACCCAGCTGTCCACGCCGCCTGTCAGCTCTGCCTGGTCCTCACTACCTCCCCACTCCCGTCACCGGTTCTGGACCCTGGATTCAGCTCACACTCCGGTGGCACCATCAGCTGGTCCCTTTCCCAAAACCTCTCCATTCAGCAACTGGACAATAAAACCCCTTTGCCTAAATCTAACTCCTCAGTCTGAGTTTGCACTTGAGTCCACCCTCGTAGACCGTAACAGAATGATGTAATCAGTGAAGCCAACATTAAAAACAGGACAGTGTGATGGATGAGGAGCTGCAGGGACTCAGACACTTGAAAAGAAGGATTCTTTCAAATAACTCAGTCCCTTCAGGCTGTCAAAACACTGAATCGATCCTGGAGCTCTTCATTTGGTTACTATTGGACTTGTTGACTCATAATCCAATTGTCTGGCTTCAGAACACTTGGGACTATGTGGTAGCCTGTTGTTCAGCAGTTTGTGGTGCCTGCTTTCATTTAGAAGTGGATGTTTGTTTGTGTGTTTCTATTTCTTTCTTTTCCTTTTATTGTTTGTTTATGTGTATTTGTATGTTTAAGGACCCTTGGTACCACGTTCTTGTGTAACTGGACAAAATAATCTTAACTTAAGATCCACTTACTATCTACACTACCATGTCTTAGTGTGCTCAGTTGTCATGGAGATGGCTCAGTTCAGAAAGGTCTGGGGGGAAAAAGCTAGTAAGTGGACCTTGAGTGAGAATTACTTTGTCAAACTACTATTTCCAAGGTCAAGAATGAACTCTCAGGCTTAACAGATAATAAGTAAGTAATGGCTTTATTAAATAATAATAAATGATTTACTTATGCTGTTTAGATTGAGTATATGCATAATAAGAATGACTTTTGTTGTTTATAAAGCATTTAAGGAATAGTTTGACAATTGGGAAATGTACTTTTTTTGCTTTCTGGCAGGGAGAGAAGATTGATACCACTCTTCATCCGTAAAGATGTAGCTGTAGTTAGCAGCCGGTTAGCTTCGCTTAGCATAAAGACTGGAAACAGGGGGAAACAGCTAGAAGAATGTCTTTCTTTTTCTCATAAGATCATAAATATAAGAAGTGTCATGTTGAGAAGCCCTGCGCAGTCTCCATCTGCTCATTTAATACTATCTTCCCGACTACACTGACTGATATGGTAATGAAAATGAAACCCTCAACTTGCCCTTTAGATATTTTGCCTGTAAAATTTCTAAAGGCAGTTTTTAACACAGTGCACCCTTTTATTTTGCGAAAAAAAGCTCTCTATCTTCAGGCTCCATCCATGTATTTTTTAAAACTTCTCTAATTCAACCGCTTTTCAAAAGACTGTCTCTCTGACACCTCTGATCTTAACAATTATAGGCCCATCTCTAAGCTCCCATTTTTAGCCAAGGTTTTAGAAAAGGCTGTAGCAGATCAACTGCTAGCTTTTATTCATGAAAACAGTGTCTTTGAAAAATTCCAATCAGGTTTTAGAAAAAAACATAGTACACTGAGAGACTGCACTTCTCAAAGACTTTTTCAAAGACCATTCTTTTTCTCCTGGATCTAAACGCAGCATTTGATACCATCCACCACAAGATCCTCTTAGACCGTCTTGAAACCTGGGTGGGTATCGGTGACACTGCTCTGAAATGGTTTAGGTCCTACCTAAAAGACAGACATTTTTTCATTGGTATTGCTGATGCCAGGTCAGCTGCAACAGGTGTTCAGTGTGGGGTCCCCCAGGGCTCGGTGCTGGGATCAATCCTTTTTTCCATCTACAAGCTCCCTCTTGGCCACCTCATACGTAGACACATATCAGTTGCTATTTTATGCGGACGATACTCAGATCTACCTAAGCTGTGAATCAACAGAACACAGGTTTGTCAACCTGCTAAACTACATCGATGTCAATTTCGTTCAGCTTAATTCGTATAAGACTGAAATATTAATCATTGGTCAAGATAGTGCAAATACTAAAATATCAAACAGTCTTGGCTCTTTATCCCGTTCAATAACCCAGCATTGCAGAAACCTTGGTGTTATTTTTGACCACAAGCTCAGCTTAGACAAATATGTTGGTTCATTGGTTCAGTCCTGTTTTTGTCATCTCAGAAACATCTCAAGGATCAGACCATTTCTTTCTGCCAAGAATCTGGAAATTGTTATTCATGCCTTCATAACTAGTCGATTAGATTATTGTAATTCCTTGCTCTCTGGCATCTGTAAAAAATCCCTCTCGCGTCTACAACTGATTCAAAACTGTGCTGCCAGGAGATTTTGACTCGTACTAAGAAACATGATCACATCACACCGATCCTGGCTTCCTTACACTGGCTACCTGTTGCTTTTAGAATTGATTTTAAGATTTTATTGATTACGTACAAAGCCCTGAGAGGCCTTGCCCCAAGTTATTTAGCAGATCTGTTACTGCCTTATGTCCCTTCCCGCACCCTGAGATCCTCGGATGTGTCTTTCCTGGTTGTTCCAAGGTCCAGATTGATACTCAAAGGTGACAGAGCCTTTGCAGTTAGGGCCTATACTGATTACACAAAAATTAAGTGAGGGTGCAATTGTGCAAAGAGATTTTCTGGCACTAAACTTTGAAAACAGGTTGTACTGACATCAGAGCTTCATCACGCCACAACACATACACATATACACACAATTACACAAACACTTCCTCTCGTTCACACAAACACACTTTCCAGATTACCACACACACGGAGCCCTGCTCTTTATTCGGGTCACTTTGTTGGGACTGTCATGTTTTCAGTTGTTTACCTTTTTAATTGACACTTTGACCTTTGCGTGTCAGCTTCCTGTCTGTCCTCTCGTTAGTGAGTCAACACAGACGACCGTCACACTGTTCTCACGTCCCCAGGCTTATGTAAAATCTGTGTGACAGGAGAGCCACCAGCTGAATACTGACACTGTGGACCTCCGTCTCATTACACCGTCTCTACAGTGTCACACTTATACCTGTAGTGTGTGTGTGTGTGTGTTTGGTGGACAGATAGTTTGATGTTGGCAACTGTAGATACCGTTGTCAGACAGTTTGTCGACATTTGGTAGTTGTGGGTGGAGGATCAGTAGCAGTAAAAAACTTCCAGCAGCAGCGGATCAACGTCAGCTCAGCATTCGTCAAATGTGAAAGGACTTTCTACTGCAAAAAGTTTCTACAGTCTTAACTACAGCAAAAAGTCAACTTTTTATATAATTACCATGTCTGTTATTTGAGCATCAACATGAAAGTGGCATGGAGTCTCACAGTGGAAAATGAACTTTTTATGATTCTTGTTTCCAAACGTTACATTGAGAAACACCCAGAGGTATCGTGGACTAGGACTGGGTATCAAACCTCATCAATAACCGTCAAGTATCAAAAGGCTTCTTGAGGGGCGATCACACAGAGACGCACCGCTACAGACGCAGCCGCTTCAAAAACGGCAAAACTGCTGGTGCGCCTGAGGAGCGGGGCAGCGTGCGCCCCTGCTGCGTGGCTCTCTCACAGTCCATTTATCTGCATAGTAAACGGCATTATAATCACCTGTGAGATTCACCTGGCTGCTGAAGCAACAGGAAGAAAGTGGTAAAGTAGTAAAGCCCGCCTCTTGGATGATTTGATTGGCTACCTGGACCAAGTTTGACATTGCGCTTAAATCTTTTAACGTTTTGCGCGTCTAAAAACACAAGAAAAACGCGGCGCGCAGGACAGGAGTGCCTCCATGGTGGTGGACCACCATGGTGGACCACTTTGGGACCTTATTTCGGAAAAAATATGCACGGTGGTTAACGGCGAGAGACAAATTCTTTTTGGATCCCGTTTGAATTGTGCCATGAGTTACACATATGATGTTTGCCAATTTAAAATATAATTTTGCAAGTCAAGAAAGATTCCAGCTTCTCAAATGTGAGGATTCGCTGCTTTTCTCTGTTTTATTTAATGTGCTTTGGATTGTTGGTCAGACTAAAATAGGAACTGAAACACATCCCCTTGGTACACTCTGAACTTGTGATGGGCATTTTTTTTTAACCTTTTTATAGAATAAAAATTATTTATTGGGAAATGAGAATTGACGGATTCATCAACAATGAAAGCAATCATTAGTTGCAGTCCTTCTCAATGAACAAAAGGTTTAAAACACCATGAAAAGGATCCAGAAGACTCGAGGCCGGCCCATTCCTACACTGTATTTCTGAAATCTCTTTTGTCCATCTCACATCACAGATACAGATTTCCATTTCAAATAGTGGACTGAGAATAGAACAGTATAGAATAATAACAGAACAGTCTTTATATATCAGTGCTGAACAATCAAACTAATTTACAGCGATTGATTTGGAACACATTTTATCATTTCAGCAGTATTTCAGAATATAAATGAAGCTTTAAATATTAAAGTGCATATTAACTGAAGTCACAACTTTAATAAAGTTGACAGACGTGCCCTACTTTGTGCCCACACATGAACTTTAAATGACACCTCTCCTCCTCTCTCTCCCTCTGTGTTTTTGGCTCCTGAGGCTGAGTTGGCCCACATTTGTCACCCTGTCAGCTGTAACCTCAGCTGTGACAGCGTCAACAGTGGCCTTAAGTTCAGCTCGAGAAAACTTTGTGACCCCGAGTCTGTGGCCGAGGCAGTGACACTTTACAGGCAGCATCAGAGGCGCCACATCTGAAAGGAAAAATGACATTTTCCTCTGCTCGCTAAACCGATGACACTTCAGCAGCTTTTTCTTTTTAACTTAATATAAGTTAAAGAAATCTAAATATACCAGTATACTAAAGATAACTAAATAAGATTACTGGCAGATGTATAACGTTACTGCTTATTTGTAACATCAAGCAGTTAAATCAGCTTCTGAAGAGGAGATATTTGGGCAGCAGATGATACTGTTTAACCAATCGGGGGCATGCAGTAAATGAAATTGTTCATCACAGTTGAAGAGTTTTGATCCAAACCTGGTCTGAGTTTTTGGTTTAGTGAGCAGCAGGGATCTGAGGGCTCCAGCAGGGACGTACAATATCCAGGCAGCATATTAATCATATAGTCAGAATATATTTACAGACCAGGATGTTCAAATGTGTCCTCAGACTAACACGAAGTCAGTGCAGGAAGTTCAGAGCAGGAGTCAGAGCTCTTCTCTTTGTTCCAGGTCAAAGTCCTGGAACAAAGTTCTGGATGAGCTGTAACTGATGCACAGACTGCAGATCAGTGTACCACCATGCCGGTTTAGTTTCAACATGTTCCTTGTGACTAACTTTCTTCCAGCATCAGTTTATTTGCTCTGTGTTTCTAATGTTGTTGTTGAACCTTTTCGTTTCCATGTTTCTGTTTTTGCTCCGATCCAAAATTTGTCTTTTTCAAGATTTTGAGCTGCTGTGTCTTTCCTCAAGACACGTCGCTGCTGATCGTGCTCCTCAGTGTTTGTCCACACACACACACACACACACACACACCTGCTGTTTGTATGTCAGGTAAGTGTGTCATGAAAGTGTGACCTCGCTGTTACACGTTCATCACACAAGCTCATTTGTGTGCAAGACTAACACAAAATCCTGACACCCAGCCCCGTTTGCCTTATTACGTCGATTTCCACCCATCTGTTTTTAGCCACATTAGCAGCATATACAGGGATGGCAACTTTGATCCAGACGGAAATATCTATTGTATCATCTCATTCACACACGGCAGCGAGCTACCATGCACGCTGCTGACCTTGCAGGGGTCATTAGGGGACAACTCGCTCTGCCTGCTGAGCCACAGCCAGTGTGCACTCTTTATTTTTATTTTTGTCTTTTTCGGTATATCGTTACCTCTATCTAGTATGAAACTTACCATATGAATAACGTTTTGTTGTTGAGGTAGAAGTGGTAGAAGCAGCAGGAGAGCAGGAAGGAACGTGGGATGTCAGCTCGGAGGTGAGAGGAAGAGGAAGAAGAGAAGAGCTTTTGGCAGTGAACTGCCCGGCAGTCGTTTGCTTCAAAGAAAATTCTCCTTAAAATGTTTCAACGAGTTGTTGTTGATGTTGCTGCGGGTGAAGCGCTTTGCATTTCCACATCCATTTTGTGGTTTAGTTTTTTTATCTTTTCCTTAACCCCACTTTTAAATATTTTCGTGAGCTCCGGCAGAGTTCAGCCGAAAATGCTTCAACACTGGTAAAGCAGGGCTGGCACAAAACCTCGTTGGGGTCCTGAGCATTTTACACAAACAACAAATCTGAGATTCAGATGTTGTAAATTGGAGCGCTCCAAAGCCTTGCACACAGAGACGATGTATTTGTTGTAATTATTAGGAAATATTTGCACTACAAAATAAGTGACGATTCTGTCAAAGAAAGATCCTGATATACAGTTAGACTCTATTATCCTCTCAGCACTTCTCTCATTCGCAGAGGGGAAGGGGAAAAGACATCGGGAAAAGAGGATGTTACCATAGTAACACGTCATTAGTTTTAGGAACAGCGGCGACACAAGGCTAACTTTACTGCTGGCCATCCATCAGTGAAAGAAAGCAAACGTTTCCAGATCTTGGATGCAAAGATTTTGTTTCCACGCTGACTGAGTCGAGGGCACGTGAGTTTTATGTTTACAAAGCTAACTGCTTAACATGCTAACGTTTGCTCCTAGCAAATTCAAGCTATAGCTGGCCAAAGAACATTAACGTTAGCCTCAACCTCCAACAACGTGTAAAGTTGTTGTTGGAGGTTGTTGCTTCTCCATCTGTAATCATTGAGCCACATGTTCTGCATGTTGCTGCCATTTTTTTAGTTACCACAGCACAGTCTTTAAAGCCAAACGTGATAATGCGGGGTATCATTTGGTCTGTCTGCTGGTGTGCATTGCCAAATGCATCTTTCCCTCCTGCCCACACAAGATAATTGGCTGCTGTTGGATTTGTTTTTGGGGGATTTTTTAGGATTGATTCAATGTACAACTATTGTCAGGAAATGAAAAGCAGTTACTCTGCACACTTTTTAATATCATACATTTTTTTAAATCCTTGAACTTGGGAAGGATATCAAGTCATTCCAAGTCAAAAGGCTAACGTCCAAGTGATTGATTGATTGTGATTTTGTCAAGTCGAGTTGTAAAGTGGGAGCTACTGGTTTCAAAAGTATTTTTCCCCACTATTTCAAAGTTTTCTAAATATGATCAATCTTCGGTGTCGTCCCTCATTCGTCCAGGAGTGGTCCATCGTAGAAAAGGTTTCAGTCGTAGTCATCTGGACGCTGTTTTCAGAATCAAGACGTTTCGGCTCCCATCCGGAAGTCATTCTCAATTGTGAAGAAATGGGACGGGAACTCAGAAATTTAAGCTACTCTGAGTTACATAAGCCCCGCCCTCAGGAAGGAGTCTACCTGAGTATCTGTTGATTAGCTAGTTTCACTTGAAACTGACCTAATTGTTTCCATGATGGCCCAGTAATCAGTAATCAGGCCTATTGTTTTCTGGCTGCACCTCCCTCATCACTGTTAAATACCTGATTAGCATATGATTGGCTTGACCACGGTGTTAATACACTGTGGTAAACGGTTGGTAAGTTGAATCTCAGACCACCATTTCTGTTCAAAGAGGGGTTTTCTTTTTTCACAAAATGGCTTCTTTGACTCCTCGTTCAAACCAACTCTTCTCTCTACTTAGAATCTCCACCTCGCTGTCTTCAAATGTGCGGTTTGTAGCTTTTAGATGCAAATGCATGGCGCTTAGTAGCTTAAATTTCTGAGTTCTCAGACCATTTTCACAATTGAGAATGACTTCCGGACGGGAGCCGAAACGTCTTGATGTTCAATCTTCCTCAACAAAGAAACAGCAGTCTCCCGGATAATTCAGTGATATTATAGGTTTATGTTGTGGCCATCAGTTTGATTGATTTCAAATTTGTGTTTTCCGTCAGATTGGTAGAGATGATGGCTATACATACTACAATACCCATGAGCCTTAGCTGCTATGGAAAGAAGCCAGAGCTGTAGCAAATTCAGAATGCTTTGTCATTGCAGTTGTGAAGAAAACACGGGGCCACAGTTACTGAATTCATCCAACATTGACCCAGAAACAGAAAGTGAACTGACTGAAACTGTTAAATCACGTGTAACCTTTAGCTTCAGCTCTCCATTAGCGGTGCACACAACAGAATTTTAAGCTCAGTATTGGGATGTATCATAGTTGTTTCATAGTTTATAGTACTTAATTCATTTTTTGTATTACTGATTCAGCGAGGAAAGTTTCATGTCCATCCAAGCCTTGAAGAGCTCCAACTGTCACTCACCACATTGCCAACCTTGGACGCCAGAACTGCTCTATTTACATGTTAAATCCTGAGCTTTTTGGACAAAAATAAAAGACTGCAGGTAGGTGTGCAAGGGCCTTAAACATAGGCCTAAGGTCAGCTTTGGTGTTCCATTTTGCTATTTAAAGTTATAGAAAGGCATTCTGGGAAATGTAGGAAATCGTTAACAGAACCAGAAGTAGACGAGGCAGGTTGGGGGTAAATGGGTTCATCAAAAAAAGTAGATTACAACACTAAATCACTCCAGGACCTGAACCTCACACTGATGAGATGTAACAGTGGACGAGGCCAGAGGCTTGTTTCCTCCTTTAACATGATTATAATTCCACCCTCAGCAGGAGAAACTTTTAACACTTGGTGTGTGTACTCTCCAAACCAAGTGAAGCGTGGATCCCACCCTGACAGGAGTGTGAACTGGGGATTAGAGCTCAGCCGGAGTTTCCATGTTTGTTTCAAAAGATAAGTGACATCATCAGAAGCTGCTATGAAACAGTCCCGTCTCACACACACACACACACACACACACACACACACACACACACACTGAAGCGGACATCTTGAAAGAAGGATTTATTAAGAGAAAAAAGAGACAGGCCCTCCTGTAAAGCTTTCTGTTTGATTGCTCCTGCATCCGCACAATTTGATCCTCTGTTAATGATTAAGCATTTTTGCTTTAGAAGTTACAGAAAAGCCACGGGCTGCTGTGGTCGAAAGTGGGAGACAAAAATATTATTATACCAAGGCTGTGTAGGAGTTGCATGGATTAATGAGACTGGTAACTTCTCTTTTGGCTGCATCCTGCGTGGCTGTTAATTCATACACACACTAACAATACCCCAAACAAAGGTGGTGACACAACATCTGCTTTTACACCATCCAGCGCTGCTGTTGCTATGGTTATCCACAGATGCCTTAAAGGGAGCGAGTCAACATAACCCTGTGTACAGCGTACCAAACAGGATTTGGTGAAGTGATTTGGTTTCACTACGAAAACAATATGAAAACTAAATGAAAAGTAACCACTGTGAAGAAATGTTTTACACTTTTCATCAACCAATCAAAACTAAACGATAATGTGAAAAACGGACAATGGATAAATGAACTAGACTAGGTATTTTCTGACATTTCATAGACTAAACAATGAATCAATTAATCAGAAAAATAATCAGCAAGTTAATCGATAATGAAAATAATTGTTAGCTGCAGCCCTAGACTGAACGCAAAGTACTGCTGGAGAGACAAAACACATAATGAAAATGACCACGGCCGTTGTGAAGCAGCACACTGTGGAACTGTGTGGCTGTAGTTTCTCCCATCATGCAACCTGCTCTACTGGTCGTTCACGTTACATTTCTCAATTTGTAATGAAGTGTATTGTACCCATGATTAACCCCTGAGCAACCTGAATGCAGCATTATGTGAGTACTATAGGCTACAGCAGCAGTTTGCACTCGGTCCTCTTTCTGTACGTACATAGACGAGAAGAAAAAGGAGAGAAACTGGAGAAAAATGAGAAGAAGAACTGGAGTTTCTGATAAGACATTAGACAGTGTAGAGATGTCACACAAACACACGGCAGTCCAGCAGAAACAGTCCCGCCGTCAAATTAATAAAGTGAAAAACAGTATTGGACAAGAAATTCAATGATAGTGATTACAAATCAGAAAACGATGAGATTCCATAAACAAGAGTTAGAACAAAAGCATTCAAATGAATTAGTGCAGTTACACGAAAACTGGATTCACAAAAATCTGCAAAATCCGTCCCTATAGGAAGTACAATTAATCTAGTAAACATAAGCACATAAAGTCCACAAGAGTAAAAGTAAATACATAACATCAGCTGTTGCTTCGTGTCTCAGAGAACCCTCCTCGAGCCTCACAGCAGAAATAAAAGCACTCAAGCTTCCTTCGTGATGGCAGACCGGGACGATTCCCAGGTCAAGAAAAGTGCGATCAAATTGGGATTTGGGATGTACCCAGAGTTTTGTCACTTTCTTCTAATGTAATGACATTCACTCTCATTCATAAATAATCACAGCCCAGGATTGACAGTGTGTATGTCGCCATAGTGGATCAACACACCAGAACTCCAACAGCGATCAAACGTCAAACTCTGCCAGACCTCCCCAGGGGTTTATCCTCTTGAGAAACGCTGCTTCTGAGCTATGTGAGGTTAATATTTCAAAGCAGCGTTTGAAGAAGTTATCTATACAAGAGAGCATGGGGGACACCAGCAGAGCCCTATTTGCACGGGACAGATTCCCACCGCTTCTGGTGTCCAGATGCTGCTGATGGTCTGCAGAGACGGACTCCTCCCTGCAGGTGAAACATCAAACTTCATACCTGAAGCAAGAAATCTCCGCGTTGAAGAGTTGAAGACCTTCAAACAGCAGCAGTGCAGAGAGAGAGACAGACAAGCAAGCAGGAGTTTTCATTTTCATCAGCACAATGAATTATGTTTCATTCCTGCAAGGCATGATTATTAAATGCAAATAGAAGATGTAGAAAATGATGGTTTGAGGAGGAAAATAGACCACAGAGTGGAAAAGCAGAGCAGTCTTCCTGACTCGTGTCCTGAGGAGGTTTCATGTGTCCTCAGACATCCGTTCACTGTTGTATTGCCTCAAATGATCTTTGCTGTAAGTTCACCTGGGGCTGTATTCACAAACTTTCTGAGAATATTCTCAGAGAGGTCTTCCTGGAGAGCATTCCCAGCTTTGGAGTGATTTTAAAAACTCCTCACACCGACTGAAACTTTTGTCTCGGGGGAGAAGGTGTGGTTGCCGTTTTTGCAAGATGTTGTGGTCGAAGTGGGGGACATGTAGTGCACTGGATGTGAGCAGAGGAGGACGAAATGTTCTCTCTGTGACAGTTGAGAGATAAATTGAGCCTCCAGTTATGAGTTTGTCAAAATAATTTAAAACACTGTCTGTACTGGTGCACAAATAGCTACTTTATATTGGGTTGAAACATCAATGTTGCCATGGTAAGGTATGTAATTTACAGCCAACATGATATCAGACTGCACTGTGGGAGCTATAATGAGGAGCTGCAGTAAAGTACTTTCTATTAAACCAAATCACTTAATAACATACATATGTACACTGTAGCTCCCTCACTGCAATTAAATAAATGATGCAAACAAGAAGGCACATTTTGTTTGTGAGAGAACTACTTCTTCAGACTTAACTCAGTTTGGACTTTTTCTGATCTTGCACTGTTAGTCATGGCACCTGGATAAAAGTCAGCATTGCAAGTTTTGCTTGATAGAAGCATAATGCTCATGCAATATTTGACAACTGGCACTTAAGACTATTTTTTTTTTTTTTTTTTACAAAAGTTGATTGTGTTGCTCAAAGTCAAATGTTAAGTTACAAAAAATCTTTGGAACCAACCCACCATTTATAATAAAAATAATAATAATCAAATAAATAAAACCAGAGATTATAAAGTGCTTTACAAAAAGTCATAAACACAACATACATGTTACACACACCAACCCAAATATACATATTAATACACTCATGCAAGACATATCACCCAGATTAAATCAAGTGACAAAAGCTCTTCGATAAAAAAGGGTTTTTTAAAACAGATTCCATAGTCGAGGTACCCTTACAGCAAAAGCTCTGTCCCCTTTAGTCTTCACCTTGACAACAGGTGCCAACAGGTTCCTGCCTGAGGACCTCAGACTGTGTGCAGGTTGGTAAAGGGCGGGTAATTCAAAGACGATGGTGGCCATCTGGAGTACCGGGAGGTTGCCTGCAGCAAATTGGGTGAAAGGCTCAATGAAAGGAAAGAAAGCACCAGAGAGAGAGAGAGGGAGAGAGGGAGCTGTGCTCTGGTGTCCGGCCCAGTCGAGTGAGCTGCCCGGGAGGTTCTGGATGGCTGTCTTCTCCCTGTCTCCCTCTCCCAGCCAGTCACATTCTGTTCAGTAGCTGCCTCCTTACTGTTTCTGTGGAAGTATTTTTTAACATAATTTTAACGCTGGCCAAGCGAGCAGTGGACTCTGGCTGACTCGAATATCAAAGCTAAACACGTAAAGGAAGGTCTGAAAAGCTTTTTCTAAATCACTAGTTCTGCATTTATCAGCAGTAACTCTGCAGACAGCAGCCAGAGAGGAGGACCAGAGCAGCAGAGTGGATTCAGGACCACAGCCCACTGAGACCAGTGAAAACACTAGTCCTGCAGCTTAAGCCAGATCTAATATAATCTAGGTTTGGTTTTCATGGATGTTGTTATTTAGCCCCGTTTTCTGCTCTGGTTTCATCAGAAATTCTAATATGCGTATTAATCAAAGTACTCACAGTATTTTGTCTTTGTGATTAGCTCAGATCTCACAGAACTTTGTATAAGGATTCGATTAAGGAAGAAAAGCTACTTAAATTAACTACTGTAAGTGCTGTATTTGCTGCTGTACTGTTCAGTTTGAATTCTAATCTTAGAGCTGAAATGTGATTGGTTAGTTTTAATGTCACTGCAGAATTTCTTTCCAAATCTTTGTTTCTGAGAAATCATGTTTTGTCTGTAATTTTGGCAGACCTTTCTAAATACTATTAATACTACTTTTGATGACTTCAATGAAATGCTGTCTATAATCTGTATTGACTTTGACTGTGTAGTTATGGTTGGTGATTTCACATCCATGTTGACAGCCCCCAGGACAGAGGGACTAAAGAACCGTGTTGTGTTCTTGATAACTGTGGACTGACTCAGCATGTGAGTCCACACACATCAAGGGGCAAACTCTGGACTTAATCATCTCCAAAAGTCTGAACATTTCTAAGGTTGTGGTGACTGACGTTGCTCTCTCTGATCATTCCTGTCTTTTCTTTGAGAGTGCTATCTCCGTGCACACAAATGTTCAAACAGTGGTAATCACTGAAAACACCAGTGAAATATGTATTCATGCATTCTCTTCCACACCCGCCCTCTCTTGGGTCTCAGTGGACGAGCTTGTAGATAACTTCAATTCTAAAATTACAAATGTTATTGATGCCATTGCACCCACTAAGGTGAAGGCTGTCTCTGGTAAGAAAAGATCTCCATGGAGAAATGCCACACTGGTAAGAAAAGAAAAAAAGAGAGTGTTGTAAAGCTGAATGCAGGTGGCAAAAACACATCTCCAAGTTCATTATGACATCTACAAAGAGAGCCTACGCATTTATAATTTAGAACTGAGAAATGCAAGGCAGTTCTTCTTCTGGACTGCAATGAATTTGCCTCCTTCTTCACCGACAAAATTCAGAAAATTAGACAGGCAATCAGTGCCTCTATATCAGGTACATGATATGTGTTGTCCCTGTGTCCAATTAAAATCAATTCAAATAGCATGACACAATTAGATCCTATTAACCATATAAATTTGGAGGACGTTATACAACATCTGAAATCCTCCTCCTGCTGCCTTGATATTCTGCCAACAGGCTTTTTCAAGCCTTTTTTTCTGGCCTCAGATCAAATTGTCAACATGTCTCTTCTCAGGTTTCTTCCCACGGGCCCTGAAAACTGCAATCATCAAGCCACTCTTAAAAAAGAACAATCTAGACACGTCACTAATGAACAATTATAGTCCCATATCAAACCTCCAATTTCTAAGTAAATCATTTTTCAACAGCTGAACAATTTCTTGGCATTAAACAGCTGTTTTGATGTCTTCCAGTCAGGTTTTCGAGCACGCCACAGCACTGAGACTGCTCTTGTTAAGGTCTTCATTGACATCCACCGAAACACAGACAGTGGCAGAATTTCAGTCTTGGTATTATTGGATTTCAGTGCTGCATTCGACACGGTCCACCACAACATATTATTAGATGAACTGGAAAACTGGGTGGGACTTTCTGGCACAGTACTAAACTGGTTTGAATCCTACTTAAAGGACAGGGACTACTTTGTGTCTATAGGTAATAATGCATCTGAGCGGACAAAAATCAATGTGGAGTTCCCCAAGGCTCCATTCTGGGGCCTCTTCTGTTTAACATCTACATGCGCCCACTGGCTCAGGAAATGGAAAACAACAAAATATGTTACCATAATTATGCAGACGACACACAAATTTACATAACAATGTCAACAGGAGACTATGGTCCAGTACAAGCGCTGAGTAAGTGCACTGAACAAATCAACAACTGGATGTGTCATTTAAAGATAAAACTGAAGTAATTGTTTTTGGAGCTAATGTTATGAGTTAATTCTGAAGGTTAAAATTGTTAGATGCAAATATACAAAGCAGAAAATGACAGTGTTATGTAAAATAGTAAAATAGAGCAGTACCGAGGTTGCTTCATGTGTCCTCAGACATCTGCTGCATAACCTCAGATGACCTTTACTAAAAACTTATCTTAGGATCCACCTGGGACCGGATTCACAAACTTTCTGCAAATACTCGCAGGGAGCTTTGAGCTTAACCTAAAAATCCTGGGAAGCAGTCCCAGTTTGATTTAGGAAAGGTCTCAGAGCAGCACAGAGTGATGGAGTATGGTAAACCTTTAATCTCAGTGAGAGTGTAGTTGGTTGCGGCTGGAGAGAGAGAGTGCTGTTGTGGTCAGAGACTGAGACACTGATAATTATTTGGGCAGACAAATAAATACATTCTCTGCCACAGTTTATTTTATCAAATGAATAATTGAGCAGCTATTTTGGGTTCAAGCATCAATGTTGCCATGGTTAGGGATGTTTTTACAGCTGTCTTGAATCAGACTGTACTGAGGGAGCCATAATGAGGAGCTGTGGTGAGGCAGCTCTGTCTCTTGAGCCAATTAACTTGATGTCCACACAGTTTAACAGAGTGACTCAAAGCAGAAGTGACATGTGGAGCAAGGATACTTTTTTGAGACTTGCCTGGGTGTAGTTTTCTTTTTTGTGTACTTCATTACATTTAGGAGGTAGTGTATGGAGGTAGTGTATGCATCCATGCCTGAAGTTTAGTGGATGTTTGAAGATATTCAGATATACTATTCTAGGACTTAAGTACTTAACTGTGATTTAAAACAGAGACAGGGAGAAGAAAAGTAACAAAAGAGTAATGAAGAAAGTTGAAAATATATTTGGGGCTATGTGGTGCAACAAACAAAAAGCCATTGATTCACAGCCTGTGAAATTAAATTTATCTGCTGAATTTTAACAGTGAGTCAAACCCGTCTATCAGAGAATAGTGGCATTTTTCCAGCAGTGTAATTACAGTGTGCAGCTGCATTGACAAGCCAGGCTGTCAAACAAAAAGGCTCTCTGCCCACTCATCATTGTAATCATTGTGTGTGATCATTGTGCACCAAAACTGATCTGTTAAATACCTTTGGGTGACTTAATTTTCAGTATTTCATTTTGAAATATCTAGTTATTAGTTTCATTTCTGTGATGGGACTCCAGCTGGCTACCTGGAACACAAAGTACATTCGAACCACTACAGTCTGATTGCCTTCTTGGTAATCACTATGTTTTTGAGATGTAATTTTGACCCTGAATCTCTTCCTTCTGAGTCTGCATTTACAGTTCCAGTTTACTGAACTCTCACAGAAGTGTCAAGAAAGAAGAGCAGAATGCAGAATGGCTTTTTCTTGTTGGTACATGTTTTCTGTACAACCTAAAACTACTATTAGGAACCAAAAGGTAAACGTGTATTTGTTAGGGAGTGATGTTGATTGTAATGTTATACTGCTGTATTTATGGTTATAGAGTTTGTTTCTGTTTTTTCCCAGTTTTTGTATAAACTAAGGACAATGATATTGTGTAAATAGTATTTTTGAAGAAAAATATGTTTTTGGTATACGTGGTATCTATGATGATATATTGATCACATGACATAAATATAGATAAATGTGTTGTGTATGGGGAAACCGGGGAGAGCCTCGGCACCACCCTGATGAAGGCAAGATAGCCGAAAGCATTTGGTGAATAGAGCATGTTGTACTGGAGAAGAAACCTGAGATGGCACATCTTTGAACAACAGATTTTGGAATACAAAATCCTTCCGTCACGCAATGATAATGTCAGAAAGAGGCTTAATTTGTTGTTAAACTTTGTGTTAGAAATGTTGTCAGGTTCTTTGGAACTTTTGAGCTGATTTTCTGTGTTTCTCTCTGTGGTGATTCACTTTCAGATTGAAGCCCAGTTGTGTTTTACTGTGATTCAATATTAAGTCAAAGCAAGGACCTAAAATGATCAAAAGAATGATCATTCCCCACTTTACTGCTGGAGGACAGGACAAGAAGAGCGAGCACATAGAAGTACTGAATCTCTGTGGTTTCTTACATTTTAGTGGATTTTTCATCATTTGGTTTGTCTTTGAAGCCGCAGCAGGAAGCATAGATTGGGAACGAATTCGACTTCTATAACTAAGTTTGGTCTGCAGAGACAGTAGGCAGCATTGAACATCAATATCATAAAGATCCAGTTCACCGCCCACAGTGTGTTGACCGAAAGGCATCATTCATGTTTCATCATGGCAACAATATTCTTCCTGCAGACCGATTACAACAACTCAAAGACAAAATAAATATGATAATAACAATAACCAACCAACATGTTGGCTTTACTTCATAACATCCTTCTGGTCTTCTGCCTTTTTTTCATCATTTTGATTTTAAAGATGTGCTTTTGTGTTCACTAAGATACAACTACTGTTCTCACCACTCTGTTGGAATCAATAGAGGGAATGAATAGTTAGCATGGGCAGTGACTGCAATCATGACGGAACAAACAAAGCCACAAAAAAAAATCCAGCTACTTCAATAAAATACAATACAAGTGCAAAAACACATCTTTCCACACACTGGGGAATTTGGGATCTTGCTCAAGGACACTTCAGCAGGGAGGTGGAATTTACAGAGGCAACAGAGGACACAAACAGACACACTCATGCATGAGGCGCTTGTATCTGTTTTATGATCTGTTTTGTCTGTTTACATCCTTTGTTCTCTGTAAAAGTTTGAGGTTTTCCCTGATCGTTATCTCTGAAGAGACTCGCGAGGCTGCTATAATCTGAATATTAAAACAGAAACAAGCATAAACCCCACTCTGCACTAGAAACAGCCTGTTACAAGTTTATACCACCTGATATGATCAGCCATTACTAACAAGGAAAACACGTTTTGTGTTTTCTTTTGTTTTGTCCAATATCAACTTTCCATTTAGACTCATGCGTCTAGTACCTTCTGTGACCTTTGAAAGCTGCAGTGGTGAAACTCTAACTTAACGCTAGAGTGCGGGATTTTAACGTATAAATGAACGTCCGTTACATTTGAGGCCTTGTTGCCAAACGAGTTCACACAATGCTGATTAAGCCTGTCACCACCAGAGTTTTTAAATCTGGTGTCTGTGGAGAAATTCCTGCGTTGGAGCACCGGCAGTGATGCGTTTTACGCCAACCAGCAATGATTAGATTTTATTTGGGAAGCAGGGAGCGACCCACAGCCATGTTGAGAGCGCAGCGATCCACCATTGCTGTAAAAAACAAAACAAAGGTCCATTGGAGAGAATGCTTATTATTGAGCATTGTTTATTTTATTTATTATGATTGTATAGTTTGTTTTAATATGCTTTGGCAACGTTGAATTGTATGCAGTCGCGCCAATAAAGCCGGTTGACGCAACTCTCTCTCTCTACACAGCTCTGGAGCGACCGCAGCGATGCAGTGGCCTGCAGCAGCTGGGAGTAAATCCTAAGAAGCGTCCAAGAAAAGCTTCTGAAGCTCCAGATAAAACAGAAAGTCGGATTACTGCCAAAACAAGAAAGCGATCGTACCTAAGTACATTTTGCTGTGTTAATTCTTCTGCAATTTGCTTAAAATAGTACTCCGCTGATGTTATCATTACACTCCTATAACACTGTCAGACTCATGATGGACAGCTAACAAAATCAGAACCAGAGATATTGTCTTGTTAATTCCACACATTATTCTTCCTTGTCAAAATCTGGCACATACATTACCCACAATGCAACTTGCCCTCCAACAGTTAGGTTGGAAATTGGGGTGTGTTATGCTAGTTGCGACTAATGCAGCCTGGAGCCTCCAGCCTGTAGCAGAGATGAGCAGCAGCTGCAGAGGTCTGGTGAGCGCACTTCTTTCTGACTCCACACCAACACATTTGTTTCATTTTCAAACTTGAAGTCTTCAGCCCCGACCGACGCCGACTCAAGTGACATCACCTGAGGACATTTATCAGACTCCACACAGCTCCCTCTGAGACACTGAAGGCTTTATACTACTTTTAAAACATATGCAGTCCATAACTCCCGTGGGGACTTTGGCTTGGGAACCGGAGGGTTGCAGGTTCAAGTCCAGCATGGACCACGGTACGGAGCGTGGACTGGTAGCTGGAGAGGTGCCATTTCATCTCCTGGGCAGTGCAGAGGTGCCCTTGAGCAAGGCCCCGAAAAAAGATGTGATGTCAGTGCTCTGATGTGGATAATAAACATGTAATTATTGATCTGAGCAATCACAAAGAGTAAACAGTGTAGGAGTATAAAATGTAATTTCCCCCAAGGCATTAATAAAGTAATTCTTCTTCTTCTGATAGTGTTTCCGTATTGAGTGGTGGAGGGACCGTAACACAAAGAAGACATTTCATACTAAACAGTAACTCTGGAAGATACCCACTTTATTTGATTTGATTAATTCCAATTCTTGATGCCTCACATTAGATAAACTTGAATATATTTTTGCACAGAAAGAGGACTGTGGATATGCCCCAACACCCCCCCCCAAGTAAAAAGTTTTAATGTTCAAGACAGACTTGAAAATTGTGAACTTATCCTTAAAGGACCTGAGTGGAGCATCATTGCCAAAGCACAGCAAGTATTTTTTTTTAATCCTGGAAAGCATTCTGTCTGATGTTGGTTTTTAGTTTGACATGTAAGTGATATTCGCTCCCCTGTTAAAACTGTTTCTCTAAATCCACTGATATAATCTGCAATCATAAAGTTATTGAGAGAGAGCACATACTGTAAATTCTGTGGATACCTGACGAGGCAGAAGCTTTCCAGCAACACAAAAGCAGGATTTTAGAGTCCTGCTTGATATCACCAGCAAATATACTGTTAAGTGGTTTCAGTTCTGTGAGGGCAGTTGGTTCTTGCACTTTTGGTGCCTTTCACTTTGGTCTGAAAAGACCTTAAGAGGGTCACAGAAGAGCTTAATCTGCCTGGAAAACTTTCAACATGGACAACCTGTAAGATGACTGTTGTTGCAGCTGATGCAGTGCTGTAGACGCTGACGTCGCAGATGCTGAAGGCTTCAATAACAACATAGAGGACTCGAAGGCTGATGTCCACCAAAGCCTGAGAAAGGTGAGGCGGAGCAGCAGTTCACTCAGTTACACTTTGGAGAGGAAGCTAGGAGACTGAGGAAAATGGGAAAGACAACACTACAAACATGGCTAATAACACATGATTACTATTACTATTCCTGCCATTCTTACAAAGCTTTGTCCAGGTGGGGAAAGAGCCGTCGTCGAGCAAAACAACAGACCCATGTAATTTCTGAAAACATCTGACATGTGGTCGGTGATTCAGATGTCTGGAAACAGGCTATAAAAACTGTGTTTAAGGACTTGAGAGGCAGCAGGGAATACATACACATGGAGGAAGAAAGAATCATGCAGAGACACAAGTGGTGTTAATGATCGGTGTGAAGAACAACAGGGGAGGGTGGAGACATCAGGAGGATGCTCTGCAGGCAGGCACACAATCAGAAAGATGATGTGGTTATTAATTAGTTCAGCATGTTTCAGATGTAAAACATCAATGGTAGACATCAGGGTTTTCCCACACATGTACACAAGCTCTACACAAAGCTTTCTGACAAACCAGTTCAGAGCTCTTTACTGTAAAATTGGATTTGACTTGTTGAATTGGGTTCATGCTGAGCATCTCTGATAAAGAAACAGCTGCTGCAATTTGAACAGAAACAGTCATCAGCACAGACTTACCAGCACTACTGTCATTTTCTTTTTTCAATCAAGAACGACACCGCCAATGAAAACTGAAAGATGATGTTTCATTTAGCAAAGAGACGTTTACCACCAAGTTATAGGGCTGGAGCCATATAACTAGCAGCTATCAGAGATCTCTCAGTGAGATCAGTGGATAATGACAGCGTTACAGCCCCGCAGAGATGACAAAATTAGAATGATAATTGTCTTTCCTGCTTGAGCTTGTGCCAATTTATTATTTTTTTTAATATTACATGACTATTTTATGTGAAGTTATTTTCATGACCTCTGGAAGCTGTTAAAAGCCCCTCTGATTACATAACAACATGGAAATGAACGGTTGTTTTTACTTCACTCCTGGAGAGCTTTTTGCAGATGAAATATAAACATGTAAATGAAGAGCTGCAAACACGTAGTAGGCAAACAGCAGAATAAAACGGTGATGGGGAGTGGTGGGAAGAGGGGTCTGCAGAGGTCAGGAGGGAATGGCTGGGTCTGCTTGGTGAATGAAATGAGGCAGAAATATAGCCTCAGGTAAAGTGTATATATATATATATATATGTTTGTGAGGTGTGAAGTGTGGGAAAATTAACATGTGTTGCTGCTCTTTTCCAACACAGCTGCTTGTTAAGTCGTGAAGCATCGCGCTGCTGCTGGTGTTGCTGTGTTCTCTCTCTGTATTTGTATTTCTGATCTCCTTCGTTTTGGATCGGGGCAGACTGCCCTTGGGTCCCTTCTGGATCAGGTCTATTTATTTTTAAAATAAATTATGCATGTTGAGTTTGGGTAGGTACATTTAAGATACCTACCCAAAGGAGACCAAATCCGCAGGTACAGTTGTTGTTAATCTAACGATGCTTCCCGTCACATGCTCTTATTTGACGTGATTTTCTGTAGGTGTAATGATGTCTATTTCAGCTGCTTCACAGTACAAGCCTCCCAGCACTGCTCATAATTACTGCTTCACTGAATATAGTGAAGAAACAGTAACAACAGAAATGAAACACTTTATAGATGTTTACAATGTCAGTGTTAAAAACTAGCAGCTTGGGCAGTACGATGTGTAAATGATGCTTTATTGTTTAAAAGGTACTGAATGAACTGTTACTGTAAATATATCCAGCTCCAACAACTTGAAGCACTGAGGCATTTGTGTTATTGTGTGGTATCAGTCTTTAATCCCAGGTCTCTGGTATCAGCAGGAAATATATATATATATATATAAATATCTCAAGACCTAACAGGAATATTTCTTGCATCTATTGAGGCTTTGCAGTTTTTTTCAGCCAGCTGGTAGTGGTGGCAGAAATGCTGTACTTGACTCTATTACAAGTAAAAGTCCCACATTCAAAATCTTACATAAGGGGACCTTAAGAAAGTAAAAGTGCTCATTATGCACTCTACAAAGTGTCGGGTCATTTAACCTGCAAAATCCTCAATTTTATAAAGACATTTCTGTCTAATTAAATAATTATAATAATAAATAAAAAGTACAATATTTCGATTTGAAATGTGGCAGAGTAAAAGTATAAAGTACTTCCATAAAATGGAAATACTCGAGTAAAGTATAAGTACCTAAAAACTGTACTTAAGTAGTACTTGAGGTAATGTACAGAGTTCCACCGCTGGCGGCTGGTGGTCCACTAGGATCAGGGTCTGTGCAACAGATCGAAATCAGCTTGCCTGCTCTAAGCAAAACATGAACCGACTCTTCTAAAACTCCAGCTTGTGGAGATCAGAGCAAAAGAAGGCATGCTTCTCTGACCAACCGGGTTCATGGCTGCTTTGGTTCGATGAGGCTCGATCATATAATCCCACATGAATAACAATAAATAACTCCAGGGGAGGATTTCAACTGCAACTCCACATAGCTGCTTGGTTTGTGAAAACCCAAGAGGAGTTAAATCTCTGCTGAGCTCCACAGCCTCAAACAGCAGTACAACTCAAACCGGTCACAGACATTTAAAGGATCCGTGCACCCAAATCACGACAAAAGAGCATACTTCTCCACTCACCCCTAGTGGTAACTGGAAATGTAGATAGTTTTGGTTTTATTTGCTGAGCTTCTGTAATCTGCAGTTGAGACTTCTGCTGTCTTTGGAGGTGAATGGGATGTTTTCAGTTACAGCGCCCCCATCAGGTTAACCAGTGAAACTTAACACCTAGAGAAGTTACTAAATGTACTGTTGGAGTGACTTTCTTCAAAATCAGAAAGGTAATATCTCAGATACCACACCTGAGTTTCAAATTCTGTGCTTAACAGCAGCCCATTGGACCAGTAACTGACTCTTCAACAAAAGCTGATGTTTTTAGTCATGCTAGCGGTGTGGCTCTATGGATTCTGTCCACTTTGTCCAAACTGGAATATCTCAACAACCATTGGATGGATTGCCATGAAAGTTTGTACACACATTATGTTTTCCAGAGGAGGAAACCCACCGACTTTGGCAATCCCCTGAGTTTTTTTCTATCGCACTAGCAGGTCAAATTTTTCACATATCATGTGAAATATCTTAACAACTGTTTAATGAATTGCCATACAAGTTTGTAGAGACATTCTTAGTTCTCAGATGATGAACTGTAATAACTCTGCTGATCCTCTGACTTTCCATCTAGCGCCACCATCAGGTCGACACGTTAACGCGTCCGACACTTTGGTTTCTGACCAAATACATGCAGAGCTGATGGAGTTCCCATTGGCCTCAGATGTGCCTTGTATTTACTGCTAACTAGCTAATGTTAGCATGCTAACAGGCTAAACTAAGATGGTGAACATGGTGTACATTATACCTGCTAAACATCAGCATGTTGGCATTGTGATTGTTAGCATGTTAGCATGCTGACATTAGCATTTAGCTCAAATCCCCGCTGCGCCTATAAGTGCTGCCTCACAGAACTGCTAGCATGGCTGTCTTGTCTTATTTTGTTAATGTCCTCAGATGTAATACTTTCAAAGCTTCCCTTAGCATCATTTTTACCTGGAGAAGTTTTATAGTTCTTGGTAAAAACCAGAGTGATGGACTTAACATAACTCCAGCTGGCTTGCATGTGTATGAAAGCTTCTCCTCAGCTGGAGATACATTTAGGTGAATCTTTAACAGATACAGGACTCAATAAGATTGTTTTTTTAAATTTTGCTCTAGAGCCATCAGGTGAATCTTCCCTTCATCGACTATATTGAGACATCCTGTTTATGAGAGTCTTTTCCTGATAAAACTGTTCATAGCTCTTTATCGATATACTAGGTTTGACTTGTTGGATGAGTTCATGCTGAGGGTCTGAAGCTGCTGAAGCTGCGTTTACTGAACAGAAAGAGTTACAGCTCATGCCAACACCGCTGCTTTCATTTTCCTATTTGATTGTGAACTTGTCAAGTGACGTTGGAGACCTTTGGAAGCTGTTAAAAGCCCTCCTGTGGGACTACATAACAACATGGATAACAATGTTAAAATAAAACAAGCTGTTTTGTCTTCAGTCCTGGAGAGCTTTTTGCTAATTTGATATAAAAATGCAAATGAAGAGCTGCAAAACACTAATCAAGTGATTAGTGCATTTTTTTGAAAGTAATTGTTCTTTACAGTGTTGCTGAGAAAACAGATTTCTCTTTCTGCCTCAAGTCTTTTGAGGGTTTCCTTGTAAAATGACTGAGGGCCAGTTTTGACAGTTTTGTAGATTTGGGGTTTCATGATAAACCTTCAGTCAGAACATCCATTCTAATGATTTTTCAGAAAGGCCCTTATAACAAACTACAGAAAAAGTTACACAGTCACATGAAAGTTACAAACAAGACTAAGAGTCCGCAGCCCGCTAGTGGCTCTATAAAGCTGTACATCAGTGCTTTGAGGGACTCATCCCTATGTTCCCCGAGTCCTGTGTTCCCCGGGTCCTGTGTTCCCCGGGTCCTGTGTTCCCCGGGTCCTGTGTTCCCAGGGTCCTGTGTTCCCAGGGTCCTGTGTTCCCAGGGTCCTGTGTTCCCAGGGTCCTGTGTTCCTTGGGTCCTGTGTTCCCAGGGTCCTGTGTTCCCAGGGTCCTGTGTTCCCAGGGTCCTGTGTTCCCCGGGTCCTGTGTTCCCAGGGTCCTGTGTTCCCAGGGTCCTGTGTTCCCAGGGTCCTGTGTTCCCCGAGTCCTGTGTTCCCAGGGTCCTGTGTTCCCCGGGTCCTGTGTTCCCCGGGTCCTGTGTTCCCCGGGTCCTGTGTTCCCAGGGTCCTGTGTTCCCAGGGTCCTGTGTTCCCAGGGTCCTGTGTTCCCAGGGTCCTGTGTTCCCCGGGTCCTGTGTTCCCCGGGTCCTGTGTTCCCAGCATGGGTGTCTCTTGATATAAACTAACATTGTAAGAGATTATCTTTGCAGTTCAAATGGGCAAAAGAACGAAGGGAGATGAACGTTTCAAATGTAGTATGAATGGTAAAAATCCGTAGATATAAATGTTTAAAGTCTAGAGAACTGTCTTGTCCTCTGACAAACGTGTTGAGGGCCATCTTAGTATATTGTTAGCATGCTAATTGTTGCTAATTAGCACAAAGTACAGTCGAGGCTGATGGGAATGCCATTAGTTTTGAGTGTGTACCAATCCAATCAATCCATCCAATAGTTGTTGAGACGTTACACTCAAAACTACAAATGTCAACCTCATGGTGGCGCTAGAGGAAAAGTCAGGCAATCACCAAGGTCAGTAGGATCCCTCGTCTGGCAACCGTGAATGTCTGTACAAAATGTTGAGATATTTCACTGGATAAGTGAAAACTTTGACCTGATGGTGGCGTTAGATTCAAAGTCAGGAGTTACCAACGTCATCAGCACTCCACCCATCCATCCATCCATTTTAGCAATCCATTCGATAGTTGTTGAGATTTTTCAGTTTGGACCGAAGTGGTGGACCAACCGACAGGCCGACAGTCTCTTTGGAGGTTTGTTTGGCCTCTGAGTGAAGCAGGACCTGGCTGTAAGCACCACTCTTGGTGTGATCAGGCAAGGTCCAGAATTTAAATTCTGGGTGAAAATGTTTTTAGGAAGTGGTTTGCAAAGCAAGAACAAGAGATTTTAGTGTGATGACTCAAGACAGCACTTCAAACTGGCACTCGCCTCCTCTCTGTAAAGCTGCTGAACTGTGTGGGAGCATCACGTCTATGACTTTGTGTCTTTATTTTAAGACCAGAACAAGGCTGCCAAAAGTTGTAATCCCTCCACACTTTGGGGAAGAAAAGGGACTAACACACTCCACAAAAAAACAACTAGATACAGTAATACGCTGACAGACCAAACTGCTTTTCTGTGTTTTTAAAATGAGAGAATGACAGGATGAGCGAGGCGACAAGGACAGAATAATGGAAATAGGGGAGGAAAGAGACTGGAGGTTAGAAAAGAAGACATAGATGACAGAGGGATGAAGAGGAAATGCTGAGAGAAAGCTAGGAGAGAAAATAAAGACTACAGGTTAGTGGAAGAAGAAGATAGAGAGAAGAGTAAACAAGGAGGAGAGGGAAGGAAGAGTGGTGAGACGGACACGAGGAAGGAGGAGAGGAGGGGGAGAGACTAGGAGGTAAGGTAAGGGCAGGAGAAGAGGAAAATGAAGGGACAGAAGGAAACAAAGAGTTTTCCTTCGGGGATCAATAAAGTATTTCTGATTCTGAAAGGACACAAGAAGAGGAGAGGAGAGAAGGAAGGAGGCGAGGAGGAGAAAAGGAAACAGAGGAGGAGAAAGAAAAGAGGAAGGAAGATGACAAGAGAGGAAATGAAGACAGGAGAAACAAAGGGAGGAGAAGAGGAGGAAGGAGAGGAAACTATGGTCAGGTTAGGAGACAAAAAGAGAGAAGAAGAGGAAATAAAGAGTGATAAGAGTAGGGAGGAGGCAAGGGGAAGAAAAGGAAGAAGCGAGAGGAGAAATTGAGAGAAAGGGAAATAGAGGAGGAGAGGAGAAGAAAGGATAGAAGGGAGAGGAGAAGAAAATAAATAGGGGAGAGAAGAAGAAAATAAATAGGGGGAGAGAGGAGAGGAGAAAATGACAGAAAAGGAAAGAAGAAAGGATAGAGGAGAGGAAACAAGGAGGTGAGATGAGAGAAGGAAAGAGGAGAGGAGAAGAAAGCGAAGAGAGAAAAGAGAGGAGAAAAGGACAGGAAAGAAAATAGAGGAGGAGAGGAGATAAGGAGACAGGAAAGAGGAAGGGAGAGGAGGAAAGAGCTGAGGAAAGGAAACTGCATTAAAGGTTAGAAGAAAAAAGGAGAAAACAGAAAGAGAGGAGAGGAAACCAGAAGGAGATAAAAAGGAAACGAGGACAGGAGAGAGACGAATAGAGGAAGAAACAAAGGGAGGAAGGAGGAGAGGACGGATGGATCTGGGCTCTACGCTAATAGACAGCGTTGATGAGTATTTCTAATTAGATTTGAACAGTTTCCTTCCAACTTTCACACCCACTCTGTCAACATGATCACCGACATCAAAGTCGCTCCTGCAGCTTCTCCGCTGACTCTCCTCGGGCCTTTTACTTCCACACGGATGCCAATGAGGAAATAATCTGAATAGGTAACATAATTCAACATAACATTCTTATTAATGTTGATATTGAACCACCAAATTAAAAATATAGATTTTTGCCAGGCACAAAGTGATCCAGGAAGCAGTGGCATTTAATTGAATGTGTGTAAAAGTAAAAATGTCTGCTGGCACTCATCTCTTTCCACACACACACACACACACACACACACACACTGAGATCACTTACATGGAAATGTTCTGTTGCTGTTAATCACACCCCATACATGCTTCTATTCACTATATGTTTTCCAGTTACATGTTTTCACTTAATAGCGTCCAGTATCCGGTAACTGTGACTGGTTTTGTTGTTTTTATTTATTTTTCTAGCGACTGGCACATTGTGGTGTTTTATTTCTCTCGTTGTGAAGCACTTTGTACTTTGTTTTGCTAAGTGCTCTATAAATCAAGTTTTATTATTATTATTCCTCAATTAGTGTTTGAGTATAGCGATCATAATATCACCATTCACCCCCCCCCAGAATAAATCTATTAAGATTTTAAATGTAACATCACGTCTTTCGCTGCCTTCATATTGAACTCGTGAGGACATGTTTTCAACTTGGGAAAAAATGTTTGCCGTACAAGTAGTTTAATTTACACTCAGCTTATTTCAGCTGAATTCATTCGTGCATCCTTGTGAAATGGTGCTTGAAACTCGGTGTCGTGGCATTTAGCCTACTTGTGGGGACAGTGGGCAAGCTACAGTAGCTGGCCAGCGAAACGCTAGCTACAGATGCCCCTCTGCCCGGGAAGTAATCCAGGCTGGGTCACAGATTATCTCCAAAACTGTAAAGCTACACAGTTTCGTAAATAACACAGTTACCCATAGAGTTTAGAGGAATGTAGCCCTTTCTCTTCAATCTGCGTACAAATAACACGACTTTACACTTTCAAACTGCGTGCCGTGCATACGCCAAAGTCCAATTTTTGCGTACCGGTGATCTGGCAACATCAGGCTGGACTTTTATTGCGCAGAGTGTCATTTTACGCGTGAATGTCGGAGAAAAAAACGTCAGGTGTAGCATAAAGAGCGCAGCCCGTCCATCAGAAAAAGGGTCGCATAGGTCGATTGTGAAAGCAGCTTATTACGACCCATATTTCCGTTTATTGTTAGGCCGCGAGCTCTAGTGGCCGTAGTAATTATGACGGGGGCAAATGAGGAAGTCAGGTGACGCTGTATGAAGAGCGACAGAGTCCGCGTTGGGAGGTGGTTGGGGTGGTGAATGGGTCAAACCAACACAAGCCTTTCACGCAGGACACCGCTGTCCGTGTCCAACCAAAAGTCAACATGAGCTTATTTTCATTTACGTTACACGTTACGTAAGTTACATAACGTATTTAACTTACGTCACGTACGAAACGGGATCTTTTCCTAAACCTAACCAAACGGAGCCTCGCCGGTGACGTCATGACCGTTCAGGGTGATGCGTGGTAGTTGGATGCATCTGCTCTCCACAGACGTTAATGGAAAGGATGGGCGTATGCACTGCACGCAATTTAAAAACTGTAAAGTCGTGGGATTTGTACGCAGACTGAAGAGAGTTCTAAATAATCCATCTGTTCACTTCAGCATAGTGTTTTCTCTCCACCACTACCGTCGCTGTGTCTCTGCATGTTACATTCACACAAGTTTTTAATGACTCGTGAAATCTGAACATCTTATCAGCACCTGCACACCGAGGCCGTGTTCCCCCGCAGCAGCCGAATCAATCACAGCTATCACTCTCAGGGATTCTGTGAGAGGCTTCCGGCTCCTAATACCCAACACTAAATTACGTTTCTGATTGATTGCTCGAATCCACGAGTGTGACACACCTGCCACTTCACAGAGGCACTCTTTTACAGTCAGAGTGAGGCGATGTCCTGGGAACACAGAGAGGAGTGTTGACTTCTGCACTCCCAGCAGTGTGCAGGTTTGGTGGCAGCTGAAAAGCACAGGGTTGTTCCGCTCTACGCTTCTCAACGGGTGGGTTGAGGCCACAGAGTGGACACCAAAACCAATCTGAGTGGATCTCAGGTGGATCGCGTGTGTGTGTGTGTGTGTTGGTCTGTTTCGATTAATTAGCACGAAATGAACGTACGGCATGATCAACCAAGCTATCATTGTCACCTACCGAAACTCCTTTTCACTACAGTAATCAGATATTGTGTTCATCAATAACAACCTAATTGCTAATTGAATAATTTTAGTTATACAAGCCTTTATTTAATGCATGTTTCTTTTCCCTACTACAGCCTTCCTTGTGGCTCTTGTTAATCCCATCTGCGCCATGCTCACGCCTCCACTTCAGAGGCGGAGAATTAATAGTGTGTCTCAGTAAATCCAGCGGAATATATAATCAGCCTCCGTTAACACATCAGATCTGACGCAGAGGCCGGAGCATCTGAAACGTGGGTTTAGTATATTAGCGCAGACCCGACAGACAGCACGGTGAGAGCCCATCCTGATTAGAAAACACATTTCCTGTATTTGTGCTGTAAAAAGCGTTGTGGAAGCTTGACTGGTTTTAATGGTATCACTTATTACGCCCTTTTGTTTTGCTTTTGTTTCATTGGTTTTAAAGTCCCAACTGCACTCTGATTATTTTTATTTTCATTTTGTGAAAGGAAATTGAATGGGTGTCAGGTTAGCTGACGTGTGGACTGTGACTTAATGACTAAAGGAGATATGTGGCCCCTGAGAGCCCCTCTTACTATCTCTGGATCTGCAGGACTCTGTACTGAACAAAAGAGTCCTCCATACCTAATCGTCTGATCCCCTGAGCCGAAACCACGCAGTGTTGGTTACCATGGTGATCTCAAGCTATAGGATTGAGCATCAAATACCTGACAGATGTGCAGAACTGATTGGAACGACGCCAGATGTGGCTCGCAAACACAAAACAAAACAAGCACACAAACGGATGTGTAGCCAGATGGAACATTTAATGTAGACTAAGGCTTAAAGGTCTCAAGTGTTAATACACATACTCCCTGTTCACACTCTTTAAAGAGTCACACTGTCATCACTTAAAGGCCCTAAAAGCCTATTTACTCATTCAGCTTCACACTGTCAGCGACGGAGTCCTACGCAAACACACTCTGTTCTGATTTTTTTGTTTTGTCCTTTGTGCTTTGTTTACTGGTTTGAAGTGGGCGGGGTGCACCAATCAGAGCAACGTGTGAATCAAAACGTGATGACAGTTGGGTCGTTCAGTCGTGTTACTCTGATTAAACTACAGTGTACTGTAACGCAGTCCTGCTTCGGTTTTGAGTTTCTGAACTTTAACTTTGATTGTTGCGCATTTTGTAACGAATAGGATCAATAAAGTATTTCTGATTTAATGTTGTGCAGAAATACTTTCAGTAATTTGAAACCACGTTTTCAGGGGCTTTAAAGGAAAAGTCACACTCTTTCGCTTTCCTGCAGAGAGTCAGATGTTCAGATTGATGGCTCTCTCATGTCTGTATGGTAAATATCAAGCTACAGCCAGCAGCTGCTTAGCTTAGCTTAGCACAGAGACTGGAAACAGGGGGAAACAGCTAGCCTGGCTCTGTCCAAAGGTAACAAAATCCACCTCCCAGCACCTCCAAAGCTCACTGATTAACATGTTATGTCTCATTTGTTTAAACTCTACAAATACCAAACTGTAAAAATGACAAATGGCCTTTGAAAAAACGCAGTTCATCATCTTTAGACTTTGTTTTTTGTACGAATTCTAGAGCAAAACAGTAAAAACAGTCAATTACAGGCTGTAAGACCAAAACAGTGACCTGACAGATGAGCGAACCCTTTCACATGGTCATTTCATCCATCGATAACATAAAAATAAAATATTGATTCGAGCAGCTTTAAAGAGATTCACCCATTTCTTCGTCTCTCTGCCCATTTTTGTTCAGTAACTAATTTAAAGATCTCCTCCAGACATGTTTTATAAAAAACACTGTGCTTGGAATAATAATTTGTGCATGATATGGTTTTATAAATTATTAATTATTTTACATCTCCTCCTTCTCCCTCATTGCAAAATCCAGAATCTCCGAATTTGCAAATATTGTTAATTTCAAAAGTTTAAGAGATGGCCACGTCTCCTGCGTCACTGAAAAGTCCAGTCTCAGGGTTTGTGACCTGGAGGCTGCAAGTTTCCGCTTCACACTTGTGTAAGTTTCATACTGGACCCTGATTGGCTGCAAACTAGTTGTGATGTCATATCTGAATGAGTGAATGTGAAAACAAACTGCACAGTGATGCTCAAACATCACAAGAAGAGTGGAGGGGGGGGGGGTGTAATCCCCGAAAAGTAACTGTGTCCTGTGTTTTTCCCCACGGGCTACATGTGAAGGAAGACACAAGGTGTCTGGATGGACGTCGTCTCCTCGGCTGGAAGCATAAAGACAGACAGCAGAGGAGAAATCGGCTGCACAGTAGGTTTGATGTTCTGTCCTCCAGGTGCTGTTACTCCTGCTGATGCTACAGACAAAAACAAACTGCAACAACAGCTCCAACACAAGAGCTCAGGTGACGTCTGAAGCCAGAGCGAGCTGAGGAGCTGCCGAGGTCTGTCTCTGTGTGAGTGTCTGAAGCAGCGAGAGCGAGGAGGGCGGACTGACAGGAAGTGACAGGACCCCAGAAACACAAATAATCTCTGATGCGATGTGAAACAAGCAGAAGGACCTGCCCCGAGGGGACGAGCAGAATTCAGCTGAAGAGGAAGAGGAAGGCTGTCACTTTCAGAATAAAGGTGAAGGATTAAGCTGTAGCACATTGCGAGTCAATCATCGTGTGCCGGGGTACTCTGAATAAATCTAATTGAACATTTTAATGTCTATATCTGCAGGCGCTCCGAGGAGGCAAACAACACCCGAGAAATCTCATCCGAGCTGTTTGGGTAGTCGTGCTGAAAAGGCCCACGGCACAATAATAATAAGCAGCTGTTATCACCACAGCAACGAGAGTGACATTCAGAGGAGAGTCGGTCGGCATCTCGGAGCTGATGAAGTGAAATACTTCACATTTAATAAGAGTTTATTAGCGCAGCCCGGAGGGAAGTGGACTGTATTTAATGCCTCTGAAGTGCTCACGAAATGCGTGCTCGGGTTTGCCTTTTATGGTGCTGATTGTGTAGACTTAGTTATTTTGTTATTACTTGTGAAAACACGTTAATAATGTTCCTCTGCTTCCGTTAGCTCAAGGTTAAGAGTGGCAGGCAGAGAGGGACTAGCGTAACGTTCATTTCCAGCCTGAACTGCTAGAAGGAGAAGAAGTGAAGAACAATTTACAGGTCTGCAAAAAGGAAAGACTCGTCTCGTGGCCAAAGGCTCATATGAAGACGAGGGTGAGGACAGGATCCCCCAGGGTCTGGTGGTGTTAGAGCCTGTCAGCCCTGTCTTCTAGAAATTACATTTTTATGCTACTAATTTGTTTTGTCAGGCACGTTTTGAGGGAAACGTAATTACTGGCTGAGTTACGTTTGTTAGGAATTTTCCAGGGAATGAAGTGCTTTGTTCATGTACTGCGCAGAAGGCGTAGGGCGCCGGACCTCCGCCCCCTCACAGTTCTCTCAGATCGTTTCTCCAGTGTTCCTCTGCCTCTCCTCATCTATCTTGCTGTCTAACCTACGCCCTTTCAGATCTTTGAACGCCTAGATACACCATCGGACGGTCATCAACGCTGGAAATGAAAGCTCACAAGTAGTAAAGGTAGCGTTTCTACTACTGTGGCATCTCTCATCCTCCACACTGCTGACAGTTGACTGATGTATTTATATGTGGGGGGTGGGGGGTGAGCGTGACGTCGCATCGTAGTTTATTGGGGCGGGGGACTGGAAGTATATTTACAAAAGATTTGAGGGAGCTGAAGACTCATTTTGAGTGCTACGCAGTCTGTGAGCCATTCATACGAGCAGAATCAGATCTGAGCGTGCCATCCTGCTCATGCATGTACTCGGGCACAGCGGTGATTTGAGCTACATGCTAACATCAGCATGCTAACATGCTCACAGTAACGATGCTAATATGATGAGGTTTAGCAGGTATAATGTTTACCATGATCACCATCTTAGTTTAGCACGTTAGCATGCTTTTAACATTAGTTTTGCAGGTTACGCATTCAAATTCTGACCTGATGATGTTGCTAAAGGAAGCGCGGCCTCACAGAGCGGCTAGCATGGCCGTAGCCTCCTAATCCTGCTATTGTGCTGCAATTGCACTCACCTAGTTATCACCTATCATGTAACCATAAAGAAGCCTAAACGTTTTTACATCACATACAGACACACACAGCACACACCTCATTAAAAACATCTTGAATGTCACTCATTCTGAAATGCACCGGACTCGTACAGCTCATGCTGTCAGGTGGTTAAAGGACTATAACAACCTGAGTGGCACTTCTATACCGCTGCTGCTCCTCCATTGTTGTATTTCCTACATGACAGAATGAGATATTTTCATTTAAACTCATATTACCGGCAGTCCATATTTTTTACCCACTCGGTAGAAAGGCCATCTTCACTTAGCGGGCCATTCTGATGGAAATTTCCCACCTGACAGGATGAGAGCTCCCACTCTAAAGCCCTTTTTATTCCTCTGCAGGCTCCTCCTGAGAAAGCGGCTCCGACTGTCACAGAGCCAGCCAGAGAAAAGCTGTAATGTGTCTTGGTACGTCTTTGTTACAAACGCTGGCAAAGTGTCAAATGATTCAGCATAATGATTTTAATTGAGGAATAACATGTGAATCTGTGCCTCCTGTTGTAAGGCAGATTTTAATGGTGGTTTTGATTTAATGTGCTGTTTAAAAGACGTTAAGTAGACGTGTGTGATTTTGTCTTTTGTACGTCTTAAAAATAAGCTTAATGTGGCTCATTAGGTATTCTGTGCTGTATGTGTGATATTTAAATGATGTGAGAAATACAGCAGACACGTTGAAATAACCTCTAGTGCTCAGTGGGGAAAAAAGATCAATCCCTAAATCATTTGCTGTAGTTATTGGCTCTTGATTATCTCAGATCACATCGACTCGCCCTCGTGAGACTCGCTTTGTAGTGACGGGCTGCAAACGTCCCTGAAAGATGACTAGATGTCAAATTCAGGCTTGAGGCTTATATTTTACTCTGAGTAGAGCTGAGCAGGTAATTAAAAAATCCCAGGATCCCCTGAATAGATCTGTTTCTTAGTATTTTTTGTGGTTAGCATAACCATAATTTTCAGGATTACATTTTTTAAATTTACGGGTTTTATGATCTGTGCTGATCTATTGCTCCGGTGGAAGGAGCTGATGTCCCTTTGCAAGTTATAGAAAGCAAAATTATTAAACTAAGAATTGCATTTGCGTTTCATTCGGGCAAATAAATACTCCGTTTGTACAAAGAACAGGTTTGAATTGAATAAGAGACCAATCTGCTTAGACTCACTTTGTCAGGAAGTGACAGGAGGCCTCCCAGCAGTCGAGCTGTTTCGTCTCATTTCAGTCAATCATCTGCTTCAGAGGCATAACATTCTGTGTACGTTCAAGACAACTACCCCATTTACACTTAATAGCTGTGCGATTAGGGCTGCAACTGCTGATTATATTCTCGATTAATCACTGGTTCTTTTTAAAGAAAAAGGGAAAAATGCTGATCACACCTTCCTGCAGTGTCTTCAGATTGCTTGTTTTGTCGGACTAACACTCCAAAACATCAAAATATTTGCTCCTCGCAATTGAGGAGCTGTAACTAGAGAATGTATCACTTTTTTGCTTGATAAATTACTTCAATTAATATTTGTTTATAAAAATTGTTGCAGCTGTTTTTCTGTTGATCGACAAATTGATTATTTAACTAATCGTTTCAGCTCCGTATTCGATAAATAAAAAACATAATTTTGTTAAATCAATTTGTTAAAACGACTGGATGACAGTGTAATATTTGGTTTTATCCACGGATGTGTCTTTGCACACGGACAGAACACGACTGTGCAACCAACAAAACTTGTCAAAGTCTTTTAGGCATCAAATTGTTGTTTATGCTCCAAAAATGTGATTTAAAAAATGTAGCCGACAGCCACAAAGTATACAAACTGTGAAATAGACTGTTTAAAAGAATAACGTTGCTTATTAGACATGGTCTCTCACTATTACTTTTTTCCATTTCCACTCTACCTCGCTCGCTCACAGTGTGATATTAGTGAATTATAATAAAAAGTAAACTGACCCTTTAATCATCTCATAGTTTAAAACAACAACGTCAGTTTATTTAGTGCATATCTCAGCCGTCCGTTCCAGCAAGGTCGAGAAGTTAGAAGTTCACTTCCAGACGTCTTTGTGCATGCTGAAGCTTGGGACCATTTTTCTTCATTCACTCCCTGAGATTAAACTGTCACTTGAGCGGCACAGAGAGGCTCCACTCTCAGATTTTCACTTTCCGATCTGTGATCTGCAGCTCATTCGATTATTTTCAAGAGGTTAGAATATAGAGAGAAAAGGGTTGAACCTGCTACGTTCAGGTGGTGAAAGTTTCTTACCCAAAAACATGATCTTGTTTGAAAAGTTAAAGTTGTAAAGTTAAAAGTGCTCTTAAACACTGAAATAAAGTCATCCTGTTTACGGGGGCTGCGGGTATGGAGACGCGTTCAGGGTAACAGGGAAGTCTAATGTTTTGATGTTTTGAACTGAAATGCACCTTGGGAGTCGAGGATGACTTCTCTCCTTCAGTTTTTATGTCCACAAGCTTCAGTGTTTTATCAAAGGACCAGATGGTGTAGTCCCTCGTTCTGGTTACCAAAGAACCAGATATTTTCTAACACAGCTGTTCATCTTTTGTACCGATGATTCGACCAGAAGACTTTCATGTCCAGAACTGCCAGTCACTTTCTCTGTAGGAAAATGAACTGGGCCTTGTTTCCCAAAAGCGTCTTAACGTTAGGATGTTTGTAAAATTCATTTTTCTAATCTTCTTAAGCTCACGAGGTGTTTCCCTAAAGCATCGTAACTCAAGACTCTCTTAGAGATGATCGTAGATTAATGTCTGCCAGAAACTACATGTTTTATTGAAGATTTTGTTCATTTTTAAGTCTATACTTTTATCATGAACACTGGTGTTCTTTGTTAAGTGACGTTTGATGTAAAATGAACGATAATATTTAAATGAGAAAATAAAACTGAACTAACACAGACAAACAAATTCATTAAATCATTGATTTGCGCAATTGAGCTGCCAGTCTCTGTCGGCATCCTCTCCCTCTTCTCGACTAATATCTTCATCTCTCCTGGCTGAAATTTCCTGATGGTATTTTGTCAGGTTCCATATCATCTCTTCTCTTTATATTTATGGTGCGTATGTTGTTTGCCATCTGCTTCTATACAGCAGGTATAATACAGAAATGATGACATCCACAATAGGTGAGCTGCATATTCATGAAACGTACAGGAACAGCCACTGCTTCATTTTAGGTTTAACGTGAGTTTCAGAGTTCAACGTCTGCCTGCAGCAGCAGCTAGACCAAAGGTACTTTCTTAACCCGACTTCCACCCAGGAACATGAATTATAAAGCTGCAGACTGTTTACTGCACATTAAGCTTCTTTCTCCGTGTAGTTTACAGCACTTGCACTTCGTTATGAAAGTATTTTTAATATATAGCAGCTTATACACAGTTAAATATGCAAAGTTACTTTAAAGCGTATTCAGCATCACCTTCAGCGCCATGGACAGCCGTCAGCTCTTAACTGCGTGCACCCGCCCTTTAGGACTGCTCTGGGAAACACGTGGAGAAATTTAAGAGCGTTCGTAGAAAATGCTCTTAACTTCAAACATTGATTGTCCAGGACTGGACTTTTACTTCCAGAACGCTTGAAAAACTCATTTTGGCAGCACATCATAAACCAAATTTCTCGTCAGAAACTTGTGGATGGTGTACATCCATGTTTTCTCTGTGACAGAAAACTTTTCCCACAACACACACACTCGTTCAACTTCTTCACATCTTCTAATGCTGTGTACTAGACAGAAACTGACTATAAATCTTGTTACTACAAACTTTTTAAAGGAAGTGAAGCAACCACTGTCAGATTTGTGTTGGGCTCCTCATGATGAATGGGTCTTTGCCTCTTAGTAAACACAGCTCACACTGTAGGTTTTAAGAATAATTCCCTGATACTCTCCGGACCAGCGCTCACACTGGATGTGTATCCTTGTCACGGCTCTCGGTTGTCGGCCTGGGACTGTTTGATACAAGGAAGCTATTCAACTCAATCACAAAACAAATTAATTTTTGACACAGGAGTCGGGCTGAAAACTTCCCGAACGTGCATCACAACTTTTTTCCTCCACTTTCTTCCTCCAGGCAGAGCCAGAGCTGCAGAGCCAGAGCTGCAGAGCCTGAACTGCAGAGCCAGAGCTGCAGAGCCTGAACTGCAGAGCCTGAACTACAGAGCCAGAGCTGCAGAGCCTGAACTGCAGAGCCTGAACTGCAGAGCCTGAACTGCAGAGCCAGAGCTGCAGAGCCTGAGCTGCAGAGCCTGAACTGCAGAGCCTGAACTGCAGAGCCAGAGCTGCAGAGCCTGAACTGCAGAGCCTGAACTACAGAGCCAGAGCTGCAGAGCCTGAACTGCAGAGCCTGAACTACAGAGCCAGAGCTGCAGAGCCTGAACTGCAGAGCCTGAACTGCAGAGCCAGAGCTGCAGAGCCTGAACTGCAGAGCTGCAGAGCCTGAGCTGCAGAGCCTGAACTGCAGAGCCAGAGCTGCAGAGCCTGAGCTGCAGAGCCAGAGCTGCAGAGCCTGAACTGCAGAGCCTGAACTGCAGAGCCAGAGCTGCAGAGCCTGAGCTGCAGAGCCTGAGCTGCAGAGCCTTACGCCTGTTTGTGTCCCTTCAAGCATGTGCAATGGGTTGTGATAATGTATTTTGTTGAAAGAGCAGGCCTTCATGTGTTTTATTCATGATGTCTGACCGGCATTCAGTATTTGGATTCTCTTTGTTCCGTTCAACCTGACGTTACACAACAGCCTTGTCATGCAGACATCAAGAAAATGTCACAACACGAAAGAAGTTTGATTCTAGTTGAAGCTGTGCTTTCTCACACTGTTTGTTGCTCTGTGTGTTGGTACAATTGTGCCTCATAACTGTGCTTCCATCTGCTCGCCTCAGCGTTTTATCACCGTTGGAAAAAATGGAACCCAAAATGAAGGATTTGTGCAGAGATGGCTGGCTGCTGAACCACAGATTGCTGATGAGGTGTATTAATATTTAAGAGTGTGTGTGTGTGTGTGTGTGTGTGTGTGTGTGTGTGTGTGTGTGTGTGTGTGTGTACTTGCTACATAGTGAGTTACTGAAGCACGTTTTTGTACCTACAAAGTGAGGACATTTGGGCCGGTCCTCACAACTTCAAAGGGCTGTTTGAAGGTTAAGACTTGGTTTTAAAGGTTAGGTTAGAATTAGTTTATGGTTAGGGTTTGGCATTTAGTTGTGATGGTTAAGGCTAGGGTAAGGGGCTAGGGAATGCATTATGTCAATGACAGCCCTCACAAAGATAGAAGTACAAGGATGTGTGTGTGTGTATGTGTGGGTTCGATCCAGTGTGTTGTTGTCCAAAGATGACATTTCACTTGACATTTGTTGGACTTGAAAGGATTAAAGAACTGCACACCCTCACATGCTGCTGCCTTCAGATGCTCCTCGCTCACTTCAGATAAACGGCTACATTATTAACGACCGGAGGGACTCAGTAACTCTACACAGTGCCACTCAGCTGACACAACGTGGGGCAATATAATTAATTGTTTTACGCCTCTGTGCATTGATTTTGTGGTGGTTGACACAATTCGATTACTTTATCTTTATCACCAGACTGGAGTGTGTAGCCCTTCCCCCAAACTGATCCAAACCCACTAGACCTTCACTGCAGACTACAGCTGTGGAGGGCAGTCCTCATTAAAGGATACGTACCACGAGCCCAGCCTGATATGGACCATCTTCCATGTTTTTGCTCTGTGTTTACCTGCTATATCACTAACTCTCCTGTCATTTCAGATCCTGCCACTCCCTCCTGCCCTGCTATAACCCCTCACCTGAGCTTCCCCGCCCATCTCCCCACCTGCACCTCATTCCCTCATCAGCCACTCACTACTTATACCGGCCCAGTGTATTTTGCTTAGTTTTCCAGTATGTACCTGGCTGTCTGAGTCTCCCTGCCTGATCATCCACCTGGCTTGGTGATTCTTTGCCCCATATTGGATTTGTCTGGTATTTAACCTTTGCCTGTTTTTGAAACTGATTAAAAACCTTGGATTTTGAACTTACCTATCTGTCTCTGTATCGGGCTTTTGGGTTCAAGCCTGCCTGTGTTTTCTGAGCTGTCACAATACGTCTGTTTATATTCTATATTTTTCTCATGTCAACAAATCCTATGTGCAGACTCAAACCAACAATGAATCTAAACTAGTGTTGTGTGTGAATCACAGCCTGATGCATCTTCCTCCTCTGAGCCACGGAGCTCTGTTGTTGTCCAGAAACTATTAAAACACATCAGCGAGCCGCTCTGCTGCACTGGGTGACATGTTCCTTCATCACCATGAACACACACACTGTAATTTATTCTGACTCAGTCCCACACACACCGTCCTGCTGCCCCAAACACTCACTACAGCACCACATGTGGATTCATCCGCCGCTGGAAGTAGTCCCCAACAAACACACTATTTCCTCTAACTCGACAAGAAAGCAAATTTCCTAAAATGTTGAACTTTTCCTTTAAATCAAATCAAATAGCATATTTCCCCCCCAAACAAACATCACTAAAACACTGACTTAGCAATTTGGAATGAAGATGCAGTTTTGTTGATAAGAAAGCCCCAGAGGTGGTCTACACATTCAGTTATGTTCTCCTGCTATCTGAAAAATGCATTTAAAAAATATCTTGACATTTCATTTTCCTGTGAGCAGCAGTTTACAATACAGTGTGTTCAAATACTCATGATTCACTGTGTGTGAGCAGAGTTTTCCCATTTCCCAAGACGAAGACATCAAACTGAAGAAGAAGAACATGTTCAGTTCTTACATCGTTTTTCCCTTCCTATTTGCCTGCCAGTCACTAACTCACTTTTCATTTGCTGTCTGATCCCCACACACACCTGTGCACCTGCTTCTCATTCCCTAATCAATCCCTCCGTATATATACCAGCTCATTTCCACCTACGCTGGTCAGATCATCTACCCAGCCTTCCAAGCGCTAGTGTTCAAGCCTTTTCATGCTTTTTTTGCGTCGTGCTGCTCAGTCCAAACCTTGGTGAGCTGAGCCGTTGCAGCGCCAGTCGTGAGTGATATGCAGATATTTCAGTGTGAGGGCAGAGCCACTGCAGGAGTCCACAGTAGGGTGGAGCAGAGGTCTGTGAGAAGAACTACACATTCTTGACTGCAAACATTTTTACACTCCAACTTTTTTCACATAAAGTTGGATAGAGTAAAGCAGGTGATATTCTATATGTTTCTCACGGTCAACAAATCTCATGTGCAGAACCAAAGCAACAATGAATGTATCTACTAACAAGTATTGTGTGTGTGTGTGTGTGTGTGTGTGTCATAGCCTGATATATCTTCTTCCTCTGTGCTCTCCTCCTCCTCTTTTTAAAGATTTACTTATGCATTGTTTATTTCATGATTAAATTATACTTTTACAATATTCACAATCTCCCACTTTTATGTATTCCCTCTTCTCTGCAGCCTTGGGTTTATGGGTATAGGGCATAAGATGTAGGTGATCATTTGCTGTATTTGAAAGTTTTTGATTTCCATGTTGTAAAGATGGCACACTTTGTCTATGATTTTGATGAGATTGTGTGTAGGTATTTAATTATAGAGTATATGTTATTATAGAGTGTATAGAGCGTTCTTTGTATGAGTGCTTTTAACTCTCCTTTATGTCTTGCCTCTGTGTTCGGACAAAATGAGATGGTGAAAATCAGATAAAGTGGTACAAAAAAGATTGAAGTCGTTAGTAGGAGCCAATGGGCTTGGGGCTGAGAGCCACAGACAGGGTAGGGTAGTCAAAGTACTGAGAGGCCAGGACGTACATTAACAACTATGTTGCTTATACGCCGTTTTCTGATAAACATACGATTGAAATGTTGCATTGTTCTCATTTGGCCAGAGACCTGCAAAGCACGCTTGTGGCATTTGCAGAAGGTCGGCAACTGCAAAAAGGTTAAAAGTATTCTATTTTGTGAAATCTGCCTTTGTGAATGTGAAAACCCCAACAATTCTGAAATAAATATTTAAGCAACGGCATGTGATTTCATGGTGCACCATTTTTGTTCCACCATTGTCTTTTTCATGCATCTTTCCAAAGGCCAGATGCAGCGCAACAGCCCAGCCCCAAGGATGCAGTCAGGCCCCTGTCTCGTGTAGCCCAGCAGCAGAGGGGCCCCAGTCTCTCATGTGTAGCCCAGCAGCAGAGAGGCCCCTGTCTCTCATGTGTAGCCCAGCAGCAGTCAGGCCCCTGTCTCTCATGTGTAGCCCAGCAGCAGAGTGGCCCCAGTCTCTCATGTGTAGCCCAGCAGCAGAGTGGCCCCTGTCTCTCATGTGTAGCCCAGCAGCAGAGTGGCCCCTGTCTCTCATGTGTAGCCCAGCAGCAGAGTGGCCCCAGTCTCTCATGTGTAGCCCAGCAGCAGAGAGGCCCCAGTCTCTCAGCCCAGCAGAGGGGTCCAAAACTCTCACATGCTAACATGTTAAAATAGCAGCAGCACATCTCTCAAGTTTTATCTTGCAGGTTTGTAACTCAGTTGGCCTACGCACCGTTTTGTTTCAGTACTTGAATGGAATGAAGGGTGGATCAAAGAACTCCTTATAAGACTCACAGTAAATGTAAAAAGAAATAGACCTGTATGTCTTGGTAGAAAATAGGCAAGCAAATGGCATCTTTGTGTGTCTGCTGAGAAATGGTGATTGAAAGTTAAAAGTGAAAGTGACAAATACAACAGACGTCCTTTGACATTTAGTGCTCACAGTAAAACGACACAACTGTTAAATATATCCAGATAAACAAAGCCGTGTTCCAGAGGTGCAGAATGAAGACGGCACTTCTGAGAAACCAACTGGCCCTTTAAAAAGGCCCCAAGTAAGTGCACTTTAAGTGTGTGCATTCCTGCAGAGATTGTAATCTCACCTCACATCCTCCTAATGACTCCTGTAATGGCAAGAACAAACGGACTCTCGGATATAATAACCCACTGATGCTGTACATAATTGTTTGGCGTCAATACTTGATCTGTGTATGATTGTTTGGACTGCGAGATGAGAACAGCACACTGATAATGATGACATGGAACTACAAAACATCCTAGAGACTGTTATGTCCAGACTTCAGGGACACTCTTCTCCCCGGGTTGAGGAGCCGGACCCTGAAGACTGGATAAATAACTGATGCTCTTTTTCCTCTGGACTCATTCAGAGCAGATTATACTGATGTTTGATTTTGCTGCTGTGAGTCCGTCTGCAGACGCTTGAAGTAAACCTGCAGAAAGAGAAGTGATTGCCTTGAGTGTTTCGTTATTCCGAAGAAATTTCCACTACACTCCTGAACCTAGGCTTATGAATTACGTGTAAATGAGACAACTGTGTTTTCAGTATTGAGGCTCGAGGAAACCTGCTGTAACGCAGGTTTTGGACCATCTGTCAGAATTGGAGAAGAGGTAAAGAGGAAGCTGAAGAGAGGAGGCATCATGAAAAACGTTCTGTCCTTAAGAAGTCTCTCATTGACGTTTAAAAAAAACAAAAAAAACATTAGTATTTATATATTATTATGAGAAAAACAAATTTCAAATGACAGTGTGAGGGGGTGAAAAACTAATTTCAAATGTCAAAAGATAGGTCTAAATAAAATGACAAGGCAAACTAAAATGTGTCTGTGTTCAACTTTTGCCTGCCTACTCCTTAAGGGGAAAAGGAATTGGTGATAAGATGGCGTTTATGCTGCCCAGACTGGATGTAAATGTAGGCGCTGTACTCCAATGACCTCCACTATTTCTCGGTTAGCATCCTGAATTTCAAGTCTGGGGTAATTTCCTTGGATGCAGATATGTATGATCTGAGAAACGAGAAAGCACAAAACTACGTGAGAGAGAAGGCGTCGAGTTAGTAACCTGCATTAATGGGATAAGAATGCATACAGACGGAGAGGGAGAGGAGGAGAGAGGAGCTCAGTGCATCATGGGAAGTCTCCCGGCAGTCTAGGCCTATAGCAGCATAACTAAGGGATGCTTCAGGGCTCAACTGAGCCAGCCCTAACTATAAGCTTTATCAAAGATGAAAGAGGACCTTGATAGCTGAAGGCTCTGGCTCCCGGTCTACTTTTGGAGACTCTAGGAGCCACAAGTAACCCTGCATCCTGGGAGCGCAGTGATCTAGTCGGGTAATAAGGTATTATGAGATCTTTAAGATACGATGGCGCCTGACCATTGAGAGCTTTGTATTCTGTTCTGGATTTTACAGGGAGCCAGTCCAGAGAAGCTAATATTGGAGAAATATGATCTCTTTTCCTAGTTCTTGTCAGTACACGTGCCGCAGCATTCTGGATCAACTGGAGAGCCTTAAGGGACTTATTCGGGCAGCCTGATAATAAGGAATTGCAGTAGTCCAGCCTAGAAGTAACAAATGCATGCACTAGTTTCGGCATCATTTTGAGACAGGATGTGCCTGATTTTTGCAACGTTGCGTAAGTGAAAGAAGGCAGTCCTTGAAGTTTGTTTCATGTGGGAGTTAAAGGATAAATCCTGATCAAAGATAACTCCGAGGCTCCTTTCGGTGCTGCTGGAGGCCAGGACAATGCCATCTAGAGTAACTATATCTTTAGATCTATATCTCTGAGGTTTTTGGGGCCAAGTACAATAACTTCAGTTTTGTCAGAGTTTAACATCAGAAGGTTGCAGGTCATCCAGGGCTTTATGTCCTTAAGGCATGCCTGAAGTTTAGCTAACTGATTGGTTTCATCTGGCTTGATCGATAGATATAATAACTCTGGTGATCCTCTGACTTTTCATCTAGCGCCATCATCAGGTCAAAATGTAAATGTATCCAATCCTTTGATTTCTGACCAAATACCTGCAAAACTAATGACATTCCCATCAGCCTCAGCTGTACTTTGTGTTTACTGCTAATTAGCAAATGTTACCATGCTAACACACCAAGCCAACACAGAGAACATGGTGAACATACCTGCTAAACATCAACATGCTAACATAACTGTGAGCATGTTTGCATGCTGATGTGAGCATTTAGCTCAAGTACAGCCTCATAAAGTCACTAGCATGGCTGTAGACTCCTAGTCTTCTTTAACCTGTCTTTTGCAAGTCCCCCAACTTTATGAAAGTGCAGTGCTAAATCGCTGGACTGCCCCTTTAACTGAGGTGGTTCTTTTCGAGAAGACACTGTGGATTAGTCAATCACGTTTACTGTCTCACAGGAACCTACTTGTGGAAACAAACTGATATAGCTTCATTTGGACAGTTCAATGCTGAAACTTAAACTGCCTCCATGTGTCCACTTCTCCTCTGCCTGCGTTTATCCATTTAGCATTTAATGTTGATAATTGACAGGTAAAGATGAATCCTAACAACTACATTTAACATCACAATAGAAATGGTAAAAAAAACCAAACTATCTGCTGTTCAGGGTAAAGTTCAAACTGGAAAAAATAAACAAAATGAAGTGCTAGAAACGAGGTTTTATTTGACATTTGACAATGAACACATTATTACCATTTACATAAGTATGTTGTGTAAAAAGTTATATGAAAGTACAGCTTTCAGTTGAGAAATGTGCCAAATGACCAGAATGAAATGCAAATTGTAGCATAAAAGCACATAATTATCACATTAATGTTTTGAAATGCGGATCCAACAGTGGGTAGTACCATATTAAAACACACACACACAAAATATACCTGACATCAGAACCAACACAGCAGTCTTTATGCTCTCCCACCTCTCCTTACACTCCATTTCATTATTAGAGTCCTGAAAATAATGTTTTGACACTGAATGCAAATCACCTCGTCTCCTTCCTCTGTAATCAAAGGCTTTCCTGCAGGGCTCTCAGCCTCCCCTGTCAGAGAGGCTAATAATTCAGCGCAGCAGAGTCAGAGATACTCTCTGTACCACCCTGATGTGCCAGTGTTGGGAGGCTTTATTGTTGCTCGGCATTTGCACTGTGGCTTTGATCACAGATGAGGGCTGTATGGGAGCTGTGAGGCCGGCCAGGGTCATTGCATTACACTTTGCTTTCTCTGCTTCCCAAAACAGAGCAAGGAGGTACTTCGGGCTGTTTTTTTCAGTGGTGGAAGAAGTATTCCCCTCATTTACTTAGTAAAATTATCAATACATTCATGGAAAAATACTCCATTACGCTTAAGTCCTGCATTCAAAATCCTCCTTAAAGGTCCAGTGTGTAACATTTAGGAGAAATGGAATATAATATTTATATGTATGTTTTCATTAGTGTATAATCAACTGAAAATAATAAATCGTTGTGTTTTCGTTACCTTAGAATAAGCCGCTTATATCTACAGAGGGAGCGGGTCCCTTCCACGGAGGCCGCCATGTTTCTACTGTAGCCCAGAACGGACAAACCAAACACTGGCTTCAGAGAGGGCCTTTCACGTTTTTCGCGAGTTTTGCGGCCAGCGTAGTTTCTCCTGCACGCTTGGAAGGGGAGGGTGAGGCGAGCGGGATTCAGATGGTTGCAAACTGCAATTTGACCACTAGATGCCACAAAATCCTCCACACTGGGCCTTTAAGTAAAAGTACAGAAGTCTTATCAGCAAAATGTACTAAAGTAAAAGTACTCATTCTGCAGTAAAATGTCTCCTGTGACTGATATCTGACATTATTAGATTAATACTGACGCATCAGTGTTGGAGCAGCATTTTACTGTTGTAGCTGCTCGAGGTGGAGCTGGTTTTAACTGCTTTATATACAGTTAACTGGTTTAGTCCAGTGGTTCCCAGGCTAGGGGTCGGGCCCCTCCAAAGGGTCACCAGATAAATCTGAGGGGTCGTGAGATGATTAATGTGAGAGGAAAGAAGAAAAAACAGACAAACATCTGATACATAAATTAGGAATAATTATTTGGACTTTTCTCTAATGTTTGATTTTCTGGGGAACTGTCAGATGATTTGAGTGTTTATTGAAATGAAACCATGTGAGACGTTTAGAGGGGAACGTCTGAAACATGAGACGCACATTTTTTTATGAGTCACAAGCCAAAAGGTTGGAAACTGGTTTAATCTTTGACAATGTGTTGCATTTTATAGGCTTATCATATGTTTATGTAAAATCTTAAACTAAAAAGTACCCAGTATGGCTGTCAGATAAATGTAAAGTCAAAAGTACAATATTTCCCTCTGAAATGTAGCGGAGTGGAAGTTTAAAGTAGCATAAAATGGAAATAACCTAGTTTCCTACTTGAAACAAATTTCAAGTCTTTGTAATTTGGTTTTCATGCCGAATTAACTGATCTGAAACTGTCAGAACGAGAGTGCAAATCAGTCCAAAAACTTTGTGGTTCATGGGTAAAAATATGTCAATTTCCCAAGAGATTTCCATATTTGATGGAACTTAGTTTAGGATATTGCACTGCTTACAGATTACTCCCCATCCTAGTGAGAGAATGATTCAAACAACAAAAATGGGTTAATACAGGTGGGAAGTTATAAACACACTGTATGTGGACATCTCCGTATCGATTCTCCCTGTTTCCAAAGAGCACATGTTGTGTTTGTTTCCACATTGTTGATGCACAGGTTTGTACTTTTTATTTTCCTGGTTAAAAAACACTATTAGTCTTCAAACCCCTGAACAACAGAATCACGGCTGCACAGAAGATGAGTTGTGCGTGAGGAGACTATGAAACACACAGTGTTCTGCTCTGACCAGATGAAAACAACAAAGCAGAGGAGCAGGTTTACTCTTACTCTCGGAGAGGACGACGCACAGAGTGGTTTTAGCGTGTTAAATCGAGAACACACACAGACACACACTTCTGATATAAATTCCAGGCGGACTCTGACTTCTGGCCGGCAACTTCAGGTTCAGAACTTTGTGTTTATTAATGCACGTCGTATCTGTTGAATTCAAAGCTCTAATGAAGACATGGATCAGTCGGTTCTGGTGTTTATTCAGCTCTGTGGTCCTGCGACAGCTCTGTCATTTATTCCTGTCAGGATCTTTGATTCAGACCAACAGTGCCCCCAACACCCGAAGCCCCGCCATTACAACACCTAAGCAGAGCTGTGATTACTGAAACGTGTCCTCATGTACATCTGTCTGTGAAGACACATTCAGCGTTCAGCATTTAAAACTTAGGGACACAACTGTACTTAGTTGTTTTAAAAAGAGATATCTATAGATGTATCTATATTGACCCTGACATTTAATGCAAATTTCCATTTTTCAGGCTTCTCAGCCTTAAGCAAAAGAAATAAAAATTAAAATGTATAATTCACTCTTTCCACAAAAGTGCTGCCCCAATGTGTTTGTTCCTGGATTTTTACTTTGTATGAGGACAAATTTCAGCTTTAGACCTTTTAGGGGCATTTTTTGCAAAGCGAGGACACTGACTCATTTGCCCACTTCAAATGGTTATTTCAGTTAAAGTGGCTAGACTCAATATTTTTATAATAATGTATCAAATCACGATGTGAAAAGGATGTGACAATGTGAAGGGAGTCTCTGGTAGCGACGAACCTCCAGAGAGTTATCAGCTGGATCTGCAGCTCCCGTCGGCTTCACGGAGCTTTACGGTGACTTTCAGCTCGTTGTTTATCTGTCCTGGTTCCCTCTCGGCGCTCAGAGCGTCGTTTCCAGAGAAGAAGCTGTAAAAAGCCTCTGAACACGAGCTGCAGGCAGCAGGCAGACTCAGTCAGAGAGCAGCTGCTGATCCGTAAGGCCGGTGACGTTGTGGGGGCGGAGCTGGACTCTCTGGCGGTGGTGTCAGAGAGGAGGATGCTGGGTAAACTACACGCCATCTTGGACGGCGTCTCCCACCCGCTCCATGACGTGCTGGTCAAACAAAGGAGCACCTTCAGCGGAAGACTCATCCCCCCACAATGCACCACAGAGCGCCACAGGAAGTCATTCCTGCCTGTGGCCATCAGACTCTTTAACTCCTCCCTCTAAGTGTCAGTCTGTATGACCCGAAGTCACTAAACTGGACATTGATCATTAACATCTCTGCAATACTTGACATGATTGTGCAATATCCTGTGTTAATACTCCTGTGGAATATTTAGCTTTTTCCTATTTATTATTCATACCTCCATTACTGCTGCTGCAATACTACTTATTACTTATATTATTACATTGCATTATTATACCAGTAAACCCACTTGGTACTTCACACTTATTTTATTTTATACTTATACCCAGCTGGTACTTCATTTATTTTCTGACCTGTTTTATAGTGTTTATAGTGTATCATATTGTTTGCTAGTACTTCCTCCTGTGTGCACTGACGTAAAGGCGAGCTGCTGTAACAAAGAGTTTCTCTCGGGATCAATAAAGGATTTCTGATTCTGATTCTGAACACAGCGGAGCATCTAGCAGCTAAAGAGCCAGATGTTTCCCTCAGCAGCTGCTGGAGACCAAACACAGAGCTGACAGAGAGAAGACCGGACTTACGTCCATCAGGAGACACAGACACGCCTCCTGATGATCACGTTGCTCCGTAACTGCTGAAGGTGGAAATAAGCAACTGTTTGCTAACAAGTTCAACATATCAATTTAAAAGGTGATTATACTGTATGTCAATGTTGTGTTCACGTCTTTCTGCTGTCCCCAAGTGGCCAAAATAAAAAAAATAACTTAAAAAAACTAGTATCGTAGAAAAGGTTTCAGTCGCAGTCTTAACCTTTTCTGCGATAGAACAGTCCTGGACGAATGAGGGACTACACCGTCTTAAAAAAACTAGTAGTTACGTTTATACTTAAAAGTCTACATCAGTGGTTTAGTACTGTTCTTCCATAGAGCTGGGGGACTTACAAGAGAGATTTTCTTTTTTAAAAAGTGTCAATCTGTGCGGCATAGGGCGAGATACCGTTTCCCATAATGCAACATGATAGCATCTCTTCATTAGACCTTCCCTTCCCGGTTTTCAAATTCTACACTTCCAGTTTGTAACACAGGCTTTCTGTTAGAAATTCGTCACTATGGGTTATTTTCTCAGACTTGATGAAGTTCCTCCGAAGCCACAGAGGACATTATCTCAGCCTGACTGGCCACGATGAGTAAACTGATCTTCACGTGTAAAATCAGTGGAGTGCCCCGTTAAGCTTGAGCCGGGGAATGACCAGTCACACGGGGTCATCGCAGGCAAAAGTAACTGTATGCATATAATAAGTGAGTATTTGTGTTGAAGTGGCATTTTAACGGCACTCTGTAAAAGTAGGAAGCTTTTCTAAAACCGCTCAGTCTGACTGATCTCCTGATTCAGACACACATTATTCCGTCAGTCACACACGACTCAAAAGCTGCTTCTCATTGATGTAGCTTTTAATACCCGATTCTTTTACATCACTTTTTCTTTTTTTTTTTAAAAATCATCACCTCGAAAAGATTCATGTTTTCTACTCAGACGTGAATCTGAGTCACCAGATGAGTGCATTTAAAAAAGGACAGACTTCTTAAAATAGTCAACACAGGAAAAGATGAAAACACTGGCCCACTTCCTCTCCAGCGTCTGCTGCAGCCTTAAGCAGAACTCAGACAACAAAGACCTGCTGTTCATCGCGAGGCCGTCCGGCAGGGAACGATCGGAAAGTCAACGCACATCTGTGGCTTTACTCCAGCTTCCGTTCTGGCTTTTCTTCACCTCTCAGTGTTCAAGCTTCTCACTGGAGACTCCAGAAAATCCTCCAAACACCCGCAAACTCCCCAGAGCAGACACAAGCCTCGCCTTCAGACAGACGCTCAGGAATCCTCTGAAAAATATCCTCAGGCACTGTGAAAACACACACACACACACACACACACACGCTCACATACAAACACACACGCTGCGGCTTCAGGTAGGCGGAGCTTCCTCCGTCAGTCATCGGGCTCGGTGACGCACTGCTCCACGATCTCCCTCAGGTTTGGGTTTTCCATGGCGGCTGCCACTCGCTCCTTATCGTTGATCTGCTTGTTAACTGGAGACACAAACTTCGCTGAGCCTCTGAGTTACAACGACACCAACAACACACTCACGCCAGCTACCTCAACAGTACAGCAGCTCTGTTGTGCCCCATGCTGAGCTTTTGGGAGGTTTTATTTTTAGCCGTGCTAGCAGCGAGGCTGTAGAGATGGCAAAGTCGGTCAGTTGGTCCATCTAACGTTGTCGAGATATATTAGTCTGGAACATTCGTGGTTCTCAGATTTGATGATCTGACCATCATCAGGTCAAAGCTTTAATTTGTCCAATACTTTGGTTTATGAACAAATACCTGCAGGACTGACATTTCCATCAGCTGTACTGCGTCACTTTGTCTTTTTTAAACCCCTGGACTGTCAGTGTTCACTGCAAACGTCTTTTTCAGATATTTAGATAATTGTGTTTCTACCGACATTTACCATCAGTCAAGAAAATTCATTTAGGTCAACATTTGTGTTTGACCGCATCAGACAGTTTCTTTCAGTTTAAATACTAATGCTGACTTTGTTGAGCATATTGCTAGCTGTGCAGAACACAGCACACCAACATGCCTCGGAGAATTGCCTCAGTGGGAGGTCGTTTAATCTAAATAAACCATTTGCTTTTTTAAATTGAAAAAATAAATAAAAAGAGACTTACTATCCTCCTCAGTAGAATGGGTTCCCTCTGAAATGTAAATTTCCAACTGAGAAGAGAAAGAAAAACAACCGATGTTTTGTTGTTGATGAAAAGGCAGAGTTGCACGCTGTATGTTTTTTGTGTTATTTCTTCAGCTGTTAGCTTGGTGTAAAAGAGGAGAAGAAACACTTAGAACGAGGCAGTTTGGACTGATTGCAGAAAGAGTTCAACAGAGAACTGCAGCACGTGCAGTTCAGAGAACGAACGCAATTAATCTAAACTGGTGACCGTACAAATGCTGCTCATAAGACAGAAGAAAGTGTTCAAAATGACAGAAAGCAACAAATACATCATAACATATCGTGTACACTGGTGTCTGTCCTGGTCTGGGCCCCTTCGTTCCGAAGAAGGGAACTCTTAACGCTCCAGCCTACAATGGTATTTTAGACAATAGTGTTCTTCTAGCGACAGTTTCCTGTTTCAACATGTCAAGGCCAGCCATAAAGAAGTGGTTTCCCCAGTTTGGTGTGGAAGAACTGGTCTGACTGGTCTGCACAGAGCTCTGACCTCGACTCCATCCAGCACCTTTGGGATGAACTGGAACACCGACTGCGAGCCAGACCTGATCGCCCAACACACTGTACTAACTTTCCAATTCTGGCACCTTAGATGACAATCCACTGATAGTAGAGCCCAGGAGGAAACTAAGGCACACTCTCTATTTACTGGGCGCCAGGACTAATGTTTCAACACAATATGGGACTGTTTGACGTGAAACAGGCAGGAAAACATCATGATCACACATTTCTCAACCCTGCCTTTCTAACCCTCCATTAGGATGATTTCATTCTCTCCGTTAGCGATAGCCCGATGTTACAGTGTCTGATGTCCCACCAAAGACAAAATCTGTTTTAAAGGGATGTATATGACATTGAGGAAGTAAGGATACCACTTCATGTGACCAAAGTGTCACTGGTTCTTCAAAGCTGCATTCATTTATTTTTTTCCTCACTGGGGGGAAGACGCCCTTCACAGCAAGCTGAAAAACACACACCTGGAATATTATCCCTTTATAAAGTTGCTATGGCTAACACGTTAGCAATGGTCGCCTGCTTCCTCATCCAGCAGACACAGAGCAACACGATCATCTACTGGAGTCATTGGTGTTTGTGTCACCTGATGACTGGAAGTCCAGCATTCGCTCTCTCCGTCAGCTCTGTGCCTGATCTCCAGCAGCTCCTGAGGGAAACATCTGGCTCTTTAGCTGCTAAACGCTCCACTGTGTTCACCAGCTAGTCTCAGAGTATCGTTTATCAGAGCCTGCTTATCATAGCAGCCAAACACAGACGGATCCAGATAGGAAATGTGCCACAGAACCCAAACTAGAAGCTAAAAGCTCCGTAGAGCTGCAGAGTTGCCGATTTAACATCACAGAGTCATTTGATACAGTATTAAAGGAAAACGTACTGATTAGTGGAGCTTAAATTAGTCTACAGTCTGGACTTGATTTTAATAAAACATAATGAATGCATGCTACTGGTACTTTTCCTACCACAGGAGTGCAGAGTGAAGCTGCATAATGCTCGCCGTGCTCTTTGCACCGAGCAGATGTTCAGCAGCTTCCTGATAGAAAACACTCCTCTAATCAAGAGGCTACTCGTCTTGTTTGAAAAGCCGCTTTGATGCTGCAGAGATAAAGCACGCAGCTCTCCACCCGCCTCTACACACTGCTGTCTGTTTGATGGCCGTTTATGATCTCCTCTCTCCGTGACGCTTGACCTGTAGGACCGGGTTGTGAATAAACAGCTAATTGGCTGCGTTTTTCCGTACGGAGTGTGTTTTTGTCTGCCTCTCTCTTTCTCAGAGCTGTGCTCCTTGAATTGTTAATGAAACAATGAGCTGCAGCAGGCCCGTCTCCTCAGTCCCCGCCTTCCTTTGTCGTCTGTGGGAGCGTTCGATTTGTTTAGTCATGTTTGACTTTAAACTTCTGTTGCATGGGGTGCAGGAGAGTTAAAGGACGAGACCCGAGGCAAAGACCCTGCGTGAGGTGAAAGGGACAGGCGCATGCTGGCGTTCTAAAAACAACAGGAAAGTTAGTTATTGCAGTTTGGCAGCCGATAAAGCTGCAGCTGTGCCACAGCTCCTGGAGGCGGTTCAGGTACTTTAAAACCCTTAGCACTGGTTACTGCAATTTGCTTCAAGAATCGCACTCCCTCTCTGATTTATAACTCAGTCAAATCTGGGCACACATGGTACACTACAATACTTTTAGATTCAGTGCGACTTCCTCTTTCCGAGTGTCCGTGTCCAGTGCACGTAAACGTCTATGGATGACAGAAAGGAAGGCGCTCCTCATAACTCCAGAACTTGCCTGAGTATCATCAGGTTTTTAAGCTTTCTTCAGTATCAAGGCAATCAAGTGATAGTTGTCTGTACATCCATGAGTACACTGCAGTTAGGAACTGCTAATTTAGCATACTTTTAATGGTGCCATTAAAACACAAAAAAATAACAGGGCCAACAGCACAACTCACTGAATTCATAGTTATACTGTGGCATTATGGGAGCTGAAAAATCTTTTCATGTTTCACTGCAAATATCTTTTGACATTACAGAGGCTCTGAACGTCCCATGGGAGAGGGTGACGACGGGGGAAGCAGATGTCACGATCTGCTCTGATAAAGTCTGATACTGCTGCTGTTCATCAGACTGATCATCTGACATCGTTTCTGGAAACAGAAGTTGCTGTTGAAATGTTTAATGATGTGTGCACCGCAGACCTGCAAGCCTGCATTCACAACCAGTGTATTGGGTTGGATCAGACATCTCAAAACCAAATAAAAACTAAATTATCTGCATGGATAGATACCAACAGAGGTAAGCGAGAAAATACGTCTTTTGGTAATTTCAGTGAACTGACCTTTTAACAACAAGTCACTATTCTGGTACTCACCTTGTGTTTAAATGGCAAACATCGCTGCAGCTTCACTTGTAAGCACAGGCCTGCAGACACATACAACATCAGCATCAGACACAGAGACACCGATCACAGACGATGAAAAGCAACATTTCACAGGAAAAATAACCAGCAGATAGAGAAGATTGTGTCGAACTGTACTGATGTCTGCTGGGGAATCATGCTGCTGCTGCAGCAGCAAAGAGAGATGACAGAAACAAACAAGCAGAAAACAGTAAGTGGGATGGTCAATATCAAACATACACATCTGAGCAAATTAACACTCATTTGCAATTCTAATATCACTTGCTGGAGGACGACAGAATGTTTTTCAATCTCATTTCCAGCGAGGATGGGAATTAAATATCTTCAGTCTGAGATTCAGAGGTTATACTGTCATGTCAAGTGTTATTAACTTTTATGAATTCATTTTGCTTCACGTTCATCTTCCTCAGTCAGTGATTGAGGTGGGGGTGGACGGGAAATTGACTCGCGTAAGAATCACGATTCTTGTCTTCCACAAAAAACCTGATTCTCATTCATTGTTAATAACATTATGTTGAAGGAACGGGGAGAGATGGAAAGTACGCTCTGTCGTCATCATTCTGATACAGACACAGGACTGTAACATGTTTCTAATTCAATGTAGTTAACATTTCAATTCCAAAAGCTACGTCCTCCCGCTCAGTTTCTACGCTCTTTTTGTTTGGCCTGACTGCCAGTAGTGTTTCATATTGCAGTTCAGTCGACTAAAAACACGAGTGAAAGGTTTGGCACCAGGCGCACTGGAGTGAAGTCAGTGCAAAAATGACTAAAACGATTAAATCGATTATCAAAATGGATGCCGATTATTTTTCTGTCAGTCAATCTGCAACGCCAGACGCATGCTTTGAACACGATTAAGCCATATCGTGCTTTCATTTTATTCCCCACGGTAACCGTGTCCCCTCTGTGATACGGAGCGACGGTGGGCTGCACACAGACTTATTGAACTGGAGTTACATCCAGAGAAAGTCCTTTCGCCACGTCTTGAATGAGAGACTGTCGCTGTGCTTCATACATACAGAGCGGGTCGGGTGAGCAGAAGGTCTGCAGTGTGACGGCTTTGCTACTGAAAAGGAGAAGATAACGTCACGCTCAGCAATCTGCACCTGCATCGGACACTTGTAGCTGCACGCTGCAGCCTGTGTCGGAAATATGAATCCAGCACGAGAGCCTGAAAATAGTGCCTTTTCTATTTATTCAATGTAGAATCGATTCTGAATCGAATTGTGCGATTCCCTAAGACTGTAGAAAGCCAAGGTAGATGCTGGGTATTGATTCAAATTGTGCTCATTTCAGACTGCTGCAGACTGCTGTTTTGGTTAATAATCAGACAAATCCAAGATAACAAATCATTTTTTAAAGTTCAAGACTTTGTAAAGCACTTTGAAACGGTTATATTAATATTTAATATTACAGTTATTATGAATATTTGATACATTATATATGCTTTTAAATGACCCTTGTTACCATACAGCACCCACCTTACTTACATGAAATGAGACTCCCTTGAATTACGAAGTGCCCTAAAAGAAGTTCCAGTAATTGACTTTGATAACAGTAAAACCCAGCGAGATGTTTCCATTCTGCAGAGAGCAGTTTATTACGGGAGGCTATGTGTTATTATGTTTACACTCGTCAAACTAAAGCCAGGTTACTGTAGCTGAGCCTCTTCGGGTTTGGCATAGCTGCTTGGACAAAACAAGCTATTTGAAGACCTCAGGCTCCCAAAACTTGTGATGGGCACTTTTTATTTTAAGCGTTAACAAACCATGATTAGATTTAGCAGAAAAGTTATATCAGTAATGAAAATAAAGCTAAATGTCCAAACTTTCCGCTAGACCGGAAAATCACCAAACTCCAGCTTTTTGGGTCATTACAAACGAAAAACACACTGAGCTCTTTTTAAATTTCAGTCCCACAGTGTGCAAGGATAACAAATACCAGGCTGAACTGCAGGTGAGCACGTAGAAAACCATACATCATTTATCTTGAAGTCTCTGTTTCACGTAAACTGCAAGCAGGTACAGAAAATAGAAAATATACTGTGCGTGAAACTATGAAAACAAGTTCTATGTAACTCAAACTACTTCATTTAAAAAGGGCAACATTTGAAACATTAGCATTAAAAAGGTCAATATGGTCATTTGTATGTAACAGAAAAACTGTCTCCAACCCGCTCATTATAAAACTGTCTGCATAACTGTGTCGGTTACATGCCGAGTTAGAAATTGCGAGTGGAAATGTTGGCAATTAAAGAATCTAATTGCTGAGTGACGAGAATAATGTGTACTATTCACCGTGCTGGGAGCCTGAACGCAGAGTACTGAGAATAAAACACTCATTAAACCCGAGTCTGCTGCAGACAGTGCTCTGTTCCAGCGCTGGAGTTGTACCCACTTAATAGCTTTTAGCTAATGGACTCCTGAATCCAATTTGCCGTGTGTACGTATACGAACGCCAGCCTAGCTTTACATCTATCCTCCTACGATCCGTTTAACAGGGAAATTGCAGAGGGAGAAAACTCTGCTTCAGTCAGTCAAGCTTCAACTTCAATTTGTGTTTTTGTATGTGTGTGAAAATTGCTTTGCAGCCAAAAATAATGCAAAGAACTGCTAACACACAGACGATAACACGAGAACTCAGAAACAAGAATATATGAATAGCAAAGACGTCATTTGTATGCAGAAAAATGATTTTCTTCACGTGTTTCCGTGAACACACAGGCTGCTTCTCTGAAGGAATTACAGCTCGAGTCCAACGCTGTAATCTAGGCACTGAACACAATGACTCCTCTTCTTCAGATTCGCATTCTTGTTACTTCTCTGGCTGCCAGTGTTGCTCAGAGATTAGACTGATCGCCACCAGAGAGCAACAGTAATGAGGTGAAGGGTCGAGCTTTCAGTTGCAGCACCAGAGACGCTGATGTGATAATGACAGATCAGCTCCGCAGCCTCAGCTGCTAATCTCAGCTATCAGAAGTTTTATAGAACTTGCAAAACTGTGTGCAGCAGAGCAGAAAATGAAAGGCCACAGCGGTGGCTTGTGTAATAAAAAAACAAAGAGTTATAATAAAACCAAAGCGGTAAACTACTCCTCCGACAGAAAAGTGCGAAGGACACTTAGGAAGGAGAAAACATGACTCGGGATTTTTGTGGTACACATTAAAATGGTTAAAAAGTATAAATCACAACAGTTCCAGTATCTGCTGTGTGGACTACAGTCCTACTGCACTGCACTCCCTCCTGAGGAGTATAGGGGCCCCCGCCCCCCCAAGAGTCAGGTGTGTTACTTCCTTTAGGGTCCCCAGGAACTGATACTGGACTTTTTGAGGCCGATACTCATATCGATGTTTGAGAGTTACAAAAAAAAACCTAATGACGATATGAGAATTATTTTCATCAACAACAACAACACAAACTGTCCTGATACAGATCCCTAAAATTTGTTTATGTCTTTTTTTAATCGTGACCGAGATACACACTGAGTGGGAGATTTTTACAGCGTAAAACAAACTCTCTGATGGACCAACTGTTTCTAATTTACCTCAAACCTAGTTTGGCATTCTGTACTGCTATTTCCTGTTACTTTTCGGCCCGTATACACCAGTACTAATATATCTGCATTAAGATAATATCGGCCGAAATACTGACCTGGCCGGTTTATCGGTCTGCTGTACCAGGATCTGCGCAGGACTTCAGCTGCGTTAATGTAATGTCCTTGGTCAGGTAACAGCCAAATGCCGAAGCTAAACCAGCTGACTTTAAGTAACGTGCAGGTGATTAGAGCTGGAATTATTAGTTAAGTAATTAATTAATTAGTCGACCGACAGAAAATCAGCAATAATTGTGATAATCAATATCAGAAATACTTTATTGATCCCCGAGGGGAAACTCTTTTGCTACAGCAGCTCGCTGTCAGTCAGTGCACACAGGAAGAGAAGCACTGAGCAAAAAAGTGGATATAAGTATAAAATTAAAATAAGTGTAAAGTACAAAGTGGGGTTACTGGTTGATGATAATAATGCGGTATAATAATAATACAAGTAGTAAGTAACAAGTAATAATCGATTAAACGTTTCAGTATTTTTTAAGCAAAAATGCAGAAATTCACTGGTTCCAGCTCCTCAAATGTGAGAATTTGCTGGTTTTCCTATGACAGCAAACTAAATAGCTTTTGGTTTTTCCAGCTGGTGCTTTGGGAAATGGTGCATTTTTCACTATATTAAATCAAAAAAATAATTGGCAGATGAATCTAATAAAAACAATTGTTAGCTGCAGCTCTGCAACCACGTGGGATGGATCATAACGTCCGTATAAGCTCTGAAAACGGAACGTAAACCTCTCGTTTTGTCATCGTCAGGGTTTGTTTTTTTATTTCACTTATAGTTTGTTTGTCTTTTGAAACACCAAAGTTTCTTCTAATCCTGAGCAACGTTAAAAACACAGTGAAAGGAAAGTGTGGAAAACCGGTTTTATGCTTTTGTGGCAGCGGGAATATTAGACGAGTCAGATGTCAGCTCAGGAGGTCAACATGACAGTTATTCCTCTAAACGCTCCATTAAGTGCTGTTTGGATGTTAACACTGAATAAAGTGCTTCCCTGTAATGTAAAAGGGTCGCTAGTAGTGAGGATGTTTCCATCCCAACAACAGTACATTTTATTTTTTTTATTTTTTTAAATGGGCAAAAAAAAATCTTTCAGCATATTTAATACTGCCACAAAACACCATTAGCTGCAGACTCAATCCTTACATTTCTCATTTACAGTGATAATGCACATTTTCAGATTAAGGAAAAAGGAATAGTGAAAATCCAAAAAATAAACAGCTTTTTCTTTCTTTTTGAATTTTGCTGGAACCAAAACATCAGTTCTCAGATCCCGCGCCTCCTCTACGCCGTCTGCTGCTTTTGACATCATCAGCAATGATCTGAGCGCACCTGAATAAACCTGAATGCATTCAAAATAGAAACAGGTATGACATCTCTGCATGCGTTGTATCAGTATCAGCCTTTAGAAGCGGAGATCATTCAGACCCTGGCTGGTGCCGTCAGCTAACTTGTGTGTGACTCACCGATCAGAGTAGCCAGAGAGCAGTGAGGGACGGTTGGAGAGAACTTGATAATGATGAGGTACTCGTCCTCGCCGAGCTCCTGGACCTCCACGCATTTCTCCGTCACCACGTCCAGCTCCTCCAGGGTGTTGGGCTTCTCCGGGTCCCGGATCGATCGAATCACATCTGATAAAGGGCAGGAAACAAGATGTCTCATTGTTTACTAAAACAGTAAGTCTAAAACTAGAAAGTAAGTAGTAACACATGAGTGTCTAAAACCCCTGAAACTATTAAACTGAAACTAACTTAAAAAGAAGATCTGGGGGCTTTTCTTGCTTCTGTCATCTAATATAATCCAAAATAAACCAGAAATGCTGGCAGTGTTTGCATTGTGCGATGGCATTTCACTTACATTTTTGGTTTCACCCTGCAAATGACAAGAGAATTCTGAAATATTGCAACTCAAAATGAATGCGCTGATGATGAACTAATAATAAACCAAAATAAAATGAAACTAAACGTTTGGAAAACTCTCAGATTAATGCATAGGATTGCTCGAAACTTCATTATAATTCAAACACTACAAAGCCCAAACAACTACTGTACCAGTACAAGTCCAATTACATGTCGCTCACTCCAACCACACCAAACTCCATTCAGAAAACCGTTTATTTGAGTTATGTTCCAGTACCAACACTGGTCGCTACAACCAAACTCCATTCAGAAAACCGTTTATTTGAGTTACGTTTCAGTACCAGCACTGGTCGCTACAACCAAACTCCATTCAGAAACCCGTTTATTTGAGTTACGTTTCAGTACCAGCACTGGTCGCTACAACCAAACTCCATTCAGAAAACCGTTTATTTGAGTTACGTTTCAGTACTAGCACTGGTCGCTACAACCAAACTCCATTCAGAAAACCCGTTTATTTGAGTTACGTTTCAGTACTAGCACTGGTCGCTACAACCAAACTCCATTCAGAAACCCGTTTATTTGAGTTACGTTTCAGTACCAGCACTGGTCGCTACAACCAAACTCCATTCAGAAACCCGTTTATTTGAGTTACGTTTCAGTACTAGCACTGGTCGCTACAACCAAACTCCATTCAGAAAACCGTTTATTTGAGTTACGTTTCAGTACCAGCACTGGTCGCTACAACCAAACTCCATTCAGAAACCCGTTTATTTGAGTTACGTTTCAGTACCAGCACTGGTCGCTACAACCAAACTCCATTCAGAAACCCGTTTATTTGAGTTACGTTTCAGTACCAGCACTGGTCACTACAACCAAACTCCATTCAGAAACCCGTTTATTTGAGTTACGTTCCAGTACCAGCACTGGTCGCTACAACCAAACTCCATTCAGAAAACCGTTTATTTGAGTTACGTTTCAGTACCAGCACTGGTCGCTACAACCAAACTCCATTCAGAAACCCGTTTATTTGAGTTACGTTTCAGTACCAGCACTGGTCGCTACAACCAAACTCCATTCAGAAACCCGTTTATTTGAGTTACGTTTCAGTACCAGCACTGGTCGCTACAACCAAACTCCATCTCACGCCACTCAGAAAGAAGAAGTCATCTAGATGACTGATGGCAACCTGACATAACTTAGCTACTTCACCAGACTTCTTTTACGATCATATAAAAACATAATAATATATTCACCCACTTGTCAAATATAATCACATTTTGATTACAATTTGGGGGCCGTTTGTCAAGTTACTTATCTGAGCCGTTACTCATCCAAGAGTGCTCTACGGACGTCTTTCACATTAGCCAGTGCACTCAAGAAAAAGCGCATTTTTAACACATTTTTGAATAGAGTCTGGTGCACCGTACATACACGAAGCCGCTCGAGGCCTCTTACAAAAAAAACCAAAACAGCGTGAATGTGAGAGTTTATTAAATAACATTAAAGTGTCCACAGTTGACCTAACTTCGCTAACAAAACACAGCAGTGAGGGAAACGTTAGGCCTGTTGGCGCTTCTCTCACCGTACACTTCTAACGCTTTCTCCTCCATCGCTTTCGTCTTCAGGGCATTCCTGTTGTCGACGAGCCCAGAAAACTGTAAAACCTTGGTGACAGTTAACGACACAAGGCTCAACACTATTTCCATTTCTTAGAAGACGCCATGGCCGACTGTTGTGACTTTGACAGGAAAACAGAGATTTCTACCGTCATGTGAATAGCATCAGCAAGTATTTGTAACGTTCACTGTAAATATACAATTGTATAGAGATCAGCGGATTCTATTGCAGCCAATGAGCGTATCTGTTTCACTTCCGCTTCCTATGTTTTGCTTACAGGCAAAAGCAATCGATCAAGCCGCTTTATTTTTCGATCAAATTGATGGTCAACTTGTGGTACAAAGTGTTGCTATAAATGTTATTTGAACGTTTGTTTATGAGCAAAAAAAAAACCCTTAAAGCTGCACTTGAACTTTCAAATACAATCTATCGGTTCTATTGAAAACAAAAAGAGCGTAGCTTTTATTTAAAATGTTTAAAAAAGTGTTTTGTACATCAACTCTGTACTCTGTGCTTTTCCTTATTTCATTTTATTCTCATTAGATTCGATCTTTGGTGTAATGGTAAGAATTTATAATATTATGTATCTATAAAGCCTCTGTTGTTGTATTATATATATTGTTGTTGGTTTTTCAGTAAAAAAAAAAACGTAATACAAGCGTTTTATTGAGTTATTGAAAGAAACATGATTTAAGATTTGAAGTCAAACATTTTTGTTCAATAAATCTTTATTGAATGAAATTATAGACAATTCTGAGAACTAAATGCCAGGAAGGATTAAACAGCATACAGGAATCAGTACGAACGTAAAAACAAACAACAAATACAATCAATTCAATAATAAAAACGGTGAATAATAATTTAAAATGCCAAACTAATTTTAGAAAATAAAGAAATTAAAACAACAGGGGATAACGAATTAAGACTCACACTCTTTAGATGCTACAGCTGTATTATTATTATTATTATTATTATTATAAGATTTAATTATTTTAATTTACTAGTCACATTATTTTTATGGAAAACAGAGAAAACTGGCTTTTTGTTGCTGAATTTACATACATGTTTATAAAACTTAGCTAAAAAAAAAAAAGAATGATTTTTTTTACAGTTTGTACTTTGTTACCAAACTTGATATTGTAATGGCCAGACTTCTGATTATATAATAAAGATATATATAAAAATAAAAAAACTTGTACACTAATATCGTCTTTCGATTAAGTCGACTTTTGTACCGTTTCTCTATTGGTCAGATTTGGTCAGCTGACAGGGGGAGACAGCGCACGTGACCACCCTGCTGCTGTTTACATGACAAGAAGAAATGTCGCTGTTTGGAGGCGTTTAATTGATTGTTTTTTCTAAATAAAAATGTCTCCTTAGCGAACACTTGAACTCGCGGCCTGTTTTATAAGTTGTCCATTTACCGTGTGAAGATGTTGGAGGCGGCTCAGCGGCTGGAGGAAAGCTCCATAGAGGTGTCTGTGATCCCAGAGAACCAGCACTGTGGGCAGGTCGCGGACATCCAGAAGGCTGAACTGGCTCCTGGGGGCTCCCTGCTCGGATGTCTGGGGGTCCGGGGCCGGCTGGTGGTCTGGGACCCGGCGGACAGAGAGGCTCCTCCGGCTGCAGTGGACGGGTGCTACACGGAGTGAGTCCGGCAGTCCTTCCTGTTTGTTTTTAGTCTCACACATTTGAGTGGGTCACCAGTCAAACTTGTGGGTTTTTTTGGACAAATTGTAGTGTTAAACTCGTGTTTGATGTTATGTGGTTATATTCATGTTAGGTGTGTGCACTAAATTCCCAGTTCTGTATGTACTTAAAGTATCAAAAGTGAAAGTACTCATTTTGCAGAAGGGCCCATTTCAGAACAACATATATTAGATTATTGGATTCTGATTATTGATGCGTTAATGTGTTCATCACTTTAATGTTGCAGCTGCTGAAGGTGGAGCTCATTTTAATGAGTTTACATCCTGCTGGGTGGCGTAATCCATAACAATATGTCCTATAATTTATTAGTTGATTTGTATTTTGTATCGATAATCTAAATCTGCAAAGTAACTAGTCAAATAAGTGTAGTGCCTCCAGAAGGTAGAAGTATAAAGTAGCATAAAGTGGAAATACTCAAGTAAAGTACAAGTACCTCAAAATTGTACTTTAAGTGCAGCAGTTGGGTAAAACCACGAGTCTCCTCGTGGTTCCTGCAGGTCGTCTCACATCCTCCTTTTGATTCCCCACTGCATCACTGACTACATCTGACAGAAGCTGACACTGATGCTTTATCTTGTCTTCGTTGTTATAAAATGAAAAGGTATGCAGTTTAGCGTTTACACAGCCGCAAAATAAACAGCTGATGTAAAAAGAGATTATAGCGCTGACCCAAAAAGTTGGAGGCTGAAGCCATTATATCGTCAGTACAGAGTTTACCAAGACTTGAACGAACAAGCTACACAGTCGTGGCAATAAATAAAAGTTAAGCGCACACACACACACATATACTGTACGGGCATGTATGGCTGCAACTACAGATTATTTTTATTATTGATTCATCTGTCAATAATAAAAGATGATGTCTCTAAATTGTTGTTTTGTCTGGCCGACCTTCAAAAACTTTCTAAGATATTCAGTTTCCTGTGATTTAAAACAGAAAAGCAGCAAATCCTCACGTTTGAGTGGGCGAGCTAGAGGCACATTTAGCTTGGTAAATAAATACATTTTCTGTTTGTTTCTGCACTTCTGTTTTTAAATCTTCCTCGATATTGTCACATAGATCGGCCCATTTCATTCAAAATGTTTCCTCACGTCTGGATGCAGGTAGACATGTCCGTTCAGGATCAATGCTAGTAATTCCCCAGCTAAAGCCAAACATCAAAATCTGCTAGACTGGAGCTGTGGGGGGGCTACGGGGGTCACCTTGTCCCAACGTACAATACAAATGTACGGACAATAAACTGGACTGGACCAAGAACACTCAGGCTGTTTACAGGAAGGGCCCGAGCCGCCTCTGTTTCCTGAGGAGGCTGAGGTCCTGCAACATCTGCCGGACGATGCTGAGGATGTTTTACGAGTCTGTGGCGGCCGGTGCTGTCCTGTATGCTGTTGCATGCTGGGACAGCAGGCTGAGGGTAGCGGACGCCAACAGACTCAACAAACTGATCCGTAAGGCCGGTGACATTGTGGGGGCGGAGCTGGACTCTCTGGCGGTGGTGTCAGAGAGGAGGATGCTGGGTAAACTACACGCCATCTTGGACAGCGTCTCCCACCCGCTCCATGACGTGCTGGTCAAACAAAGGAGCGCCTTCAGCGGAAGACTCATCCCCCCACAATGCACCACAGAGCGCCACAGGAAGTCATTCCTGCCTGTGGCCATCAGACTCTTTAGCTCCTCCCTCTAAGTGTCAGTCTGTCTGACCCGAAGTCACTAAACTGGACATTGATCATTAACATCTCTGCAGTACTCGACATAATTGTGCAATATTCTGTGTTAATACTCCTGGGCAATATACTTAAATTCCCTATTTATTGATATTGATATTTTTACTGCTGTGCAATATCCTCCGTCTCATTATAATCTTAATAGCTACACTTAACTTGACAGTTCCTGCACTATTACTTTATACCGTATTATTATCATCAACCAGTAAACCCACTTGGTACTTAATTAATCTGACCTGTATTATAGTGTATTATATTTTTTGCTCAGTCCTTCTCCTGACGTGACAGTGAGCTGCTGTAACAAAAGCGTTTCCCCTCGGGGATCAATAAAGTCTTTCTGATTCTGGTTCTGAAATGGTGCGTGTGCAGTTTTTTTGGACAACTTCCAGATCAGACGATATACAAGCGGTGCCGCTCAAAACCTCTTTAAATGATGTAAATGGGGAAAAAAAACGGAGACAGAGGTCATTGATGAAAGTATGATGCCATCGAGAACAATTCTATAGATATTGTACAAACTACACTCTATGATCACATGGGCCTTTTTTCTTGGTTTGGCCCCTAAGTTCCAGCGAAGGGAAGTCATACAATGACATTTTAGACAATAGTGTGCCTCCGACTTTCTGTGAACAGTCAAAGAAACAAATCAAACTTTTCAAATTGTTCTTCTGTTTGTAGCTTCTCCTGGGAGGAGGCGTCTGTCCACAGTCGGGGCGTCGGCAGCTTCAGACTGCTGGCCGTCGGATCTCGGTGTGACCTGAAGCTGCTGGAGGTGGAAGCAGAACGATCAGCCTCCATTTCTCTGCTCTGTGTCTCTGAATGTCCTGCAGATCGCCTGCTGCAGACCATCAGAGAGCAGGACCGCGGTGAGTACCACGACCAGCCCACATCCCCGGGGCCGGGCCCCCGTCCAGCCGCGCGGGACTGACGCTGCGGTGACAAACCGACAGAGGACTGAAGACACCGAAACAGATCTGACGCTTTAGAAACATGCTCATAAACATTATTAATATATAAATATTCTAATATTACTGATTGAGTCTTCATTTTCAGGCGTGTGTGAGCTGCAGTCGTTGCGCGTGCTGTCGTTCGCCGACGGCCGCTGCCGCATGCTGCTGAACTGTGATTGGCTGCTGCAGCTGCAGTGGCAGCAGACGGAGGAGGAGCTGCAGACGTCGTCCTGCTGCAGCATCCGGCCGGCCGAGAGCAACAGACACACTGCTGTCCACCACTGCGTCTGCAGAGACACCCTGTTCACCCTCAGCTCCACTGGACTCATGTGTATCCTCATTATTGATGCGTTAATGTGTTCATCACTTTAATGTTGCAGCTGCTGAAGGTGGAGCTCATTTTAATGAGTTTACATCCTGCTGGGTGGCGTAATCCATAACAATATGTCCTATAATTTATTAGTTGATTTGTATTTTGTATCGATAATCTAAATCTGCAAAGTAACTAGTCAAATAAGTGTAGTGCCTCCAGAAGGTAGCGGAGTAGAAGTATAAAGTACCTCAAAATTGTACTTTAAGTGCAGCAGTTGGGTAAAACCACGAGTCTCCTCGTGGTTCCTGCAGGTCGTCTCACATCCTCCTTTTGATTCCCCACTGCATCACTGACTACATCTGACAGAAGCTGACACTGATGCTTTATCTTGTCTTCGTTGTTATAAAATGAAAAGGTATGCAGTTTAGCGTTTACACAGCCGCAAAATAAACAGCTGATGTAAAAAGAGATTATAGCGCTGACCCAAAAAGTTGGAGGCTGAAGCCATTGTATCGTCGTGCCCGCCCTTCTCTCAGTACAGAGTTTACCAAGACTTGACGAACAAGCTACACAGTCGTGGCAATAAATAAAAGTTAAGCGCGCACACACACACACACATATACTGTACGGGCATGTATGGCTGCAACTACAGATTATTTTTATTATTGATTCATCTGTCAATAATAAAAGATGATGTCTCTAAATTGTTGTTTTGTCTGGCCGACCTTCAAAAACTTTCTAAGATATTCAGTTTCCTGTGATTTAAAACAGAAAAGCAGCAAATCCTCACGTTTGAGTGGGCGAGCTAGAGGCACATTTAGCTTGGTAAATAAATACATTTTCTGTTTGTTTCTGCACTTCTGTTTTTAAATCTTCCTCGATATTGTCACATAGATCGGCCCATTTCATTCAAAATGTTTCCTCACGTCTGGATGCAGGTAGACATGTCCGTTCAGGATCAATGCTAGTAATTCCCCAGCTAAAGCCAAACATCAAAATCTGCTAGACTGGAGCTGTGGGGGGGCTACGGGGGTCACCTTGTCCCAACGTACGATACAAATGTACGGACAATAAACTGGACTGGACCAAGAACACTCAAGCTCTGTACAGGAAGTGCCCGAGCCGCCTCTGTTTCCTGAGGAGGCTGAGGTCCTTCAACATCTGCCGGACGATGCTGAGGATGTTCTATGAGTCTGTGGCGGCCAGTGCTGTCCTGTATGCTGTTGCATGCTGGGGCAGCAGGCTGAGGGTAGCAGGCTGAGGGCAGCAGGCTGAGGGTAGCGGACGCCAACAGACTCAACAAACTGATCCGTAAGGCCGGTGACATTGTGGGGGCGGAGCTGGACTCTCTGGCGGTGGTGTCAGAGAGGAGGATGCTGGGTAAACTACACGCCATCTTGGACAGCGTCTCCCACCCGCTCCATGACGTGCTGGCACCTGTGCAACTTCCGGGTCAGACGATATACAAGCGGTGCCGCTCAAAACCTCTTTAAATGATGTAAATGGAAAAAAAAACGGAGACAGAGGTCATTGATGAAAGTATGATGCCATCGAGAACAATTCTATAGATATTGTACAAACTACACTCTATGATCACATGGGCCTTTTTTCTTGGTTTGGCCCCTAAGTTCCAGCGAAGGGAAGTCATACAATGACATTTTAGACAATAGTGTGCCTCCGACTTTCTGTGAACAGTCAAAGAAACAAATCAAACTTTTCAAATTGTTCTTCTGTTTGTAGCTTCTCCTGGGAGGAGGCGTCTGTCCACAGTCGGGGCGTCGGCAGCTTCAGACTGCTGGCCGTCGGATCTCGGTGTGACCTGAAGCTGCTGGAGGTGGAAGCAGAACGATCAGCCTCCATTTCTCTGCTCTGTGTCTCTGAATGTCCTGCAGATCGCCTGCTGCAGACCATCAGAGAGCAGGACATGATGAGTACCACGACCAGCCCACATCCCGGGCCGGGCCCCCGTCCAGCCGCTGGACTGACGCTGCGGTGACAAACCGACAGAGGACTGAAGACACCGAAACAGATCTGACGCTTTAGAAACATGCTCATAAACATTATTAATATATAAATATTCTAATATTACTGATTGAGTCTTCATTTTCAGGCGTGTGTGAGCTGCAGTCGTTGCGCGTGCTGTCGTTCGCCGACGGCCGCTGCCGCGTGCTGCTGAACTGTGATTGGCTGCTGCAGCTGCAGTGGCAGCAGACGGAGGAGGAGCTGCAGACGTCGTCCTGCTGCAGCATCCGGCCGGCCGAGAGCAACAGACACACTGCTGTCCACCACTGCGTCTGCAGAGACACCCTGTTCACCCTCAGCTCCACTGGACTCATGTGTATCCTCAGCTGGTTCAGGCTTTACAGCTGAATACTAATACAAATAATACAAATACAACTGCTGTTAATTCAGCTGCTAGTACTACTTAGACTAATAATAGTAATATTAATAATAACTGATCATCTAACTAAGCTAAGCTAACCTAAGTTAAACTAGGTTAAACAGAACTAAGCCAAATGAAGAGTTAACTAACCAAAACGCTGAACTAAATGAAACTAAGTTAAACTTAATGAACTAATGAACAAAACAGATCAGTTAACACAGTTAAACTAAATGAGTAGTTAAACTAACTATAAAACTAATTAAAGCTAAAGCAAATTAAACTAAGCTAGCTAAACTCAATTAAATTAAACTTAACTAAGTAAAACTAATCCAAACTAAACTGAAACTAAACGAAACTAAGCCAGCCTTGATTGACCTGACACGCTTAATTACATGAAATCAAGCTAAATTAGATGAAGATAAGTTACATAGAACTAAGCTAAACTAAACCGAGCTAACCTAAACTTTAGCTTAACTAAATCAAGTAAAAACAGATTATGCTAAATTTAATAAAAAGAGTGAAAGCGAGATAAACTTAAATTAAACTAACCTACTATTGATGAAACTAAACAAATACGTTAAAGTAGTTAAACTCAATAAACTAAACTAAGCTACAGTGAAAAAACTAAAGCTAAGCTATGACACTAAGCTACACTAACATTAAAGTATGCACAACAAAATCAAATGTCATCCAAACGGAAATAATCGTAACTAATCTTAACTCAGAGCCAACTCACTGGCCTTTTCCTGAGCTTTTAGCCACATCTCACAGTCTTCCTCAGTGGATGGACCATGAGTTAATAGTCTCTCTCTGTAAACTCTTTGCAGTCTCTTCTTTAACTGTGACCTCCAGCTGTGTGTAATATCTCCGATGGCAGTCTGCTGGCCAGCGTTGACCTCCCGGCTTACCTGAGCTCTGCTCCGGCAGAGGACGACCTCCTCTCCTCTTCTTCCTCCGTCTCCTCCTCTTCCTCCTTCTGCCTCCTCCAGGTGTCAGCTGATCTGAGTACAGCCGTAGCCGTCACTCAGTCTCACACTGCCGTCGCCGTCGACCTCAACCGCTACTTCAGGTGCAGCAGCGGGAAAATGAGCAGAAAGCTCCTCAGTTTTTGTGCAGTTTGTCTTTTTTTTTTTGTCCATTTTTAGTTCTTGGTTTTATGTTTTGTTTTTATCAAAAAGGTAGTCTCAACAGCAACAATAAAACACACAAATGCCTCTCAAAATGAGCATACAAGCAGTAACTGCGAGGGCAGAGTGAAAGCACATTAAACAGATTGCACACGGGAATAATGTGGACTTGTCTGCCCACTGGACAATTTTGATTGGAGAGACTGCAGAGACATGGCCCACTGCCTGTTTGTCTTTTCTGCCAAATTTGTCTCCAAATGGTCTGATGTGAATGTTCCTGACTCTGGGGGAGGAATATTAAACTGATCCACTACAAGAAACTCATCAGATCAGCCCATTCAGCTGCCGTCCACTGTGACTCATCTGCAAGTTAATCAGTAGCAGAAAGAGACTGACTTTGCTCTGTTCAGAGATCAAACAAAACAAACTTCAGGTTGATATTTCTGTCTTCCAGGATGTTTCCAGACCACCTACTGTGTGGTGTTCCCCCCTCTCGCCCCCCCCTCCGGCCCCAGCCCCCAAGAGACCAGGACAGCCTGTCGAGCTCCAACTGCAGCCTCGCCGCCCTCGGATCAAGCTTCAGTACTGACCGGTAAACCACTGACCGCCACACATTTTAGAGATTAGAGATAACGAGGCCTCCGAGATAACTGCCACTGCAAGATCTCTGTTTAGGTTTGCTGCTGAGAGTGATACAAAAATAAAGACATAAAAATAAAAGTGTCAACAAAATCCACAAACATTATTCCTCAGCAACCTTGTTTGATCCAATTTAGCTTTGGCTGAATTACTGCTCTAAAAACGATTGTTTTATTTATGGAGTCTGGAGCCATGCTAGCAGCCCTGTGAGGCTGTACTCAGCCACTGTGGTGCTTCGAGCAACTATTTTAATAATTGATTAATAGTTTTAATCATTTTTCCATTTTTCCAACAGTCACTGGTTCCAGCTGATTTGATGCTTTTCTTTTCTTTGTCTTAAATGATAGTAAACTGAATATCTTTTGGGTTTTTCTTTTGGTTGGTCAAAACAAGCATTTTGAAGATGTCATTTTGGGGTCCTGGAAATTGTGAGGGGCTTTATTTTTTTTGGCATTTTATAGACTAAACGATTAATCAAGAAGATAATTGGCAGATTAATCAATTTGCAGCCCTAAACTATTTGAATTTTTTCACACTAACACAAAAAAAATGGCTGAATGGTCAACATGACTTTTAGTTCATAAAGTTTATCGGTCACTTTCATCTTCACGTCTAACCTCTAATCTTGACCTCTGACCTCTAACTTTGACTCCTTTCTAGCTCCTGGGAAGCTCGTCTGGCCTCCATGTACAGCAGAGCCCAGCAGGATGTAGCTCCCTCCAACTCCTCCTCCTCCTCCCAGCCTGCCGGGACCCCCTGGTCCTCCTCGCTCCACCACCTGGAGTCCCGCCAGGCTTCGTCCTCAGCCCACAGCAGAGTGCCTTGCGGTGGTGCGACCGTTGCTTTCTCCGTGCCCGAGTCATCCACTCCGTCGCTGCTCACTGTGTCCGAGTTCTCTGCCCAGCTGACCTTCGTCTCCCCTGGCAACAGACAGACCACAGTGGCCTTATGGGATTTAGAGTCCGGGAGGGTGAACTACCACCAGGCGGAGGGCGAGGCGGCTCCAGTTCAGCGCTGTGGAGAGAGACAGCACAGACTGCTGCTGAAGAGTAAGTCTGACACTGACACACTGAAAGCCTCAGCAGCATCGACTCAGCCTGCAGTGCTGTTCTAGCTGAGTGTTTCTATTGTGAAAGAGCAGAATAGGTAAATAAAAAATAAAAAAAGATTTGCGAAAGAACATTTTTCTGTCATAGTTTTGTATTTTGTGTTCTGCTCAGTTGTCACACTGTCCAGAAATATAAGAAAAATCTGAACTAAACAAACCGTTGTCAGACATCAGCGTATTGCGTTGCAATGATCTGCTTTTTGAGCGTTCCCGTCCCAAAATGTGTTGGCTGTGTTTGAAAGAAAGCTACAGTTAGTTTTTAGTCAAAACACCAAACAGAAACAGAAAACAGCCACTATATTCACATATCCCACTATTTCAGTGAACTGACTCTCTCTCTGTCTGTCTCTCTGTCTGTCTCTCTGTCTGTCTGTCTGTCTGTCTGTCTGTCTGTCTGCCTGTCTGTCTCTCTGTCTGTCTGTCTTGTTTATCTGTCTGTCTGTCTGTCTGTCTGTCTGTCTCTCTGTCTTGTTTGTCTGTCTGTCTGTCTGTCTGTCTGTCTCTCTCTGTCTGTCTTGTTTGTCTGTCTGTCTGTCTCTCTGTCTGTCTCTCTGTCTGTCTGTCTTGTTTATCTGTCTGTCTGTCTCTCTGTCTGTCTCGTTTATCTGTCTGTCTGTCTCTCTGTCTGTCTTGTTTATCTGTCTGTCTGTCTCTCTGTCTGTCTCGTTTATCTGTCTGTCTCTCTGTCTGTCTTGTTTATCTGTCTGTCTGTCTCTCTGTCTGCCTGTCTGTCTCTCTGTCTGTCTGTCTGTCTGTCTGCCTGTCTGTCTCTCTGTCTGCCTGTCTGTCTGTCTGTCTGTCTCTCTCTGTCTGTCTCGTTTATCTGTCTGTCTGTCTCTCTGTCTGCCTGTCTGTCTCTCTGTCTGTCTGTCTGTCTCTCTGTCTCTCTCTCTGTCTCTCGGTCTTGTCTGTCTCTCTGTCTGTCTGCCTGTCTGTCTCTCTGTCTGTCTGTCTTGTTTATCTGTCTGTCTGTCTCTCTGTCTGTCTGTCTGTCTGTCTGTCTGTCTTGTTTATCTGTCTCTCTGTCTCTCTGTCTGTCTCGTTTCTCTGTCTGTCTGTCTCTCTGTCTGTCTGTCTGTCTGTTTCTCTGTCTGTCTGTCTCTCTGTCTGTCTGTCTCTCTCTCTGTCTCTCGGTCTTGTCTGTCTCTCTGTCTGTCTGCCTGCCTGTCTGTCTGTCTGTCTGTCTCTCTGTCTCTCGGTCTTGTCTGTCTGCCTGCAGAGGCTGGTGTGTTCCAGGTCTTGTTCTCGGTGTCCCAGCAGGACTTGCTCAGCAGGTTGATGTTATTTGGGAGCGCAGCAACAGTGGACGCAGTCTGTCACTTGAACAGCTGGGGGCGCTGCTCCATCCCCATCCACGCCCTGCAGGTAGGAGGCGACACTCACCTTCAAGAGGCTGTTAGAATAGGACTTATTTTTAGACATGTATCAAGATGACATCTGGATGACCTGTAGATGGCGTTTGGATAAAAACAGTCTCTCTACTGTTTCTTTTAAAGCTGCTTTTTGTTTTTCAGGCCGGGCTGAAGAACCGTCAGCTGGACACGGTGGACTTCTACCTGAAGAGTAAAGAAAACATCTTGAAGCCTGCTGCCGATCAGCCTGCTGCATCCGCAATGAGCCTGACAGACAGTACGTATACACACTTCATAAGCTGTGCAATTATTTAAGCTTATAAACAGCTCGGAGACATTTTACTGCTTTTTGTAATCTTTCATTTGTATTTTTTGCTACACGATCGCGTACAATTTCTACAAATAGTGTCTTTAATCATTGCAGTTTCATACATGTTGTGTATAAAGCTGTGAGTATTGTATTTGTTGTGCTACCAGCTGTGCATAGTTTATGTTGCTGACCTGTGTGTGTGTGTGTGTGTGTGTGTGTGTGTGTGTGTGTGTGTGTGTGTGTGTGTGTGTGTGTGTGTGTGTGCAGGTGTCCAGGGGTTGTGTCCTGCGTTGGACCTGCTGTGTTCGGCTGTCAAAGATTCAAACAGTGAAGCTCAGAGCAGACAGTTCTCTGAACAACTGCTCAACATCACCATGAGCTTTGTCAACACACAGATCCATTCACTTCTCTCCAACACACAATGTAAGGCAACACACACACACACACACACACACACACCTCTGTCCTGTCCAACACACATCATAAGGCAACACAAACACTTCTGTCCACAGCTGTAGATGGTTAGTTCAGTTTTAAACCACCTATTATTATTATTATCATTATTATTATTATTATTACTCGATTCTGAGAGTTAAAGCTGGCCTGTTGTGTCTGCAGACGAGGACACAGGCGTGCGGAGCTGCGTGGATGTTCTGGACCGGTACGTCACTGAACTGAGGAGCTACATGAAGAGATTCCCCTGGCCTGCAGGGGGCGACACCACCCATTCTGCTGATCCTGCACAGGAGGAGGCCCAGAGAGACGAGTGGGAGCAGCTGCCGACAGAGGTGACATTTCCTGACAGCTTTTGTCACGTAGTTTATGTATTTTTGTCTTTCTGTTTAGGGCCAGGCAGCGAAAGAAATGTAAATTTGTGTTAGAGTGTCCCTTCATGTTTCATAACTCTGTATGTGTGTGTGTGCTGCAGGAAGTGGTCCGTCAGTCCATCCTGACCAATCAGATCCCTAGAGCTCAGGCTGTCCTGAGGAGGCGGAGCCAGCCGGAGCAGCGTCTGTCCGCTTTAAGGATGGAGGGTCTGCGTCAGGTTTTCTCCTGCCTGCAGCGCCGAGACCTGCAGACCGCCAATACGCTCCTCATTAACATGGTGGGACTTCGCTCAACGAGTCAATCAATCAATTAATCAATCAAACTTCCTTTTTTCTTTTATGTTGCATGGTCCCTTTCTGAGAGTGAGATGATCAGATTTATATCTCATGTCTGTGTCTGGGGTCAGGACGTGGTTAGCCTAGCTTAGCATAAAGACTGGAAGCAGGGGGAAACTGCTAGCCTGGCTCTGCCCAAAGTTCAAAAACTACATCTACCAACAAAACTCACTCATTAACACGTTGTATCTCATTTGTTAATACATGTATAAACAGAACTATAAAAACCGCAATTTGTACTTTCAGGGGCCACGTCGTGACTCCAGCTCTGTACTTAACTCACCGACATGAGATTTGTATTGATCTTCTCATCTCACTCTCAGAATAAAGGCAAATAAATATATTTCCCAAATGTTCCTTCAACATACAGTAGGCATGATAGCATGCTAACATTAGCTGCCAGCTAAAAAACACACAGCTGAGCCTGAATACAGCGGAGTGTTTTTCCTTTAAAGTAAGACGGTGTCATCCCTCATTCGTCCAGGAGCGGTCCATCGTAGAAAAGGTTTCAGTCGTAGTCGTCTGGACGCTGTTTTCAGAATCAAGACGTTTCGGCTCCCATCCGGAAGTCATTCTCAATTGTGAAGAAATGGGACGGGAACTCAGAAATTTAAGCTACTCTGTGTTGCTTAAGCCCCGCCCTCAGGAAGGAGTCTACCTGAGTACCTGTTGATTAGCTAGTTTCACCTGAAACTGACCTAACTGTTTCCATGATGGCCCAGTAATCAGTAATCAGGCCTGTTGTTTTCTGGCTGCACCTCCCTCATCACTGTTAAGTATCTGATTAGCATGTGATCGGCTTGACCACGGTGTTAATACGCTGTGGTAGACTTTGGGCAGATTGAATCTCAGACCACCATTTCTGTTCAAAGAGGGGTTCCTGAGGGCAGGGCTTATGTAAAACAGTGTCCAGATGACTACGACTGAAACCTTTTCTACGATTTCCTTTAAAATCTAAATAAATTCAAATTGACAGAAGCTTTTAGTCACTGTGGTCAAATATTAAAGCGCAGACATTTTGTGTTTTCAGGGTTTCAGTGTGAAGAAGCAGCTCCACAGTATCTGCCTCTACACCGACGACAAGGACCTCAGGGAGTTTGTGGTGAGCCTGGTGTTTAACAGTAAACACAACCGACGACAGTCTCCTACCTGACAGCGTCATCGCTGCCTTTATTTTTTTAACCCTTTTTGGGGTTGACAGGATTTTACCTGTCAGCAGTCGTATGTTTTTGTTTAATACTACGCTGATGTCTTCTCTGTGTGCATCTTTGCAACTCTTTGAGGCCTCTGATTGGTTGATTGGTCAGGTGGAGGAGCTGTCAAGGCGGAGTTATTTTCCAGCAGAGGAGATGCAGAGTGTGGCGTTCATAAGGGACATGGAGAGGTTGGGATCTCTACCTGCATCCCGCTGTCCTGCAAATACCACATCACAAAGGTAAAGATACTGCATGCTGTTTTTCCTCATCAGTGCTTTTGCTTGTATGTAAGTTTTAATATATTCTGTATTAGCCTGTAAATTCATATTTTTAACAGTGATGTTATCATCACACAAGCTGGTAAACAGTCAACCCACCTTAGTGTCAGTCTGTGTTGGTTTAGCTATCAGTTCAATTAAGAAGTACCTTTATGTTTGTTAGCTGGCTATTAGCTAGCACGCAGATATACCCAGTGGTTAAGATGTAAAAAAAAAGATTTTGGTCCTGGTTGACACCTGGGCAACACCTGTGGTTACCGTGGTAACAGCAAGTGCAGTTTAATACTACGGGTCCTACATTTTCCCGTTTTTCATCCAGTTGAATGCTTTTAATGTGAAGCAGCAGCAGCAGTAGGAAATGTTGGGTTAGCATCAGCATTAGAGGTAACTTAATCCAGCTCTGATACGGTGTAAAGAGAGCCAACAGTAAACACTCAAACACAAAATTACGCTGGATTACTTGCTGCCTTATTTCCTGTCAATCCTTTGTGCGTGTGAAGGCAATCTGAATCCAGCGTGGCAACGGTGGACTCCGCCACTAACAATGAAAACTTCTGGATAGAGAGATCATTACAGAATGTGAATACATTGAATGGCTATTGCTGAAAAAATGCAGACCATAAGTAGTATGAAAAATGGGGTTTGATTTCATGAAAAGCTTGTGGATTATAACTTTAAGGCTTGTTTGTAGTAGCAACTAACTGGTAACTAACTAAAACACGACTAACTTAACAAAGAAAATCAAAATGCTGAGTGTGCAGTTTTGAGTTTGAGATATGCTGCCTTTGCTGGTTTCAGCACCTACGGATTTATTTCACCAATTTATGTCTTTTGGGTCAAAATAAAACTGCAGATCTGGTTTTCTCCAGCAACAAAGTGGACCAACATGATCATCCGAGGCGCACGTAAACAGTGTCAAGACATTGTCTTATCTGAACCACTTGGTTATCTTCTCTGAATCTTTTGTTCCTCCTTGAAAAGTGAACTCTTTCTCTCCTGTCGACTTCCTCTTTATCTCTAATGCGTCTAACTCCCCCGAACCTCCTCTTTAACCCCTCTGAATCCTCTCTTTATCTCTTTTGAACCTCTCCTTTCTCTCATCTGAGCTTCCTCTTTTGAATTAATTCCGGATGACTCTTCTTTGCCTGTTCAGACGTTTTACTCTCCTGGGTAGAAATGAGGTCAAGCCTCAGTCAAGAATCAAAGCACTTTCTATCATCTCACTTCCCGGCTCGCCTCTCCTTGCTCCCTCTTTGCAGGGTCCTTCAGATGGTCCGTAGGGAGGTGGGTGAGGGGGTTCTGGAGGAGCTTGTGGGCCAGATAAGGCCTGAGGAGGAGGGGGGGCTCTGGAGGAATCTCCGACTGGACTGGGTGAGGAACTGGGACCAGAGCTGCCAGTCCGCTGTCCTCCTGTCCAGACTCCAGCACACAGGTGGACACACGGCGGTTCCTAAAAGTCTTCATTAACTCTGCTTGCTTGGAAGATTTCATGCCCTTTAAAACAGTTATCTTTTGTTTTATTTCTCTCTGTGTTTTTGGTTCATTAGAGTTGAGTTCCTGTAATTCGGCGGTGTTGTGGCATTACCTGACCGCCCTGCATGACCAGCGCCGGGTGGTCGACTGGATCCGGAACAGGGAGACCTCCGGTGCCCCCCGGTGGCCTGAGTTAACCCCAGAGCTGGTCAACAGCAACACAGCCTGCAGCAGCTCCATGAGGGAGAACATCCTGGACCTGCTGGCCAGGTACAGCAGCCATTTTCACTCCTGTCACTGTTTACTCGACAGAAACTGAATGAGGCCTAATAAAAGTCCAGAAAACTGTCTTGGTAACACTGAAAGAGTTGAGTGGCAAGATGATGCATTCATATGGTATTCAGTCCAATTAGTTCACTTTTATCCAGTTGGTTGGGGCAGTATGTCGGGAAGGTCAGCAGCAGACAACAACAACTTCATCTCGACATTAACAAAATAGTAATCTTCTTGAGTAAAACCATGTTTAATTGTGTTTATGTTGTGCATAATCCAGATACACACAAAATATGTAGTCAAGTATGTGCACAATGCCATTTACATCACAGCCACTGGTCTAAATGAAAGTTTAAAAAGTTAAAGAGGTTAAAGTTAAAAAGAAAAGTATACTATTTAAGACATCTTAGATTATCCATATAATGCTGCCGCTAGAGTTCAATTGAAGTTTTGAATTCAGGCTGCAGTTCACATAATTTTATTTGTATTACAAGTATTTTGTGAGCAATCTGCATATCACTCTCCATGGATCAACTGTTTTTTAATGGATTTTCACTCAAAGATATTGCTAGTTCATTTGTACTATTTAATGTTTGGACTCAGATTATTTCTTTACAAAAAATGTTGCCTCAAAAAGAGAGAACCAGAACTGGCATGGTTTCAGAGATTTAAATTTACTGTAATGGACCGGTACAATCGTGTTTTTGCTTGTGGCTAGTGTAGGGGTGGAGCCTCTGGTCCTGCCAGCCAATCAGTAGCGTTGGCTCTTTCTTTCTGCTACAAAAGCCCCCAGAAGAGCAAGAGAAGAAATACTTATTGTTGTTTTGAAAAGACCTTAATGATTGTAATTATCAAAGGTATTGGACATTATGGACATGCACCAAATATACACCAAACTTAATGTTTGTGGTTCACAGATCAGTTCAAATCACTATAGACTGATTGGTAACATGCACAGAGTCCTGGTGTGCAGACTTCTTGCTGGGTTCATTTGGGTTTATGTCTGTTTTTTCCTCCAGGAGAGGGCTGTTCATCCCGGAGGAGCTGGCAGACTTGGAGCAGCTGCTGTGGAGGCTGGCTCAGGGTGGAGGGGTGATGGCTTCATCCCCTCCTGTCCCTCAGTATCGCTCCCCCCTCGGCCTCGACCTCCACAGCCTCTTCATCGCCTTCTGCCTGGACCGCAGCCTGCAGTTCCTGCTCTACACCTACCTGGAGCACTACAGGTGTGTGTTGATAAGATGACATGTACTTTTCATCTTTGTTAACGTACTTACAGCTACTTAATTGATTGTAAAATATCTGTTATTAAGTTAATTAGCTGCTAATGAACTCTGTGTCCGTCCTCCACAGGTTGACTCCCAGAAACTGTCCCCTGTTGACCAATCAGAGCCTGTCTGAGAGCCAGCCCTGGTTTGAGATGCTGGTGAAGATCCAGGAGATCACCAGAGATCTGTCAGGTACCAGGTGGCTGCAGCGTCAGCTCCTGCCAGCTCGGCAGTTTATAACGAACAAAATTTCTTAAAACGGATTGATCATTTAGGTCGTTTTATGAAGCAAAAATGCCAAACATTCTCTGCTTCCGGCTTCTCACATGTGGGGATTTGCTGCTTTACTCTCTTTTACAACATTGTAAACTGAATATCTTCGGGTTTTTTCAACTGTTGTTTTGGCCAAATCAAAACATTTAAAGACGTCACCTCAGACTTTTCATTATTCTCTGACATTTAATAGATTAAGTGATTGAGTATTTAAAAAAAAATATTGTCAGATCAAATGATAATGAAAATAATCATGAGCTGCAGCTAAGTTGCTTTCATTTAAATTTGTTTAATTTTATAGATCAGGTCAAAGACAATATATAAGATTAGAGCAAGTTTAGATAGATTACATTAGATAGACAAAGTTAATTTAATTGTGTTTTATTATTCTAATTATTCTTTTTATTTTAGCATAGTTTCATTCAGTTTCATATTTTATTTAGTTTAGCTAATTTAGTTTTGTACAGTTTAATTTACTTCATCTTAATTTCATTAGATGTTAGATGAAACTCTGTACATGGGGAGTTCTCCATACACGTAAACATACGTAACAGAGTCCGTTTGTGACTTTTGACTGGTTCGCTGTCTGTCTGTCTGTCTGTCTGCTGTTCCAGATCCAGGACTGGTCTTCCAGGCCAGTTTAACCAGTGCTCAGGTGCTGTTACCAGGCAGCCAGGCATCTCTCAGCAGTCTGCTGTTAGAGGGACACAGTCTGCTGGCCCTGGCTGCCATCATGTTCGCCCCCGGAGGCATCGACCAGGTAAACATCAAATCTAATCCCACCTGTTAACCAGGGCCTCACCAGAAGATTATGTTGTTATTGTTACCCATTGAGTTTTTTTACAAAAAAGCACTGGACACATGTTTTACCCAGTGCAGTCGACATCAAGTTGAAGTTAAGCTGGTATTGTGTATTGCATTTTGTGTCGTATTAATGTCTGTAAGTCAGTAAAGAGCGTACGACCAAAGCTCTCCCACTCGTTACAACCACTGCTAACCAATTTCCTTTGGAAAAGGCGCTGCTTTTACTGTGGTATCCCCGGTACTCGCAAATAATGGAGAAAAATATGTAGAAATAAAAATAATTGTGAAGAAGTCAAGGACATTTAAAATCCCTCCTAACACCAGTCTGTAATGATGATGTGAAAGATGATTTGCCTGGAACAGGAATATGTGCTTCCTGTGTGCAGGTGGTGGTTCAGAGTGAAAGGTTGGGCAGGTCAGAGAGGACGGTCGACCCTCAGCTCCTGAAGATGGCGCTGGCCCCACACCCCAAACTGAGGGCCGCCTTGTTCCCCGCGGGGCCCCGAGGAAACGCCGCGTTCTCGGACATCTCGGTCTACCACCTCCTGCAGGTACACTCACACCTGTCACCCACGGTCCTCATTAAAATATTAGTTCGTCCTGTACTCATGCTGCTCTCCTCTCCTGTGGAGCTGGTTTTAATGAACACTCTGACACTCTGTCTGATTTTTGCTGAGTAGAACAGTCCTCTGGTGAAATGCAGTCGCATGCTTGTTACAGTAGATTGTGTGTATGTTGTAGTAAAGCTGACGGCACATTATTGAGTTGTTGTGTTTTCCAGTCGCTCCATCCTCTGGACCCATCCAGGCTGTTCGGCTGGCAGGCAGCAAACACCCTCAACTCCACCGGTAAGCCCTGAAAACCAGCTTTAAGGTCACTGCAAGGTCATGACCCCTGGAACTATCCAGTAAACACCCTTGACTTGACGCCACCCTGAGTTTGACATATGTGGTTTTGAGTGAAATGTCTCAACAGCTATTAGATGGATTACCATTAAATCTTTGGTTCATCATTCATGTTCCCCTCAGGATGAACTTATAATAACTTTGGTGATCCTCTGACTGTTCATTTAGCGCCATCATCAGATCTTTTCATTTTAATTTGTCCGACACTTTGGTTTATGACCAAATACCTGCAAACTAATGACATTCCCATCAGCCTCAGCTGTACCTTGTCAATGCTAATATTAGCATGCTAACACGCTAAACTAAGATGGTGAACATGGCAAACATTGTACCTGCTAAACATCATCATGTTAGCATTGTCATTGTGAGCATGTTAGCATGCTGATGTTAGCATTTAGCTCAAAGCACTGCTGTGTCTAAGTACAGTCTAACAGAGCTGCTAGCATGCCTGCAGTCTCTTAGTCTTGTTAATGATTTTAATTCATCTGTTATCGAATTGCTATCCGGATTCTGTTACATTAACCTTTTTATTGTTTTAGCTCAGCAGTAGTAGCAGCAGTTGCAGTAGCACATGAAGCTTAGTCAGCTTTCCTTACATACTGTAAAATTTTAAATTGGAGCATAAATACAAAGCCAAGGGCCCATGGTCTACAGGCTGGGTAAACGTGCATTCATCTTTGGGATTGTCCCCCACAGAAACGTCAGAGTTGCCTCATTTCTCCAGCCCTCACCTGGTTAAGAGGTTCGCTCTGGTGGAGAACCTGGACTTCCTGTACTACCTCCGTCATGGCCGACCATCCTTTGCATACGCCACCTTCCTCGTCCAGCATCTGAGCGACTGCAGTGACGTCGCCTTACTGTGAGTATGACACACTTAACTACAGCTCAGGAAAGTCTAGTCGAATCTAGTGAAAGGATTTATGGTACAGGGAAGAAGGAAAAACATTGTTCTGCTACACAACATTAGTAATGTGTGTGTGTTTCAGGCTGCAGCAGACCTGGCAGCAGGTGTACCGGTTGGCCCTGCAGTGCTTTAATGTGCCGTCTGTGGCATCAGCGACCGTTTGTTTCTCTGAGCTGCTGGGAGCCTGCAGCCTGAAGCTGAGGGTCGACATCAGAGCCATGAACACCATCCTGCAGCACTGGAACCAACACAACACACACACCGCTCCCACACAACATCTGCGCACACTGGGTAAACACAACACACACACACCGCTCCCACACAACATCTGCGCACACTGGGTAAACACAACACACACACACACACACACACCGCTCCCACACAACATCTGCGCACACTGGGTAAACACAACACACACACACCGCTCCCACACAACATCTGCGCACACTGGGTAAACACAACACAACACACAGTCTCACACACACCGCTCCCACACAACATCTGCGCACACTGGGTAAACACAACTCAACACACAGTCTCACACACACAGACACACACACCGCTCCCACACAGCAGCTACACACTCTGGGTAAACACACTGATTTTGTGTCTTTTCAGTTTCTAAAGGTATAAAGCTGGCGGAGGCGGAGCCTGGAGCAGCGGAGGAGCTGACTGGCTACCTGGAAGCTGCAGTGACAGACAGCCTAGAGCAGAAGGGCATCAGCAGGTAATACTCCACTCCACATTACTGCTGTCTAAATAAAACTAGTCCGAATAAAATTTACATGCCCGTCCTTGTGAAACTTTGAAGCTGGATTCTTGGTAATATACTGACTATGAGAGGGTTGTGCTTGCATCACGTTAGCATGTAGCATGAATCAAAAGGTCTTCGTGGAGAACAAAATATTAGAGTTGTACATTAATTAGTTTAACCTGTTAGCAAGCAACCCTTAATTCTCAAATATTATTTACTTTAGAGAAAACCAGACCTTAATTTGAAACACAACAACCGAGTCATGTCATACTCACCACTCTGTTGCTCTGAGTGTCTGTTTCTAAGAGACACCCACAAAACTCTGGTTAGGTTAAAAGCTTGCAAAAGCACTGGTGCAGATAATCTTGACCCATATCTCCTTCATCTAAGTGCCCCCTTAATCTGTCAACATTTAGCACACAAACATTTTTAAGAGGCATGATTCCAGCGTCGTGGAAAAGTGCCACAGTAACACCGTTACACAAAAGTGGTGATGTCTCCAATCTCAACAACTATTGCCCAATATCCAAACTTCCCTTGTTAGCAAAAATCCTAGAATCCTTGGTCAATTTACAGCTACGTGCCGTTATTGACTCACAAAACTTACTACAGCCACAGCAGTCTGGTTTTTGCCCGGGGCCCCAGCACAATAACAGCTGCAGTTTCAGTCATTGATAACAATGTCTCCTTCATAGATAAAAAACAATTTCATGTCACCCTCTTCATTGACCTCTCTAAAGCATTTGATACCGTCAATCACAAAATCCTACTCCTCAAACTACAGTCTATAGGTCTAGATGAATCCACGCTTAATTGGTTCCACTCTTTCCTTATGGTACTCAGTCAGGCCATCTTACAATCAGAAATGGGTTGCCACATGGGTCTATCCCTGGTCCACTGCTGTTTTAACATAATACTTCCAAATCAATACTTCAATGTAAATTGTTTTGCTGATGATATTATTTTATATGCGCCAGGCGCCACCCCAGCCCAGGCCCTCACTCGTCTTCAGTCTGCCTTTGATGCTTTCCAAGTATCACTCTTTAATCACAGACTAGTTTTAAATACAGAAAAGACCAAGTTCATGGTATTCTCCACCTCAACCAGTGACTCTGACTATCCTGCCATTAAATGGCACCCATATTACTCTTACTGAGTCCTACAAATATTTAGGAATTTGGCTTGACAGCAGACTATCATCCAAGATTCACATTCAACATTTGACCCAAAACTTAAAAATCAAACTAGGTTCCTTGTATAGAATTAAAGGATGTCTGTCTTCTTCCAGCCGTCAAACTATTGTGCAGTCAACCTTCACGTCTGTCCTCGACTGTGGAGATATTCCTTATTGTCACGCTGCCCCGTCAACACTTCGGCAGTTAAATCCTGTGTATCGCAGTGCTTTACGCTTTATCACAAATGACACGTTTCGTACTCATCATTGTTCTCTGTATCACACGGTTGGATGGACTTCCTTACAGTCAAGAAGAAATAGCAATCTCATGTTATTCATCTATAAAGCTCTACTGCTGAAGCTTCCCTCACATTGTCCTCAAACTACAGTCTGACATTCCCCTTGGAGATTTTAAAGCTTTATTATCTAAAGTTTTCAATGATTCTTGTGACTGTTTTAATTAATTACCTTGTTTATTTATGTAGTTGTGTTGATTCTGTTTTTGTTTGTGTTCTTTTGAATGTTCTTGTTCTCAGGTCTCTCTTGGAAAAGAGCTCTTAATCTCAATGAGCCTGATTAAATAAAGATTAAATGAATAAAAAAAAAATAGAAACACTGTTTTCACTTCATGATAGATTTCAGTTAGTTCTACTTTGCTGTTTTTTTTTTCTGTAGCTGTTAAGATTCTGTTAATCAAACTCAAATATTCCTTAGCTTTTATTTGAGACTTGGCTGTTATTTGAATACCAGCTTTTATTTGAAAATGTACGGTAGTTGACTAGCTACTGTAATTTACACAGTGGCTGCTAACATGCTAACTTGCTTGTAACCAAAATAGCTCCCCAGACTAGCTAGCTTGCTAGCCCCAGTTAGCAGACAAGCTAGAAGTTTGGCTTAACAAAAAACGCCAAAAGCCAAAAATTAAAGTAGGGAATTCAAATTATTTGATGCAGTAGTTGTTTAAACACAAGTTTGTTAGTGTCAAAAATACAATTTTTCAATCAGTCAGGTAGGACATTTGAAAACTTTACTTGTTTAGTAGAGGGAAAAGTTGCCTCTGCTGTCCAAAAACCAAAGTAGCAAAATAAAAAAAAAAATTAATAAGAATCTGCACAAAGTAGGTTATACATATTTATATGTATGTTTGTGTGTGTGTGTGTGTCAGGTCGTCTTACGAGGCGGCTCAGGAGTGGGCGTTGCCTGTTCAGTTCTGTCAGCTCCACAGTCTGAAGCTCAGCTCTGTTTACCCCGCCCACTGCACCGATGATGGACAGTTCATCCATTTCCTTTTGTTTGTCCAGCTGCACAACTTCCCACCCCAGCAGGTGAATACACACCTCCACAACATCCTCACATTACAGCTCTATTAGATAACTTTGCACAGCATCACCTGTCCATGGTGGTGATGACTGCAGCCTGTTGCACTTTTGCTGATGTTGTAGATCACGGTGATTGAGAAATACTTTCAGAATGGTAACAACGCAGTTTTTATGGTTTCTGTTTATTATAAACAAAAAATGCATCACTTCCTCTGCAGCACCACCATCTTAAATTACACTTAATGCTTTGCTACACACTGTAGGAGTCAACTACATCTCTGGTAAAAATTCAAACCTAATATTTTACTATGAAAAAGTCAGCATATAGAGCTTTTATAACTTATATAATTCATATCACTGATCAGTGTAAGATAAATCTATTCTAAAACATGGTGCCATGTCATTTTTTGGCCATTTCTACTGTAATGTTATTTCTGTTTATATCCTGTCATGTCAAACTCCTTCCTCTGACCAAATTTGGTTCTTCCTCCAGGTGAGGTCACTGGCAGCTCAGTTTGGTCCCGCCCTACAGGCCCACCTGAGTCTGGCGTTTCAGGACCTGCAGGTGTACAGTCAGAGGAGTAGCTGTGGCTCTGAGGAGCAGTCAGGGTCTCTGAAAACAAAGGAGGCCCCTGGGAGCCCGGAGCACCCCAGGGAGCTGTTCCAGGTCCTCCTGCAGAGCCAGGAGGAGGCGGCGCCCTGCAGGTACCTGCTGCAGGAGGCGCTGGTGCAACGCTGCTCAACGCTGGCTGTAATGGCTGCTTGTCAACAGGTAACCGCACAAAATACACCTAGTGACCCTTGCTGTTATAAAGTAACACTAAGAGATTATGCACAGTTGCACAACTATGTCATGACTTAGCAAAGACAGACCGATACAGAGCTGTGGAGAGATGCAGAGCTGTAAAGGACTTTTGGCCTCCACCCACACCTCCCTCATCCACATTGTTAGATCAGGAGGAGGAGGAGGAGGAGGAGGATGGAGAAATGAATAAATTAGACCTCAACCAGGTTCTTTGGAAATGTAAACAAGGTTTTTGCTGAATGACATCCAAACACACACCTCTGACCCATGATATTGCTCTGCTAGCTACCCACGAGCTAACGGTCTAGTGTGGTTTTATATGATGGGAGGAGTTAGCACGTCGTACCAAATCACATTTGATTGGATACATTTATGTTTAACCCCTGAGAGCAGGATGAGTCATCAAAAATATTGTAATATTTTACAAGAAGAGAAAAGAGAGGGATGTTAATATGAAGATACAGAAAAATGTTTTACGGCCCAAGAGATAACTGAACAATTAAGAAGGTTCACATTATTTCACGTCTGTCTTAAAACAATAATCAAGTGCCCATATGTACATTAAAACAGGTTTTACTAGCTGTAGACGTTCCCGCTGTTCATACTGGCCATTAAGAGATTCCTTCCTTGTTCTGAATACGATTACAATGTAAGTGATGGGGGACCAAATCCACAGTCCTAATTATGTGCAGAAATGTATTCCAGCGTTTTTCTGAAGGTAATGTGAGGCTTTGGCAGTTTGAGTTCAACAAATCAAGTGTGAATCTTCCAAACTTATTGTCTTTTGTACAGAAATCTGTCTTTGTGTTACTATCCCTCCTCTGCAGAACAGAAAGGAAACACAAAGAGGGATATCTGCACTAAAAAGACTGTTGCCATTATGTTTTTAGTGGTGCAAATTCCCAAACAAATGGGCCATTAATCCACCCAAACCAATGCACAACGTGCAGTCAAGTCACTTTGCTCGGGTGGTATTCTTTCATAACAAAAGTTTGCCTTCACTTTCACTTTGTACTTAATATACCTAACCTATAAATTAAACAATAAAACAATTAAAACTAAGACTATCTGCATGGCTAAGTCCCATGAAGATACTCTGCAAGAGGGAAAATGTTTGAATTCCAACAAAACTTCTTTCACATGAGGTCATAGTGTCTTCTTACGGCCAGTAAAACTGGATTCAGTAATGTAAAAAATGCCACCAAACTGTGCAGCCAAGTAAATAGGATTCAGTGCTGCCCAGAAAATACATTAACATTCAACTTGCACTCGTCTGTAGATGCAACAGCGAGCTGTTAGCTCAGCGTGCTCAATACAAATCAGTCAGACAGTTTCTGATTTTGTGCATCATAGCAGCATCTCTAAGCGTGGAATTTATTTACCTGTGCGTGTTTGCAGATCCTAAATCAAATGATCTGATATTGTAGATTGATATGGGAGAAGACAAGAGAGCTTGAAGTAAATCCTCTATTGGCTATCCAAATACTTGAGTTATTAAAAGTATAAAAACAATAAAGGGAAACTTTCAACACCGCTGCATTTAAAGCTGCCAGTAAAAACAGCTCCAGGCCATATCTGCACATCATAAACGACAACAGAAAACTGGCAGAACAACAACAAACAGTGAGTCAGCATTCAGTCCAAATTCTGATAAAGGAGAATTTTTCATGAATTTACTCAGCAAGTGACCAAAACTGTAAATAAAGCCAAACTCTAATGAGAGAAAAGACCCCGGGGCGTCAAAACACTGCATGGAAATGTGCTGCTCACAGATTATATGTGGAGATCATATACTTTATATTCTTTGGATATGCTGTGGGTTAATATACAGGAAGATCTATGAATGTGTGTGGAGATGCATAAAGGATGGTAATATGTAATTTATGTATGCACTGTATCAAGCTGTGTAGGGGAGTATATATCTGACATATAATCTACATGTAGAGCGTTTTAGGATATGTCAGTGGGGGGCACAGAGGCACTGCATGGGGGGAAAATGTGCAGTGGAACTAATGTTGAATGAGCGATATTCAACAATATTAATTCAGAAAGCAAAATGACGTGAAACGTTTTGACAGAGAAGAAAAGAAAAACAGGGATGTTCATCAGAACACACCGGTCAAACATGTCTGTTAAAATCCAAAATATGAAAACTGCAGGACGGACTGCGATGAGACGTGCTTCATCGTTCACGCTCCCCTCAGGATGAACTGTAATAACTCTGCTGATCCTCTGACTTTCCATCTAGCGCCACCATCAGGTCGACACGTTAACGCGTCCGACACTTTGGTTTCTGACCTGCAGAGCTGCTGGCGTTCCCATCAGCCTCAGCTGCACTCTGTGTTCACCGCTCTGTAGCAAACGTTAGCATGTTAGCATTGTATGTTAGGTTGTGCCCAGTTCCGCTGCAGTCCAACACACCTGTAGTCGCGCCACACTAAACTTCTATAACCTACGTGTTGCGTCTCACGGCTGCTCGGCTGATGATTTGAATCATCAATGTTCAGGGGGCAGCCATAGTAAAATGTGACTAAAACTAATATATGTTTTATCTAAAGACTTAAACACAGTTGGTGGTTCATCCCACTGTCAAACCTGTTTGATTGACAGGGGGCGGAGCTGGTGCCGTGCCTGTGCGTGTGGGTGTTGACCTCCGTCGATGATGTCACAGCTGGGGAAGCCACCTCCCACCTGGTTGAAGCCCCACAGCACCATGAGTGGACCCTGCATGACCTGTCAATCATCTGGAGGACGCTGCTGGGGCGGGGCCACGTCAGGCCCCTCCTACGAGGCTTCGAGCTCTTCCAGAGGGTAAAAACCTGAGACGAGATGAAAAAAACGAGATATTATGTGATCAGAGAAAGAGATTTGAAAGCATTAGCAGAGTGCAGCGCAGTGTCTCTCCCTCCCGTCTGAAACTGTGGCGGTGAATACAGTTTTTCTCTTTTTTTCCCCAAGCAGAGCAGTGGATGTTTGCAGGTCCTACTTTTTAGGTCAGGTGCTGGATGAAAGAGCCATCAAAAAGGGTTCAGAAAGGATTATACACACTGGATTAGAGCTCCTTCCTTAATACTATATTCAATACAGTATGACGTTTCCACACCGCCGTCTTTGCCAGGAAAAACCTGCTTTTCTCCCAGAATATGTGACATCTTTTCATTTGGGAAAAGTCTTAAAATATGCAGCATATTGAATTTGAGGAGAAAAGTTGTTCCTATTTTCTCCTTGACTGGACCTTCAGGGATTTGTGCCGCAAATGTAATATCTGGGTTGTTTTAGGATTTGGTTGATTCTTTCCGGTTTTATATTCCACTTTTGGATCGAATTTATCCTGCCAAATTAGCGTGAATGTCAGATGATTATTGCATAAAAGAAAACTAATTATTTAGTGCACAACAATGAACATCTACTATTAAATTTATCAAAACAAGATGACTTTGCTTGACTTTCCTTTTTCTTCGTCTCTCTCAGGACTGTTCTCTGGGGTTGTTGTTGAGGATGTTTGAGTTGTGTTGTGACTACAGGAACTTCTCTGAGGCCAAAGTGAAGCTGTTGGACTTTCAGAGGACACTCATCACTGTAAGTCCCACCCACCAGCAGACCAATAAAGACATAAAGACTTATGCAGCATCACTTGACCAGAAATCAGCTTGCAGAGACTTTAAACCTGCTTGAGACACTTTGCATAATCCATCACAGTGAACATTTTGTGGTTTGTAGCTTTATTTTTCACCTTTTCATTGTGTGATAGTCATTAGAAGCAGCACGTGCCAGTGCAGTGAAAAACCTGAGCTCTGCCTTCCTCCCTGCAGTGCAGACAGCTTTGAAAGTGCCTCCGACCACACCCAGCTCAGAGATGCAACACAGTCAGTTCTTAAGCTACTCTTTAAAGGTTTAATAGTAGCAGACGGTCAGACTGAGTTGGAAGTGAGAAGATTAATTATGATCCTGGAAGTCCAGTTTGACTACATATTCACGCACTGAAGCATTATTAGTTGAAAAACAAACCCTTTACAATACAATGGGACAGGATTTTACAGCTCTGAAGTTATCACCGTGCCAATCTTTTCGTCATCCGTTGCTGCCGTTGCAAAGTTAACAGTAGAAATATGCTGTCATCTACCAGGAAAATGTGCTTGATTTGATAGGTCAGTGCATTGCGTTGCTGGATGGTGTCAGATTGCGGATATCGCAGATTTTTAGATTAGTTGATAAATGTATAAAACGCTCCATGGTCAGTTCTGCATGTTTTTACTTTGGTCCAAGGAGAAAACACACACAGTGAGTTCTCACATTTGTGAGTTAATTTCATTCAGCGATGTTCTAGGCACTTTGAGTGCATTGTACCACAGCGATACATCAGAGCCCCATGTGTCAGGACCGCCCCTGTGTCAGCCCTGTGGTCTCCCTGAAACGAATAAGAGGGCTGTGGCTTTTAACTCAGAGCTGATGATCTGGTCTGAATGGGGATCAACACATTATCTTGGTGGTTTTCCTCTGGCCCTGGGAGAGTCTCCCAGGAAAAGGACCAAACAAAGAGCTGTACAAGGAGCCTTATGAATCATCCAGGACACGAAAGACTCACCTCACCCGGGAAAAGGGAAAACGTGGCAGGGCCCCCCACTTCTTCTCTCTAATCCGCCTTCTCTTCCTCCTTGCCTATTTCAGCTGAGAAGTGGAGGCCCAGCACCCCCCGGTGGACTCCCCCTGCAGTGGGTGGAGAGCCAGGCCTCCGTGCTGCTCCTCACTATGCTGCAGCGCTGCTCCTCCCAGTACGACCTCCACCGGCTGCTGCAGCTCCTGGCCGACGTCGACAAACTCCTCAAATCCAACGGTGAGATCGGAGAGTCCGTCGTCTCGTAAAGTGATTGCAAAACGTGTCAGAATCGCTCAGGTGCAGCTCAGGAGATGACAGGGATTATTAATCGATACCGTCACAGGTTTGATTCCCACCTTGTGAAACCAATTTCATCCAGCTGCTGCCGTCCTCTCAACAAGATGTTCGTTCTGACCTCTGATCTGTCCGGAGGCTTATTTTGAATGTGTACACAGGTGGATTTAGTGTGAATTTCTTGTGTGTGTGTGTGTGTGTGTGTGTGTATGTAGGTCCAGACTTCAGGAAGCTGAGTCAGCTGAGTCAGTTGCTGCAGGGGTCAGAGGTCAGCCTGTCGCCCAGGCTGCTGCAGTGCAGTTCTCCCTCCGTCCAGCAGGAGGAGTTCCAGGCTGCAGTGGACGCTCTGCAGGCCAGGGGGCGCTACAGCCAGGCCAGGCAGGTGGCCCAGCTGGCCGATCTGCCCGTCCACCGCCTGCTGCTCAGCCAGGTCTGATCCCCCACACAGAACACATCGAGATTCGTATTCACATTTTAGGTTCACATTTTACATTCACACATATTTTACATTTATATTTAACATCGTAAATTATTTTATAATATATATATTTTACATTTTTGACTTAGCTAGAACGGGGATGTCAAACAGGACGGACCCTTAAGATTTTAACGATCCATTAACCTTTCCCCTTAGCGGCACCCTCAGCAGAGCGAAGCTAACATTAAGGATGCTGAGGTCATGTCGTCTGTATTTTTTCTGGAAATCTGGGGGGTTTAGCAAACTGGGGTGGAGTTAACACTGAAAAACAAACACATGGTGGGTATTTATAGGCTAATTTATCTAAATAAATAAAAGAATCAACAAAGGATTCACTTTCTCCAGCGGAAATGTATTCCTGGCAGCATTCAGAGGAATTTGAAAAAGCATTTAGACTTTTATGTGAATGAAATTCACAGAAACTACAATTTAACTATTAGCTGAATTAAGAAAATATTACAAATCCCAATAATTTACAAAAAAGTCCTGGCTACGGCCAGTAAACCCCAACTTATACATTGGCATAGCGGTTGCTAACTGATGGTAGCTGATTTTGGTTTATCACAGATCTATCGCATATATGTGGCTGATAAGTAAGAAATGCCAGACCGCTTTTTGTCGTAGTTCGGAAACAGCGTCTCCGTCGCAAAGTTTGTCCACCAGGGAGCACTGACAAACTTGTTTTTCAGCTTTACAATTCTTTCAATAATCAAATTTAAGTCATTCTTATCAAATTGATTGTTTATGTGATGAGTTAATGTAAAAAATAATACAAATAAAAAATGTCAGCCTATATTGTTAACTCAAAAATCCAGTATCAGTTAATTGCATGATGTTTTCTGAGACAGGCTTTTCTGTCTTCCCTGTAGCTTCTCCAGGAAGTAAACTCCCAGAAGTCCAAGCGGCAGTGGAGAAGGTTGGAGACCCGAGTCAGTCTCTGGAGGAAATGTCACAAGCAGCTGAAGGCTGACAGCACTGATCCAGAATCAGCCTCCCGGTTCTTCCTGTCACAGGCTCAAACGGGGAGTGCGGACTCCTCCGCGGCTGCGGAGGCTCCCAGTGAGCTGCTGGATGTCCAGGAACGCTGCCTGCTGCTCTGCCTCGCCGCTCACTGGCTCTCCCTGCTCAGCCCGGCTCCTGTGGACCAACTGGAGAGCCTGGAGAAACAGCTGTGGATCAGCCGGGTCCGACGACGTGTCCTCACCGTCGCCATGGAGAAGGAGAGCATTTTCAACCTACCGCCACCCGCCATCACACCTGAAATGAACACGTATGAAGTGCTCATGAGGGAGTTCTCCTTCTCCAACATATCAGGCCTGAACACAGAGAAGTGTCTCAGTCTGGAGGGACTCCCGGGTCCCTCTGAGGAGCAGGACGAGCTGAATACCGGCTCAGAGGAGAGAAGCATTCTGCCTGCGCTCATTGGGCAGATATTAGATGAAGGCAGTATCCATGAAGCCAGCCGGGTCTGCCGTTATTTCTCCCTGTATCACCCAGACGTGTGGGTGGTGCTGCGCTGCCGAGGTCTGGCCTCTGGAGAACTGAACCCTGAAACGCAAGAAGAGGCATCAGAAGCTCTGCCGAGGAAGAGCCTCACTAGCTGTAAGCTTCCCTCTGATCTTCAATTTATATATAAATATACTTTAGACATCTGTTACCACAATATTCTGCTAACTGTCAAATCGCAAAATGTTGCTGCATCATTAGGAGCAATAAGTTAAACTCTTTCTACGCCCAGTGTGTTTCAAATGCATTTACCAGTTGCCGAATATGCTTGTATTTTAACATATGTAACTGTCTTCACATGCTGCATACTGGCTTGGGTCTCATTTGTGCTTTTGACGTGTAACTGCTGGGAAAAGCTTTACGTTTCATATCTCTCTTTATTCCTCACTTGTGCACAGAAGGACACGAGTTTGTATTTGGCTGTGAGCTCTGTCAGACGCCTTCTTAGTCCACAGTAGTACTGTGGCTGAACATTGACGGTGGTCTGCAGCTGTTCCGCCACTGTAGTCAGTGTAGCCATTGGAATTAATACATATATATATATATATATATATATATATATATATATATATATATATATATATATATATATATATATATAGCAGTGATTTAGCAGTAGCTCCTCTCCAGCGGAGGAAGAAGCACTTCCAAGATCTTTTACTTAAGTAAAAGCAGCAATACCACAGTGTAGAAATACTCAAGTTACAAGTAAAAGTCCTGCATTCAAAATTTTACTTGAGTAAAAGTACAAAAGTATCAGCATCAAAATATAATTAAAGTGCCAAAAGTAAAACTACTCATTCTACAAAATGGCCTATTTTTTAGATTATCATTATTGATGCATTTATATACATATCTATTTAATGTTGCAGCTGGTAGCGGTAGCGGCTAATTTTAACTACTTTATATATTGCTGGGTAGTTTAATCAATATAATACGTCATAATTAATTTGTTTCTTATGTTGTTTATTCATCAGAATCTGCAAAGTACTTGTGACTAAAGCTTTAAAATAAGTGCAGTGGAGTAGAAGTGTGAAGTAGTATAAAATATATAAATGCTCAAGGAAAGTACCTCATAGTTGTACAGTACTTGAGTAAATAGTTATCTTCCACCACTGCTCCTCTCTTATATTTTTTAACACACTAATGATAACGGCAGCATCTCTGTAGTTGACTCAATATTTCAGACCAGCAATCGAACCCTGAGGAACACCTCCAACAGTTGCTGCCAACCATGAATTTCCAGGTTGAGCGGAGATGGCGCCCATATGAGAGAGATATGACCTCTGCCAAATTTCACTTTCGTCCATAAAATACATATTTTGCTCCGTTTCTTTTCCCTCTCTATCTCCTCCAGCTCCCTCTATCAGCAGCCTGGCGTCTTTCGTGCTGCTTCCCCTCCCTGACGACGAGGTTGCTATCCAGCTCCAGAAACTGGTGGATCAGTGTTGCCATGGCAACAACTACTGCAAACAAGTCCTCAGCCTCTACCAGCTCTCCAAGGTAGTAACCTATTGTGTTTGTGCTGTCTTATTATTATTATTTGTGGGAATTTGGGCCGTGTGAACGAGCTAGAAACACAAAACTTGGCCCAGTAACTGGAAACGATGTTCATGTGCTTCCACAGAAATATGAGCCCAGTCGGCCACATGGTGGCGCTGTAATTAAGGCCCAAAAATGCAACAGGCCACGCCCCTCACACCGTAGGTCCGAATGACTTGAAACTTTGAACATAGCTTGTTGATATCTTATTTAGTTTTCAAGATACTGACCAATGAACTTCAAAAAGGGGCGTGGCTCAGCACATAAATAGACCACAGTCAATCATCACAAAACTTCCAGGACATGTCGACATAAGAACCTGAAACATTCCCTGAAAGCTTCCTTTAAATCGGCCGCTAGGAGGCGCTGCAAGGGCAAAGAAATGTGAGTGGCATAACACGAATCAGACTATGAATCAGAAATAGTTTGTTTTCTTTATTCTATTTGTGAAAATGCAAAAAAGGGAGATTTCACTGCTTTTTTCACGTCTAGGCCACATCTGACCAGGTCCAGATCAAAACCTTTAAACTTCTAACGGTCCGTGTTGGCTTGAACCCTGGAATTGCCGCTTGCGGCTGTATTCTTCATTTCTATTTCTGTGATTATGTATTATTTATTCACTGATCTCCTGTATATAGTTTTTGGAGTAGCATAAAGGGAAATATAAAACCAAATCTCATTATACAACCCTGTGTTGTAGAATGATCAATAAATCTATCTTGTACCGGCCAGTCCACCTAATACTGCGCTGTCATAGCAAACACGTGTCCCATGTCCATATTGGATGTTGTCATTTTGGAAAATTATTAAAAAATACAAATCTTTAAACCACAGAAATAAAAAAAAGATGTAAAGAAGGTTCACATTGACCTCTGCAACATAACGCTTCCCCCTTAGATACTAACCACCCTCTGATTTAATGTATGAGGATAAACCGTGCTGTCATTAATGCACGTGATGTTTTTATGATTGTGTGTGTCCCTCTGTCCCGTCCAGGAGCTGCAGTGCTCCTTCAGTCAGGTCTGCAGCGAGGAGCCTTCGTCGGTGCTGGAGAAGCTGCTGCTGTCGGAGCAGCCGGAGCGCTTCAGGAAGGCTCAGGCCTTCATCAAAGCTCAGGGTCTCTCTGCAGACTCTGTGGCCGAGCTGGTCTCCTCCGCCGTGGTCCAGGCGCTGCTGGCCTCCACCCAGGAGCTGCAGCCTGGTGAGATCAGGGCGTCTGCAGCCGTCTAACGTTTTGAATTGTATCATCTTAAATACACTGGTTTGTTAAGTCGAACGTCTCAACTCCTTAACTTTCTTTACAAACAACTAACATTTAGTTTAGTTAGTTAGTAAAGCAGTAATCGTGCTCTTTGCTGAACTGCTTTACAATGAAGCAGCCCTAGGAATTAAGAGGTTAAGAGTGTAATAAAATAGTAAAAATGCCCCTTTCTGCAAGCATCTGCTCTCTAATCTCAATTGTTTAGTGTATAAAATAGTCACTAGCCCAGGGTGTCAACTTGAAATTGCTTGAGTCCAACCAACAGCCCCAAACCCAAAGATATCGTTGAGCTTTGTTCATTTGTATAAAAGCCCATCGAGGGACAGGCATTGCAAACTAGATTAGGCTATACATGCTATATGGCATTGGTCAATGCTACATACTTGTCACTATAAAATAAACATAAAATAATAAATAAAAAATACATTTACAATGATATAAAACAGCAAATCCTCACATTGGAGAAACTGGAATGAGAGAACGAGATGTTCCCCTAATAAATGACTTCAGATCAGCAGGTACCATCCCTCTCTCAGTTTTAATCAGCTCTGAAAGCAGAAGGCTTCAGCCAATAAGAGTTCATGTAAGAAAATACAGCAATAAGTTGTTCTGCCTCCATGCATGCAGAGTGTGTTTTTGGAGATTTTAGTATTGTCTGACATCAGAACTCTGTGTGTGTGTGTGTGTGTGTGTGTGTGTGACCCAGCAGAGAGGCAGGTATTCAGGCCATCGGAGGGCCGGGACTCGCTGGTCCAGCTCATCAAACTGTGCGACGATCCGAACCTGGTGGGAGTCAAACTGCTGGAAAACCTCAACACTGTTCCACTGCGAGACCTGAGCTGCAGTATGGCACACAAACACTCACACATACAGGAGTTATCAGCACAGAGGTGACTGACGTGGCGACATATTGTCTGATGTATTTTCTGCTGCAGAGGACAACTGTAAGTGTAGAAAGTGAAGCATTTAAACAGGCATTAGTCGATATATTTTTGTGAAATGTCCCTTTAAGCACAGTACACTTCGATAATATATTTAAATATACGTTATTGTGGCAGACTCTCTTCCTGCTCAGTATTCATGATTAGCACTTACAAAGACAAAGATACCAAGTAGATACCATGTACCAAAGTTTAAATCTGCACCAATCAAATTTTTATATTAATAATAGCTTAATGACTGCGTGTAATGTGTAAGGTGCTGGCCGTTGTGACGAAACCGCAGGAAATCAGCACCCGACTCTGCAGTTCCTATCAGCTCTGCGGAGCATTTTAGCACCTTTCAGCTCACTGTTTTGGTTTTACGGCACATTTGCTGTTCGGTTCAGTCTCAACAAACCCGTTGACAACTGTCCACTATCTGTCCAGCACTAATAATATGATAACATGATATCATATGATAACATAAAATGTTCTAAGTCTTTTCTTCTCCCTCTCCTGTAGTTGTAGAGTTGCTGATCGTGGCTCACGACTGTTTCAGTCTCACCTGTAACACGGAGGGCATTGTCCGAGTGCTCCAAGCCGCCCGTCACCTCAGCCACACCTACCTCGCTCCGGGAGAGCTCTACAGCCTGCTGGTAAGCCCCGCCCACTGACCCACACACCAGAAAGGTGGTTGTTGTTTGCCTCAGACTCTCATTCCTCTGCAAAGTACGTAAATTCACAAGACGCTTAGTAATTAGACATTTGATATCAGCTGAATGATGCTAAAAGGCGTCACTTGTCACTATCTGAGTAACACCGTATGCTTAAAAATAATGATAATAAAGTAACAAACCTTTTCTGTGTGTGCGTGTGTGTGTGTGTGTGTGTGTGCGTGCAGGTGCGTCTGCTGACAGGTATCGGCAGGTATAATGAGATGACGTACGTCTTCGACCTGCTGCATCAGAACCATCGCTTTGAGATGCTGCTGAGGAAGAAAATGGACACGGACAGAGGACAGGTGGACACACACACTGACAGTCGTCACATGTTAATGCCCGATGATTAGAGCAAGAGACGGAGAGTATCCTGTCTCCAGTGCCAGATCACTCTCACATTTATCCAGTGATCACCTACTATACTTTTAATAGTGTCCATCTTCGTTAAATTAACATTTTTACTACAGCTGGTTAAGCCAAAAGTCGGTCACCTCTACTTTTGTTTAAGTATTGTTGTACTTCCTGCCAGCTGCCATTGTTTTGTCATCATTGTATTATATATTTTGACCGTGGTCTTGATTAAATAAATCGGAATCGGAATCTATTTAGTGCAACTGAAGAGTGAACAGGCTTGAGTTTCTCAGTAACAGGAAAACTACTTGAATTCACCTACTAATTCCAGTCGGCTCGACTTTGCTGTTTTTAAGCTTCTGTCAGTGAAACTCAACACTTCCTGCAGAGATGGTTCACATTAAAAGCCTTCCAGTGGCTCAGAGGGCATAATCCTTCCCGTTTCTGGGAAACCTTTAATGTGAAACATTTGCAGTGAGAGTCGGGGTTTTGTGGACGGGAGCTTAACTTTTTAAAAACCTGGCAAAGTAGCTGTTATTGAAATGACAGTATTTAATAAATAAGACCTGTTTTGGTAAAAAGGATCAAACTATTATTGGACTAATGTAATTAGTTTAGTGGAAATGTGCATAATGATGATTATAATAATTTCATGAGATTTACGGTAATCCAGTTTTGACACCATTTGAACTCAGCTGATTGTTAAGCTAGCGTTAAACTAATGTCTCTACCTCATCATGCTGACGCCACATTAACCTGATCTCAATCCCTGTCGTCCCTGCTGTTGCAGAGCTCCAGCCTGAAGACCGCTCTGCTGGATTACATAAAGCGCTGCCTCCCTGCAGACAGCGAGAAACACAACATGGTGGCGCTGTGTTTCAGCATGAGGAGGGAGATCGGAGAAAACCACGAGATGGCTGCCAGAACACAGCTGAAGATCATTGAGTCTCAGGCCTGGGGTGAGCCAGCTCAATGCTAACAGCTAGCCAGAACAGGAATATACTGTACCAAAAACTCAGTGTGGCCTACTTCTTTCTCTGCTTTGATCCCGGTGTCAGCCATGCTGTTGTGTTTGACCTTGAGTACTGCTGACTTGTCTCTAAACAGTCGTCACTCCTGATCTGAAGAGGTCATTGGTCAAAGTGTTGGGGCTGCTGAAGGACGCTGCAGAGAGCTTCTCCAAGGTACCTGAACGTCTCTACCTGCTTATACCTTTAATACCCTGATAAGAGAGATATTAACTCTGTGTGTGTGTGTGTGTGTGTGTGTTTCCAGGACTCGTGCGTGCGTCAGGCGAGTCGCTGTGTTCGAACAGCCAAGCTGGTTGCTCTTCAGCTGCACTTCCTGAACCAGGGATCAGACCTGCGCGTCATCAACCTGCGACCTGCGGAGCTGCTGAGCAGCGTCACGGTGCTGCCACGATGCTACCAGGTGTGTTTGGGCCACAGCACCTGCTTTCCCCCATTCCTCAAATCACCCTTAGGCCAGTTACAGACTCCACACTCTTCAAGACCTCTGCCTCTACAGAGAAGTCGTGCTTTCTGGCAATAATAATAAAAAGTGTTGTGTGAGGGACCGGCAGTCCTGGTAGATTATATCCAGGTCTTTCTGTCTCTCAGGTGTTTGTGGTGTCGGAGGCGTACAGCTACAGTCCAGACTGGGCAGAGATTTTGTACCAGAAGGTGATCCTGAACGGAGACTTTGTTTACCTGGAGGAGCTCAAACGGCACCGTCCGCTGACCTCCAGCCTATTTGAGGACATTTTCAAAAAGTAAGACAGTGCAAAGCAGTGCTCATTCGTCAGGCGTTGTGATATTTGTCAGCAAACCACCTGGAATCACCTGAAAGTTTGAACTCATCTCACCTGTGTGTGTGTGTGTCTGTTGTTGTTTCAGGCTGGACGGCGCTCCCAGCAGCGCCACTCCGAACGTGAAGCGCCTGCTGACACACTGTGATGATGTGTACAGCCGCTATAGGCTGGCCTACCAGCAGAATCTGTATGACGTCACCAAAATGCTGCTGCAGGACGCCAAGACGTCCAGCTACCTGAACGACAGGCTGGCCAGCTGATTGGTTCACGTACTAAATGAGTGGCTGGCTGTACGTTCTTCAGCCTCTTCATGACAGAACCAATAACTGACTTACTGTCAATGGAAAAGGCTTATTTATAAAAAAAAGCACAAAAAGAAAAAACCTCGTCTTTTCTAACTTATCTTCTGTGGAGATTAATTACAATCAGGTAGACTAACTTTCTTCTCACAAAATAACTGGATGGAATCTGTTTCTATTAATAAATGATGAAGACAAATGAAACACTGTAGATTTATTGTCCAAAATCCAGATTTACAAAATCTTCACAACATGATATAGTGACACAGAAAAGTTTACATTAAAGACACTTTCTAAACGGTTTTGTATCAATATAAGATTTTCCTTTCTGCTTTCATCAAATGCTGCAGATCAATAGATTTCTGCCCTTTTTATTACTCACTTTTTCTTCTCTTCGTGTCGCTGGAGCTGTTCCCTCTCTGCCTGGTGAACATCCACACTTCCTGTTTGTACACACACACACAGGCTTCCTGTTATGAATTCAATGTCTCAAGCTCAATTTAATGATGACATCATAGTCAAGTGATCAGTGGTGGAGTGCCACTTTAATGCTACTTTCATTTTCCTAAGCCATCTTCTAAAACCTGGATCATCTCTGATGATAAACTCTCTGCTGTTGCATTCAAACTGATGGAAAGATGCAGTCCTCTGCTCCTCCACTAGATGGTAGTCCAGCATTGTCTCGTCTGTCTGTCTCCGTCTCCGTCTGAGCAGTGCTGGTGATCAGGCTCCTGCTGTTAGCTAAGATTTTAAGTTAACATTCCAGTTATCTGAAACCGGGATGTGTCGCTTACAGCTGCAGAGGTCTGCATCTGTTTGGATGTCTCAGTGAGACTCCGGCAGCTGCAGAAGCTCTTGTTTTTACTTCAGCAGCTTTTGTTAAATCTCCTTCAGCCATTAACAAGATTTTCTGGAGTTTTAACTTGCTGAAACTTGCAGACGCTCTGCTTTTATGTTTGGTTTGTGCTCATTACCGCCGTAGGCAGTGCTGGTAATAAGCTGCAGAGTGCACCGAGCTGCTGAGCCGAGGATGCTGGGAAGCATCCTGGAATTAAACCCATCTGTCTCTGGATGCCGAGCACGTGACAGTATCGCTGCTATCAGGTAAACACACAACCGCAAAGTGATATTCTCAATGACAACCATGCATTATTACTTTATTTATTATTACAGCTTTCACATATGATGAAACTCTCAAACAGAAAATAAACTTTCTGCTGAGACAAACAGCTGGAAATGTCTGACACCAGATTTCCCTTCTCTCCCTGCGAGCCGTATCAGCAGGAACGTCTCTAATGGAGAGAGTCATTACAAAAATGATCTCATTATTCAGCTGTAATTAGCAAATGAATCAAGAGTTTATATCATGCTCAGCAGAGCAGAGGACAGCCTCCACTGGGGACTCGGCTCACATTTACTTATTTACTCAAAGTTTTGACCCAGTGATGACGGGAAATGACATCCTGACCTTTTGACCTTTAAAGAGATGAAGGACAATGAAGGACAAAGGTCTGAAAGATGAATAGTGAGGCTTTGCTTTAATCTGCCAATTTACCTGAATGTGAGGAAAACTTCAACGCATTCAATCTGCAACAAAGCAACGTGTACATGCATATTTAAAGGAGAATAATTGAATTTTTTCTGCACACAGCTAAACATATCAGCGTTTGTTTTCCTTTTGTTTTATCCTCCTCGCCTTCTTCCAGAGTCGGTGTTTTCATGTCGGAGCTGCAGTATCAGTTTCCTGTCAGTCACCTGAGGCTCAGAGACGACAGAGAATTCCTGCAAAAATGATGAGAGTCAGGTGAATGGCAGCACATCTCATTACACACTGTACAGTGCTGCAGCAAAGCGGGTGAGAGTTTTCCAAGGTGAAGAAGGCCGAGAAGGAAACTCTTGAAGTAACCAGCCACCGCCGCGGCTAACAGCTGGAGCCGGTGTGGAAGCAGCTCAGTGCGGTAGCACCAGCCGTCAGTAACGCTGCCGCTGCCCTGAGACGTCCTCTGACAAAAACCCCAGACAAGCAGCTAAGTGACGTCACCTCTAGGTGTCACAGGTGACAGGAAGTCTGCAGTAAAACAATAGGTTCCCTTATGCGCATTGCTTGAAGGGAATT